>JAOTOL010001181.1:0-348299 GCA_034440575.1 Imbricaverruca yamaguchii
GGCACTGTGTGCTGCCGCGTATGAAGGTCCCAGTCACCGTGTTCCTGTGCCTGTTCTGCAAGTGCCACTATCCCGGAACACAACGTATTTTTTGTCTCTGATCCCTTGTGTGTCTATTCTGCAGGCGTTTTGCTCCTCCGGCAGCGTGTTGCCCTTGATTCTCAGTCTCAGTCTCAGTCTCCGTCTCCGTACCCGGTGTCTGTACCCTGGCAGGTGCCTTGACCCCGCGATACAACGTGTTGTTGGCTGTGATCGCAGTTCCGGTCACCCTGTTCCCGTGTCTGTTCTGCAGTGTCTTTTTCTGCCAAGGCCACCCTGGGAGTGGCGGCAGTGTGCCCCGGCGGCTGACGAGGTGGCCGACTACAAGTGGCTGAACCGGAGTCGAGCCGTGCCCAGCTGCTCTCCAGCTACCATCGCCCGTGAACAAATTCCTCGTGGACGAGGACTGAGTGGACTGCTCGCGACAAACCGCTCTCCAGCTACTCTAGCCACCTCCGGAGGGTAGCGGCGAGAGCGAGTTTGGCGAGCGCTGCTGCGCGCCACATCTCAGCACGGGCGTATGTGACGGATGCTGTGACCCGAACCCCATCAGTAGATCATAACACGCGTAGTCGCTGACGTGATGGCGAGCGAGGATGGCGACGCACCGAGGTGTTGTGCCGACCGCCCTGCACGCGGGGCGGGAATTAGTGAACTCCCTGGTCGGACTGTTGCGCAGCTGAAGTTGAGCCTCGTTAAGATGGTCGCAACCCCGTCTGGCTGGTGATGTTTACGATGCTCCGGTGAACATATGTGCTGTGTGGACGTGATGTGAGCATGTGGACGATACGGCGTGCAGTGCGCTCATGGACGGCGTGGCTGAGTCGATCAGTAGATGAGCATACTCAGGATGGGCGCCTGCTCAAGGCGTATCTACCCAGATCGGCGGACGCCGTTCTTGCCGGACCAGCGGCATACCTTTGAGGAAAACCTGGGGCCGGGGGCTAACCTTGTCCGAGAGACGACCAATGCAATACGTGATGTGGAGTATCCGGAGAGTCCGGTCAGCTTGGCGGCATACTGATGCTCAGAGACGGAACATGGCAGCAGTGGTGTTCAGCTGATGATCGTAGATATTACCGGCCGTGGCTGGCGGCGGGGATCGAACTGACGTACAGGCCAGAACGCGGTCTCGGGGAGGGCGAGGCGAGAACATCCATCCACATCCATCGGTGGTCCGATCATCACTGTGTGAAGGGGATTCGGCGACCGGAGCGTCGTGGTGCAATGTCTGTTAACGTTCGGTCCTCTTTTACTGAAGTGCAGCACTTTCAGTGGCTGCTACTGCACACCATGGACTCAGCGACCGCGAGCCAGATGCGTGCGTTCCCTGTAAATAACACTGCAAATGCGTCAGTATATGTCAAAACATTTCTGGATGAACGTGAACATGATTCCTTGGACTAAACACGAGTTTTCAGCGTTCGACGGTGGATATGTGGCATGCAGGTGACACGAGACAAGAAGGGCATCAAAAGACGCTTGGATATCGACTGACAGCTGCTACAAGACGGCGCAGGAAGCGTATTCGCTGCACGAGATCTAGCCTGGGTGTCGCCACATGAGTCCCTCTTGGGCACCATGCCATGTCTTTATCACACTCAGTTCGCAAGCATGCTCTGGGTTCACACAGGACACGTACGGTCCACACGTCCAGGATGGGGCTGCCACCCGTTCCCTGTACTGGTGTTCAATGCTGCGGCGTCACTGATGTAGTCTGCTGCAGAGACACACTAGTAGCATCCCTGTTGCAGTGTCACTGATGTAGTGTCACTGCTATAGCGACACACTTCTACGTCGACGCACTGTTGAGGTTTCTGCTGTAGCTACACTTCTATAACGACACTGTTGTAACCGTCACAGCTATAGCAACACACTTCTGCGGCGACGCACTGTTGTGAGGTCTCTGCTGTAGCGACACTTCTATAACGACACTGTTGTAACCGTCACAGCTATAGCAACACACTTCTGCGGCGACGCACTGTTCTTGAGTCACTGCTGTAGCGACACACTACTACAGCGACACTGTTGTAGCGTCACTGCTGTAACGGTCACCGCTGTAGGCCCCCCACTGCTGTGGTGACACCGTTGCGGGTCGACTGATGAGGCGTTCACTGCTGTTCCGTTCCTCAGGCCAGACCGAGAGCCTGGTGGTTGGTCCACAGCCAGTTGTGGTACAGGTTCAGCTTGTGATCGTGGGGCCGGACCTGCTTCCACTCGCCCAGGCAGAAGATGCGGTACGAGTCGTTGCCGTACTTGCCGATGCCGTACAGCTCGTTGGGGTACTTCCACACTTTGGTGACGAACTCGTCTGTAACGGCGGCCAGTCCGAGATAAGACAGTTGGCGCACGCGCCCACGCATAGCCGAGTCCGAGTCGGTGGTCACCCTAGCTGGTGCTGAGGCGCTGTCTGGGAATTAATTTCCCATAGAATGGAGGACACGAGCCCCAGACGTCAAAAGATGTCTTTGGCTTTGACGTCCCAGGCCAGCTTTGACGTCAAAAGATGTCAACAGTGTTATACATGCAAATTGGCAATTGAAAAATACCAGCTCTTTACAAACATTTTCGTGCTGTCAAAATAGAGTATTGTAAAAGTAGGCTGACCTAAGGTAGTTGAATTCCAAAAGAGAATAGTTGAATACAGTCATATTTATCCGACGTTAATTCCGAAGGCTCCGGGAGATCCGAGACGGCAGGACAAGCTTGGTTAGGTGGTTTCCATGTACATTTTGGAATTCCAGGACAATACGCAGACGAAACATGCGTAATGAAGGGAAACACGACGGAGAGGCTCCTCTGATTGTTCACAACAACCTGTACTCTGATTGGGATCTTAGGCAATCGTAACCAATAATACGAGGTCATATGGCATGACAATCACGGTCGGATCCAGCATAGTGTCACATCGGCGCTTCGTGGGCGCAACAAACGTCACAAACCAGCATCCGTCTAAATGAGGGGTTCTCCACCGGTGTACACCGCCTAGAACTGGAGGATGAAATCACGGCAGGTGTAATGTCTGGTGCATGCCGCCAAACCACATCTCAACGCACCTGGAGGTGCTGAATGACCACTGTAGTCGATGCCCCCCAACGCACCTGAGAATCGGATGATGGTGTGAGCGCGCTTCTCGGCCAAGCCCAGCGGCGTGATGAGCTCCTGCAGGTCGGTCTCGTCGGCGTCGCGCGCCGCCGGGGCGTCCGGCCACCGCTCGAAGAATGTCTGCAGCAGCGGCAGCGCCTGGCGATCTGGGGTCGCGGCGGGTGTTGTCAGCCGGCCCATCACTGGTCGGTGGCCGGGTCACAGATGGGTGCAGGTCTAGAGCGGGCGGTATCGCCGACGGGAACGGTGACGTTCGTTGTCGGGGAGTGGTCAAGTGCACAGACGCGGTCAAGGGTGGGGAGCTTCTCCCCCAGGAGCCAAAATGGAACAAAAAATTGTGGAATTTTCACCACTAAAAAAACAAATTTACGCCGCGCTTCGCACGCTGAAAACGTTCTTTGTTTCATGACGTTGTTTTCTGCGGAGGGGGATGGCTCTCCCGTTAAGAAAATCCTGGCTGCGTAACTAGTGGAGTGCCCGAGCTAATTTTGAGCTAAATATTAGATAGACGAAGAATACCATGAAAACTCAAAGTTGAGCGTCAAAATATAGCGAGGACGCCTGTTTCAGCAGGCTAAAGATCATGAATACAAACCACCAGCACAAGCTTTTGTGTCCCTATTCCTGTGCGAACAAGGTTTCTTCCTCATAAGTTCATCATGGAACTCGCACACACCATACACGTCGTGATATCACTAGGAAATGTCATAATATCGCCGACAAGCTAATACTAGCAGGTCTACGATATCACAATGCGACAATTATTTCCAGCCGTGCGGTACTTTCCATGAATAATGCGTAACCTGAAGGACACGGGAGGATGACGGCCGGAAGATCACGTGAACAAGTTCCATATCAGTCGATCTGCGTGGTTCACGTGTTTACACGCCAACAAATGGTTCAATCCTAATAGGGCTATCAGATAATTATTTACTCGAATGCCATCCTTACACAATTCGCGTCAGCCTTTATTTTTTCACGATTGCATTGGTCACACAGCATCGTCAATCCCCCATGACGATACATCGCATGCGAAGAACGGTCGCGGTTTGACTCGAACCCACAAACTCCCGGCCGTGATATGACCATCCTAACCTTGAGCCACCCAGATTCTCGGCTACCTGATCGCACAGTCATTTCCCTATCCAGACGTGTAACCCCACCAGCACCGTGTCCTATACCACCGCCGGCCGGCGGGGCCGGGCGGCAACAGCGCTCACCTGCCGTCCTGTTGAGGAAGATGGTGCCGATGAGGAGCTTCCACGGCTCGTGGAACAGTGTTTCCTGCATCAGCCGGTAGGGGGAGCGCGGCGGCACCCAGCGACGCCGACCAGACAGCAGCGCTGTCGGCACGCGGGCGGTCCGGTCAGCGCCACCGGGCCACCGCGCCACCCCTCAGACACCCGGGCGGCACCCATCGGACACCCGAGCGCCCCAGTTATAGATACCGGGTCATCCACCGGACACCCGAGTGGCCCGGTCAGCGCCACCGGATCATCGCGGAACACCGGACACCCAAGCGGCACCCCTCGACTATCCGAGCGGCATCCACCGGACACCCGAGCGGTACTGCTCAGACACCCCACCGGAACCCTTGAGATACCTGAGCGGGACACCGAGGCGCGTCTCTGATACCGTGGCGTCCTTTTGGCCACCGCAGCGCCCCTCAGGGCACTGCAGCACTCCTCGGGACATTGCGGCGTCACTCAGATACCGCGGCAATCGTCAGGGACTCTGGCAACACCTCGCAGGCTCAACGGCAGCACGAATCCCTCCACCCGGCAGATGCACCGATCGTAAGGTTCGCGCTATAGACGGTTTACTATCCACTGATGTGATCAGCCCCGTCCATTATTATCGGAGACATATCGACGGAGCGGAACTGACGATAACAAATGTATAGTCAAGTGGGAACATCGTTTGCTGACGCCTTGATAAAAATAAATAGGGAAATGAGATGTCAAAAATGCATACAAAGGACAGCAATACCTGCATATGCGAAGTTTGAGGTTAACAGAACACATTAGTGTATGATATTAATTCCAGTAGCAACGACGCTTCAAAATGCAGCAAATGTACATTAAAGGTTTGCCACAACCCACTCACCCAACCATCCGACACACATTCTTTAATCAATTCGGTAGGTCCCACCCTCAGTGGAACATAGCCGTAAAATTACATTATGCTTTTGTAATCACGCATCCAGCTGATAGCCATCAACAAACAACAGACACACCTTATGAAACATGTATTTGGTATTCACTAGCCACGGTCGTGCCCCACACTAACATCAGGTGGGACAGAATTCGCCTCGGCCACAGCGGGAATTTACGCCACCACACGGTGCGAACATCACATGATTTACAATCGTCTCAGCAGCCGAGGTAAAGTGTAAAAAAGGAACACCTCACGCCTCCGTCTGGAACACCGCCGGAACACCGCAGTACGGCGCCCGGAGCACGGCAGCCGCACGCACCGGCACCCGCGAGGTCCACTCCCGATCGTCATGACCTGGCCCAGCTCGCCCGGGGCCGCGTCAACTCACCCTTCCGGCGGCCAGCGGCCGGCTGCAGCCGCCGCTTGGCGAAGTTAAACTTGAGCTTGATCTTCTGGTTGACCGTGTCTTCGGAAGGCGCCGGCTTGGCCTTGGAGGACACCCTGCGCACATGCTTGAGCGCCTTGCTCACCACGCGCGCGCTGTGGTCGTGTGGACGGTCCGCCACACTGGCGCGCGACTTCTTTCTCGACGGCATGCCCGCCTGCATGAGGGCGTTGAAGCAGAACCGCCTGTAGTCCAGATCGCTGCCAATCTGCTCCAGGTATATCCGCACCTCGCTCTGCGATCGGAACTTCTTGCCCATTGGGCTGAAAATGACGTAACACGAGTCAAATACATGCCAGTGCGACACAGAAATTCTAGAAGCTGATATATCACAATCGTGTCACAGCTACGATTCGATGACGATAGGTATCGGTATCAGGAAAACATTACAGCAATATATGCCACACTGGCCCAGGGACATACACCCGGAAGCACTACAATATGACAAGTGGTGGAGCACACATATATTTTCTAACAGAAAGATAGGCAGATATCTCCACACCAAAAATAATAGAGGTACACTTCTCAGATGTATGTACATGTATTCTGCTCAAATCCACCAAAATAATTTTTTTTTGTGAGAGCAAGAAGCATGTCCGGTCATGTAAAGCATGCTGTGGCATGTCGCGTACTATGTTTGGCTTGATTGTGACCACCATACCCACCCAATAGAAGCATATGCCACTGCATCGACGGACCAAATCACAAGTGCAGCAATGCCTGACAAAATGTGTTCCATTACCATGACTATATTTAGCGAGTGGCAGTGCGCCAACACAGAAAGTTCGACGTCGTTGAAACCTGCTGATCACCATCACCCGCTATACAACAGAGGTGTACAGTATCGGGATACTCTGGTTATCGACTTCACGTCACGTCGACCGTTGAGTCATGCAGCGTCGACAGTCTCTCACGCCGATTGGTCACGTACAAATAGTAGCGACAGGTGAGACTCGAATCCACAATCTTTCGATTGTGAGACAGACACCTTAGTTGGTTGGTTATTCTAGTTTTAGGGCGCATCGACCAGGTTTGGTCATTTAGGGCCCAGTGACGGCAACTTATCGCTGGACCACTGGTGCCCCGGGGTACTCACTTGTACACGTATACGTCCCACTTGCCGCACGAGGCGCCCGACGAGCGCTGCACGCACTTGCGTGTCCAGCCCTCTGGCAACGCCGGGTCGTCGAAGAAGACGCCATCTGTCCGCGACAATGTCAACTGATCAACCGGCCACGAGTGGTCATCGGTGCGCCACACGGTCATCCATCTGGTCACCCACCTCCCACGTGGTTGCCATTCCCATCTTGTCAATCACCACAGGTCTTCTCGCCATACTTCCCTGCCTGTGTGCAGCCCATCGCCTGTTCACTTATCACCCCATGTGGTCACCCATTTCCACTGAGCAGTGTTGAAAACACCGGGTCATCCTGAATTTAAACCCCAGAGGAATGGTAGACACTCAGGTCCTTCATACCTCTGGTATCAAAATGAAACAGCTAACCTTGGGGGTCAGTTATCGTGGTAAGGTTGACCTACTATTGTTATCTAGAGCATGCCTCATGCAATGCCCAGTTATTTTGGCCTTGCCACTGTGCCAAATATCCCTCAACCGCTCATCGATCACCACCTATTCGGTGGTAACTTACTACAATCTGGTCATTTACCACCCACCAAGTCACCATCCCCTTTCCCCTGCTCATCCTACTTGGACACCCATCCTCATCTGGTCACTCAGCTCCCTTTGCATCATGCTTATATCTTCCATATGAATGGTGTGTATGAAACATTAAAAGCAGGGACAATGCACTTAGGATAAAAAGGTAATGCACCATTTGCTCTTCATATGGAATCAGCCTTTTAATACCACCCAAAGATACCACCTTTTCATTTTATATACTCATCACCCTTGTAATACCAACCTTCTGTATCTGGTTTCCTTGGTACAAATGTCACTTCCTCCATCATGACACCTGCAACAAATTGCAGTAGCCCAAATAACAAACCAACAAACAAATTGCAACATCATAGCACATGACAACCTTCACCAGTTCAGAATCACAGCATGGTCAGTTTAACAACTTTGAGCATGATTATTTGGACCAAGCTTGGCAGCACCACCACCTGGAATACTCCATGACATCAACCAAATATTATTTTTATCTCTCCAGTTGTTCAGTTATGGCCTCTGGTAGTATTTTGAGCAATGGATATATCATCACAACAAGGATATCTCTTGCAATGGATATATCATCAATAATTAAAGTGATATGTTATGCAGCTTTGAGAAGTAAGTGATTAAAGAAAACATATCAGTGATAAAATATCAACATTTATCATGTTTAACCTTGTGACCTTGTGACCCCTAGCCCATTGAAATTGATACATTTTACAGCATTAATATGAATGGATGTGATAATTTGGCTGTCACATAAGAAAATAAAGAGTTTCACCTTCAAAAATCCCATGTAGGCATCTGTTCTCCATGGCATTCTACTATTTTGTGACTTTCGGAATGGATGGATTTCAAGTAAGTTTTGTACAATTGAAGAACTGCAGGGGATCAACAATGAAATAAAGTGGGTGATATAAAACATTTGCTTGACAAAGAAGAATTTAAAATGTATTGATGTAAGTCTCATAGTTAGCCCTAATACACTTCAAACTTCAACACAAACCATTTTTGAGAGGTCATCCATATGCTCATCTATGTGTGACAACATAATTTTACTTTTAGAACATCTGGTGGCCTGGTAATCAAAGCATCTGATCATGTTCAACTTTGCTGACAGCAAGAAGTACAATTGTGCCATCATTCCATCTGTCTGCATCATTTACATGTATGCACAGTTGAATCCATACCTCAATGCAAACAAGTTTTTCATGGTATACATAGCATGTCCCCAAAAACATGAACATGTTCATAAGCTTCCTGTAGTTCATTGTTTATGTTTTGGGCAGTCCACACATTTTGCACATTACTGCACTGCACTAAGGAGTGCAGTGTGGAGATGAGTACCTATGTGGTGTGGGTAGGTTGATAATCCAGTAACACTCCACACAAGACTACAATAATCAAAAGATGAAGAAACTGTCAAATTTGAGAAATTGGATTTGGAGACAATTGGAGAAAACCACACAAAAAATAGTAAAATAAACCAAGCTGCTCTGTTGTGTTCATATGTGCATTTTTTTTGCAATCACCTGCTACCAAATTCAGTCCAGAGAAGTACCTACCAACTGGTTTGAAATAGCTAGGTGGTATGTGTGAGAGGTTGTATGTGCTTTATCATGCCATATGTGCATTTGTCTATTGATTTAAGGCAAAACATGTCCATATAGAAAAGGTTCTTCATTATGGGATACTAGGTAAAAAGGTCTAAGCTTCTTGACTTTCTTGCTCTAATTTTGTTTGCATTTGGTGCATGTATTTGATTCACTTGGTGAAGATTTGGCCCTACTGGTAAGTTTCAGTGCAAATTTGTCCATAGCTGGTGTGCTTCATTAAGACGTTTGCCATACTTTGCAATCTGGCCCACGACCATGAGTACTTTTTAGAATGTGCCCAAAGCAATTTTGGCCAGGGCCCATGCACCTACCTACATAAGAGCTTGAAGAATTGACGCCGAACTAGGGCTTGACTTTTTGGAATCCAGGATTTGGGGCAATTCTAGGCCAGCTGTATCCAGACACCAAAAGCCATCCGTGCAATTTCCAATCAGCTTCAAGCATGTTTGTCGAGCAGCAATGAGTTGGTAATCATTTCCAAACAGCTCCTTTTATTTATGGGCAATGAAAGGAACATGCTTACCTAGGACTCCGCAGAGACCCGATGCGCGTAGACTCAGGAACCTTTCTGCGCGGGGTAAAACGCCAGAAATGTTCAAGGCCGAAATGTCTAGGTGATTTCCAATTGTAGTATTATGTTCATCAATTTAACTGGATGTTTTCCTGCATTTTTCGAAAACGCCTGGTAACTAAGTATGCGAAAGTTAAAAACGTTTTTTTTTACAGTGTGTTTCTTATTATTGAGAAATTCGACATGTACCATAAATATCAAGAATATAAATAATATTCCAGCGGCATAGGGTTTGCATTTCCAAATATCATAATGACTAAAATTAGCTAAGAACACAAAGATTGCGCAACAGCATAATATGCAAGCATCAGAATGTCCAGCAGCTATAAAGACTGGGACGCGAAAGAATGCTCAGAATGTCCAATGTCCAGTGTCAAAAAATGTACATAAGATTCCCTGTCAATTCTGGAGCCGCATGGACGTGGACATTCTAACGCTTGGATATCCTGTCGCCACTGGTGGATCCAGGGTTGACTGGGGGCATATGATCCTCGACAGATATGTGCGGATGTCCGTACAGTTGGCACACGTATTCATATTCGTATTCAGCACACACCACCGATTGTACCAAACTTATCGTCCGTGGTCATACCGACCTCGCTGTGTACGAATCTGAACTTCGTTTTGCGTTAACTGCAACCGTTTGACCTCCACAGAATAAAATGTCAAGGTCAACCAGCGGGACAGACCTAACTTCCGAATGAGGGCGAGAACATGCATGCAATCGCTATGATGTTCTCGCAAGATGCAGCACCTGAATCTTTTAGTCACACAGATAAAGGTCATAGAGTACTTGTGATATTGTACTCTTTTGCGGCAGGTCAAGGTCAATCATGAAGGTAAAAAATGTCATAGAAAGATGGGTACAGTCATATCTCCCCAGCTAAGGGACATCAGTCCTTGCAATCATCATTCTCAGGAAGCTGACGACTGTGCGCAACTTTTAGTCATATTCTTAAACCGCTCAAGGTCAAGGTGAAGGTCATAGTGCACTTGAGATGACTGGAACAGCTCTAGCTCATGGGCGATAGTTTGCACACTACCATGTTGTGACATGCATAATAGGTGATCACCGTGCACAACTTTCAGTTGCATAATTAATTAGGTCAAGGTCAACTACGAAGGTCAGAATGCATTTAAAACTACAGGAACGGTTGCGCCTCCTGTCATATGGGACAAATGGGCACAAAAGGTATATTTAAGGACACCACCTGACAGGATGCATCTCTTCATCACACATTGCGGCAGGTCAAGTTCAATCATGAGGGTCAAAATTGCCCTAGAATGATGGGGACAGTCATAGCTTCCCAGCTAAGGGGCATCAATCATCGTAATTGTTAATGTCATGAAACTGACAACAGTGCACAACTTTTGCTCGTATCTTTATACCGCTCAAGGTCAATGTGAAGGTCATGGTGCAGTTGAAATGACCGGGACAGCTCTAGCTCGTGGGCGATAGCATGAACACTACCAAGTTGTGACATGCAGAATAGGTGATCGCCGTACGCAACTTTCAGTTGCATACTTCATTCAGGGTGAAGCCTTCCTAGTTTAAGAGGGTGATTGGTTATCCCAGAAAGGCGCCTGTCTAGTCCAGGGGGGATTTTTTGTTTGTTTGTTGTTTTTTATCGATGTGAACGTCTTCGCTATCCAGAGGAGCCTATTTTCATCCGGATAAGTACATACCATTGTTACTTATATGTTCACTTGCACGGGTGCCTTCTCTACCTAGAGCGGGGCCAGCTTAGTTCGCACGGATATCTTCCTTATGCATACTCCAAAATGGCGCCTGTCTAGTCCAGAGGGGTGCCTGCTCCCTCTGATCACTTGCCACATGGGTGCCTGATCAAAATCCTGTTTGTTTACTTCAGAACAAAAGCGTCTGGATAATCCAGAGCAGTGTCTTCGTAACTCTGAACTTCAGTGTAATCCGGTCGACACAAATCATTCAGCGTATGAGCATGTTGATCGGACCGCCTATATGTCGCGAGGACAAGCCGCGGTCCTGTAGGTCTGACAGCTGTCACATATCGTTTCCAGGATAGTACATGACGCAGCTTTTATGTTGTACGTGCTCGGTACATTTGTTGCGATATTTGTAGAAAACTGTATCATAACCGTGCCCAGGAAAGAAAGGCACAGTGATACAAGAAACGATATCGTTGTTCGGATTGTGATGTTTGCAATGTGTTCTAACACAATATATGATTTCCGACGTCGTAGCTGGAGTTAAAAAAGAAGAAATGAATGAAACGAATGGAAGATTTATATTTATTTTCACATATATTTCACTGGGAACACCCTAGGTTGACAATTATGCTCAGCTTATCATAATACATCGATTATCGCATATAGCAAATCAAGGATATGCAAGACACTGTGTCTTATTAAATCTAACCGTTCTCCTATTCCTGACAGCGAACGTTTCCTCAATCTGTCTTTCATACCAAAATCGTGCCTTTTGCAACACCAACATAGCAACTGGCGCGTAAAATATGTTTCCCAACGACAACACCATGACTCACAAAATCATTCCTTTGCAAGCCCAATAAAACCTCCCTTTAACCAAACATAAAGTCACCAACTGCAGTTAAGAATCTCAACCATTCATCGGGGTGAAACGTACACCAGAAATAGTGAAAAGTGAACCAGGAAAAAAGTCAAGAACTGGGATATGGAACCAAACCAGCGGACCTATGCTCTACCGGTGCGCGAAGTGACTGGACTCAGTAGTCCACATTTCTGCTGGCTTCATGTCGGTAGTTGCACAGCACAGTGATTGGACGCCTGGAAAACTGAGTAAGTGAACATGCGACAGGACCTTTATCTGTAGTGATTTCCCTTGCATCAAGCATTAGCTACTGCTCGTGGTTCATATTCTGTCCGACACTTCAGCGGAAAAGGCAATGAGTTGACTGGCGTCTTGGTGCCGCTCGTATCTCCTATGTATATAGCAATAGTGCTCTGACTCGTTTATCTACAGCTCTATCAATTTTCATCATGCGCACGAACATCATCAGGCTGCTGCTATCCATTGCCCTGGTTCAAACATTTACCGCCATCACGCCCCCCGGTCCCCAGGCTCGCAACGCGCACGCAGCCGTCCCCTCCATAACGTCCTCACCGCCGCGACATTTTCCCCCACCAGTCCCCAGCTTCACTACTCCCGAGCGGCGAGACCGACCGAAGGGAGCGCGCCCGTTATAAAAACAGCGCCTAGGACAACACACCGGGGCAGGCGCGGCGTCAGGGACGGCAGAAGACGCGGACCCGCGAGGAGGAACTAACCACGTGACGGCTTAACAGGACAAAGGGCAGCTTCACCTGGGACTCGTCCATGCTCAGTATGTCAAACCTAAGCCACTTGAGCTTCAACACGACCTCTGTTCTTACTGTCTGGACCTAGCAGTGGTGACTGAGACCTGGCTGCGACCTAGCACCCCCTCGCGTCTCATTAACTTCCCTGGTCCGACTCTAGTGGTTGCAGTGGGGTGGCGATTATCGCCAAGTCAGCGCTTACTGTTACTGTTTTGAACATCTCTACGCCTCCAAATTCGAGGTTCAAACTAGAATCACTCCTGGCCAAAGTCAAAGGGAAAAGCGGAAGGTATTTCGTTCTATCGGCCATCTATCGGCCTCGCAACACTCTTCTTGCCTTAAATGATGACTTCGCTGTGCTCGAAAGACATGTTCAATTGGCGACACTGAACTTTACCGGCACTTTCTACCTTGCAGGTTATCTTAATTGCAACCTACACGGCGAATAGCGTTATAACAAAACACATAGTAAACTCGCCTGTCTCTGTCGGCAAAACCAGAGTGAGTTTCTGCCACTACAGTCCCCACAAATGTGTTCGACTATGCGTCCGATTATTATATTTTCGAATAAGGTAAATAGGCGAGCCTCAGTTAACACCGTAATAAAACCATATTCTTTTGGACGGGTAATACGTTGGAACTGACCCTTGACCTTGGTGAGATCAACTGGGCCTAGATCACTGGTCGCATCTCATCAACCGACAAAAGGGATACCCTGCTGAGATTCCTTACAACTATTCTCAACGGGCACCTGCCACTCAGAACCATTACAATTCGGAACCAAAGAGCACCACATGTTAGTGAAGCTAACAAACGGGTCATGCATCGGCGAAATGTGTCTTTCGCTTGCACGATTTACACTTGCAAGATATACAAACATACAAAGTACTTAGCACACAATTTCGCACAGATATGAGAGCTGACTGTTGGGACGAGATTAGCGGAAAGATATTCAGAAAGGCCTATCAGCGGCGTAATGCGCCATCAAGCCCATTACCCACACCAAAAGGCTCTCACAGACTTCAAACTTAGGTCCTACCTGAGCAGCTAAATCAGTACTTTGAAGTGTCGGACCTGTGAAGCATCAGCAGAGGTCAAACGCCAGATATGCCTGAATCATGCCTGAACACATACCTCCCAGTAGACTGCTTTCGCGCATCTCTGTCAGCTCATATAAAGTATCACCCATATCCCTCGCACAGCTAGCCAAAACTGTTATGGACATGAGAAGCACGAGTGCTTGCGGTCCCGGCTGGATCGGTATTAAGGCTATCAAATTTCCATTCTTTTTGTCGGAGAAGTGCTGCTCGATGTTATAAACACATGCCTGACTATAGCTGATATCTCCTCCACCTGAAAACAGTCAATAGTTAATCCCATTCACAAATCAGATCATTCGGTTCCTCAGTGGGACAGATCGCCTTCAACGTCGCATTTAATTCAAAGCTTCTGCCGAATGGGACAATATAGGGTTTTCTGGGTTTTTTCGCGTGCTGAGTCCGATTATGTGGTTCATTTCGGCCTACCGAGCACAGGTAGTCCGGGAGAAGGGGAGAGATAATTAGGGTTGTTGATGGATCTGTATACGGCCTGGTGTCGGTTCCGGCAGCTGATTGCGGCTACGATAGGATATTGCTGGACTTGTCAAGATATGGTTGATACCATGGCTGAGGTCAACAGAACTACAGCAGTAACATACCATCCTAGACTACAGTAGTAATATACCATCAACATTTTATCTACATTTAGCAGACGATTCGTGCAAGGCCGCATCTATATTGCGCATGCATGGTGCAACGTTACTCAGGTTACCCAGCAAGCCAACATTAACATGCATGAATGCATATAAATATGCATGAGAACATACAAATCGCACATAATCTACATATCTACTAAGCCACGTTCCCTGTCACTGATCCCACCCAGCGCACCGATACTATATTATACTTCTGTTCTCTGGTGTGTGTGTGTGTGTGTGTGTGTGTGTGTGTGTGTGTGTGTGT
Organism: Imbricaverruca yamaguchii; assembly: GCA_034440575.1. Taxonomy (NCBI): domain Eukaryota; kingdom Metazoa; phylum Arthropoda; class Thecostraca; family Neoverrucidae; genus Imbricaverruca; species Imbricaverruca yamaguchii. The sequence continues at coordinate 14,927 of JAOTOL010001181.1, forward strand.
GTGTGTGTGTGTGTGTGTGTGTGTGTGTGTGTGTGTGTGTGTGTGTGTGTGTTTTTTGTGTGTTTTTTTTTTTTTTTTTTTTTTTTTTGTGTGTGTGTGTGTGTGTGTGTGTGTGTGTGTGTGTGTGTGTGTGTGTGTGTGTGTGTGTGTGTACGGGCCACCCGTTGTGCGCACGACTGACGTCTTTCTTGAAAAGGGCGAGCACCTCTTCTGCCAGACTTACTCTGTTCCGAGCTCTTCTCCTGCAACGCTCGGTGACTAAGGACAAGCTGATGGGTGGGTGACAAGGAGAAACCCGAACTGGTCGGCCATGGTGTGCATCCGAGAGTATGTCCTTGCCTGGTTCAGGCGGTAGGCACGGACGTCCTCACTCCTCGGCTTCTGGGCCTCCTCACTCAGTGGTCCCAGAACTTCTTCACTTCAATTTTTGTCTGTCGTTACATGGACTTTATCTGGTGCATTTAGCATCTTCCACTTCTCCAGCCTTTTCTTGTATCCAATGTGCACTATGCGTTTGAACATCCTCATCCACGAGTGGAGGGTGCTCAGTCTGAGCTGTAAGTACTCAGTCCTAACTGGCATATCGTTATACCGATATGCGGACATATCGTTCCCTGTGCCTTCCACCCTGATTTCAGCCAACTTGTCTTATATAGGAAGTTATGCAAGGACCGTTTGCACTGCTTCAATTTATCATCAGATATCTGTGATCTTCTCCTAGAGTCCAAAAGCGGAATTAAGCAATCAACTGGCGTCTTGTTAACCCTCCATGCCGTTCAGTTTGTTCAAAGATGTTCCTTCTCAACATGGTTCATAGACTTGCAGCCCACAGAGTGTTTAATCACGCCTGAACCAATCACGATATTAGTCAGATCAGTAAGATCTACACTCTCAGTTCGTGAACGACTCCCAGGTCCTCATCTCCGGTCATCTGATCTCCCCAATCTACTAAGTTAGATGGAGACATGTCTGAATGAACTCTACGACTGTCCTGGACAACTGTTTGAAGGTAAACCCGACCAAATATCAGCTTCTCACGTTCGGATCGTATCAAAATCATCGCAAAATTTCCCAGATACGAGTGGGCTTTAGGGACGTCATGATACATCAGAGACATTCGTGTAGGAACCTTGCGCGGTGACATTTGATCAGCACATGTCGTGGGATTCCCATGTAACTGTCGTGGTCCGCAAATGCACTGGATTCCGCCTGGTCCTGAGTCATATGCGCTACCAGCGGCCCACCGGTACCCTCTTCACTATAACCAACAGCCTCACATATCGAACATCCGCTACCGCATATCTGTCTACAGGAACGGGTCGGCAGCAAACACCCACAGACTAGACATTAACTTCGTCACAAGTGTCGTGTCACGTCTACGGGAAATGTCATTTAATTTCTGATGCCCGTAATGAGCTGGGTTTCCTCACCGCAGCTGGTCTGGACTTTTTTTTCACAGCCTTACTTTGCTCCACTAAATCATTCTGACGGGTAAGCCAACGTACATTGTCGATAAAATCACTGCAAACTACCCGCCACCCTCCTGCGAAACCATCATACACGTGCAGTCGACCACCTACACCTACCAGCCATATGCCGAGAGGCGGACCGCAGGAAATTTCTGTACTCTTCGGTCTTCCACTGTAGCAAACTTCGTACTGAAACAAAAATAGCGAGGCCGTCAAACAAAAAAAAACTATGCTGGCTTACCTCCACGATCAACGCTAGTCGCACAAAAGGCTAAGCAATGGAAGTGTGTACACTCATCAAGGGTAGCGTCACGCATAACACCATATATGATGATTGCAAAACTATGGCAATAAATGGAAGCTTTTCTACAGAAAACCACATCAATTAGCATTAAATTTCACCATCACCTAAATCCCCACTACCCACACATACTGTTGGTGAAGTCGTGTGATTCATAGTCACAAAATGACGTTGTAAATTCGTAACGTACCCTACCATACCGATAGCAAATGTTTTTGAAAAAAAACTGCATTTTTCATCTCCCTTCGAAACAGGGTGTAAGGATCTGATCGGGTTAAGAGTCTCAAGTCTATGTGGCAAGATGCGAATGAAAGTGATGTTACAGTTCAAATGACACCAGTTGGCCGCAAGAAATAACGAGATCTGTGCAGCTGAGGTCTGCTTTTTGATTTTGACTTGATCTGACAGTGCGGCTGTTGGTCGCACTCGTTACCATGGCAACCAGCACTGTGGAGAGGACAGCCTCTTGACATCGGAGCCGATAAACGCGTGGCGAGAGGCAGGCAGTGATAGATGAGTACCGGCGGCCCGGCGCGGCGGCTACTCACCACGACCACCGACCGGATGGCAGATGGCTCTCCCTGTCTTATGACATGGATGCCGTCAGACATCGATCTTGGCTGAAAAGTGTTCTTATTTTTCTTCTATTCGCTTCACATGTCACGTCGAAACAGCTACAACACTGAAGCAAGATACCCCAGATAATAACTATTTACCTTTTCTTGAAATGCCTGCCGTCTTGCAAATTAGGTTTATTCAAACATCCTGGTGTTCATTGTTAGTGAAGTGCCTGAATCATTTCAGCTAGATAATTCAGCATTCCGGATGTCACACGTTGTTGCGCACAGTCATCAGCCTCCTGTCAATACCAATTGCCAGGATTGATGTGCCATAGCTGGGAAGTTATGACTGTCCCCATCATTCTAGGACAATTTTGACGTTCACGATTGGCCTTAACCTGCCGCAATGTGTGAGTAAAAGATGCACACCGCCAGATTCTACATCTTTGCGAAAACATCATAGCGATTGTATGTATGTTCTCGCCCTCATTCGGAAGTTAGAGCTGTCCCGCTGGTTGACCTTGACATTTTATTATGTGAAGGTCAAACGGTTGCAGTTAACGCAAAACGGAGTTCAGATTCGTAGATAGCGTGGTCGGTTTGACCACGGACGATAAGGTGGGTACAATCGGTGGTGTGTGCTGAATACGAATATGAATACGTATGTCAACTTTACGGACGCGGTTTTAGTCACGTCATAGCGTGTGGCTAATTCACGAAGGAAGAATGATCGGATCCGGATTTGTATTTGGATCGGGTTTTGATTTTATCCAAACGCGATGACATAGGTGATTCACCTTGTCAAAGTCACCAGATGTCATTATCCAATGGCGATCTTCGGAGACTTTTTTTGGAGCTTAGAAGAATTCCGTAGCACTTTTGTGGCTGAACTGGAATTCAACGTTCATTTTACTTGACAAAGGGAAAACTAGAAATTTCACTGAAATATATGAACAGTGACCCCCGTATCGGTGACAGTGCAAACCCTACCAGTAAATAAAATGTTTGTGTTATTCCAGCCTGGGTCTCAGGCAGGTTTTTTGGATCGCCTTTGCTACCCCCCAATCAAAATGATGAGACGGAGCCCCTGGCAGTGTGCTACTACTACTGTAGCACTGTTAGTATTCGGCAAAGCAATCCGAATACCCAGGGAGTTTTTTTAGAGTCAGCGTCATATAAAGACTCTAATGTGTTTAAAACACACTTTTCCTAACCTTGTCTCTTCAAAGTGGACTAGAAATAAGTTCGCTTCATCCGTCCCTGTACCAATTTCTGGTCAATGATCAACTATGGACATACAAAATGTTAAGCATTCAAACATGGCACAAGCATAAGGAAAGCTTATCTGAAAACCCCAAATCAATATTTTTCAAGTTGTTTAGTACACAGTTACATAAAATGCAATCTGTACATTAGCCCGGTTAGATTTTTTGACGTCACGAACGCACTTGCATTACCAATATAGGAACGACTCGATAGGACTTAGGCATGACCTTGCTATAAAATGTACTGCCAGGTTCCGCTGCGTAACCATTAAACCAAAGTACCTATGTTTTGAATAAAAAACAGTAAACAAAAGCGATAAACAACACTCAGCAAACACTAAACAGTCACCAGGAGGCACTGAGGTGGGTTACCCGGAGTCTTGTCACCAGGAGAAGGGTGACTGATTCTTTTGTGAGCAAGGCTGGAGGTCTTCAACGGAGCCGGGATCCAAATCCTTATTCCCAGAAAGTTTTTATAGGTAAATTTGCAGTTTAGTTAGTTGCATAGGTAATTACCTGGTGTCATAATTACCAGCCAACTCATACAGGTACCTACCTATCTATGGACACATCTTACCTGTCCCTAAATCTATACCCTGAGCTTTTGGTCTTGATTTGGTGTTCATGCCAAGGTGGATCAGCTATAGATGTAGAGTGATTCAGTGGATATTTTTGGGGGGCATCAGCAGTTCAGTTGTTATGCCGGACATTTGACATGCCTGATATATGGGGTTAAATTCCATGCAGTGTCTGCCCTTCCTGCCAGTATGGGAGGCAGATGATGCCATATGGTTTCAACTCTCACCTGGTTCTCTCACCTGGTCATAGCCACAACCAGCAGTTTTTTAATGCAACTATTGAGTAAAGATACATACTAGGTCAACACAGCCTGCCATCATTTGCAAGCTGACATCTTGGCAGCAGGGTGGGAAACTTGCTTTTTGGGTTTGGAGTCTGAGTGCAAACAGATTTCTTCCAGAGTACATTTTTATGCACATATTATTTTTCATGCATGGAATCTATTTGCCAGTAACCGATGAGAAAACCATATGTACCTAGTCAATGTCTATGTAATATGCATAAGTAATACACATCATTTTTGGTCACATCAAAGCATAGAAACAAAGAAGAGTGCAATGGATGGCACCACAAGACAGGGAGTTGTGATCAGCTCAGCTTTGTCTCTCATAACTCACAGGAGCAATGCACCTTCCTTCCACTGTTGGTCTCAGCACAATGCTAGGCAAAATGAAAAATGCATAATTCACACTTCACCCTCAGCTCAGAGCACACACCTACCTACATACACATCCAATTCCCTGCGCAATACAGACCCACCACCACTACATCACACTCAGTTAGAAACGACGGCTGTGCGCAAAGGATCAGTCAAGGTCTTGTGTTTGCAGCATGGCACTGTTATGTGTTCAAAACATGTGTTCAAAGTTGCTAATGGCTATGACGTCATTTAAGAAATACCTTGCATTGATTGGTTGAAAAACAGTTTTCGTAACAGAAAATGTAAAGCTAACACAGCAGATTCTGATTGGTGGCCTCAGGGACTCCGGAAGATGTCTCTTAAAACTGTCAGTTTTTTCCCACTATAGGGTGGCTCGAAAGCAGGTTTCTGGACAGGTTAGAGGCCACTATATTCAGTGCCAAATTTTGCTGGTGTGTTGGGCCTGTTGGTATATGATGGTGATGCCACCTAACTCAATCGACACCTGCTCCAAGAAGTATAGACAGGTCTGTTTGGCTGCATGTGTCACCTTTCTAACATTACCTCGTTTGTTAAGTAGCATGATCATGCTCTTGATAAGGGGTGGTGGTACATAATATCGCATGCATCGGTGTGATTATTCATAATGTGAACATAGGTATATATTATTTTTATCTCGCTATCCCAAATATAGCTGTTCCAACATTTGATATCAAAACAAATGATGAGGAAAACCTTGGCTAATTTAAGTCTGAAAAATAAAGGCACTTGGAATGAACTAATTTTGACAAATTCTGTGCTGTTTGCACCTGACCATATTTTCAATGTGTTGGCTTGTGAAAAGTAGCTAATTTGTTTGGTAACTGTAAGTAGAAGAACATGTTTGGTGGATATTTTCTTCAATCTTGTATTATGTTTTTAGTGGTATTTTTGTTCCTTCTGCATGTTTGTGTCTGAGTACATGTGGAGCCCATTCTCTCCAGTATGAATCCTGGAGTGCAAAAATGTTTTAAGAGATGAAATCTCTTTAGAAGTGCCTTAATTCCCACCCTGCTTGGCAGCATCCCTCAATATCAGTATCCTTGACACATGCAGACAGCCCAAGTAAAAAATCACAATCTCTTCATTTATGACAACAGACTTAGCCTTAACATTAACAACTCATGGCCACTCATCCCCACCACAATTAACTTTGGCTGATGATGTTTTGGTACTTATGCAGTTTTAGGTACTTTCTGATTTCTTGAAATTTCTTTTCTTTATACAATGTTTATGAATTTGATTTCAATTTGTTCAACAAAATCAATTTAATGTTTTTGGATGCAAGACTGAAGTAAAGACACATGCTAGGTCAACAGATAGCCTGACATAATTTACAAGCTAACATATTGGCAACATCAGTCAATATCAGTATTCTTGACATATGCAGACACAGCCAAACTAAAAAGTCACAGAATCACTGCATTTATGACAACAGACCCAGCCTTAACATCAACAACTCATGGCCACTCATTGCCACCATAATTTACTTTGACTGATGATGATCTTTTGGTAATTATGCAGTTTAAAGTACTTTCTGATTTCTTGGAATTTTTTTTTCTTCATGCAATGTTTATGGGTGTGCTGAACATGATGTGACCACCCATATCCTCTGCAAATGCATGCTTTTCAAGAGGGAAGCAAAATAGCACCCATGAATGGGCTTGAAATTGGGTAATATGGCATACAGATAATGTTCAAAATAAAAGATAAAAGTGTTTTGTTGTTTAACAAGACAATCCTAACCTGACCTATCTTTACCAAACCTTTTGTATGCTTCATTCAGGTCAACTGTATTTAAAAATTGTCTTGTGGTTATCTTAAGCTGAAGTAATGCTAAGCAATGGTAATCATCTTTCTTGCCCAGAATAGTTAGCAGTATGTGCTCTCAATTCTGCTTACTGCTATAATTGTTTGCATTTTATGATCAGTTAGAAGTGTAAATAGTTGTGCAAGTTGTATTCACTAACTGGTGATATGTTGACATACCTACATGCAATATAATATGATTAGGAGACTATAAGAGCACTACAATATGCTACAATGTGCATATAGACATGTGTGTGTGTGTGTGTGTATGTGAATGTGTATGCAACACATGACATATAGCTATGGAATATGACTATAAATATCCTGGCTTACATAATGGATATCACTGGTGAGCATGTGCTGTACAAGAATATATTTTGACAGGGAGTGTTCCATCTGGTGCAGTCCACCATATTTTGAACAAAAATGCAATTCACACAGTTCACGGATTATAGCCTGCAGCATTTTTCCAAGTTTGCACTGAAGGTCAAACTTCGAGGGCCGATATCTTTGTGTAATGTAGATATAAATTATAAAAACTATGTATCGTTAGTTAAGTTAATCACAGCAGTACAAGGTTAAGACAGTCTTTCTTAACCAACAGGGTAGTAGAACACTGGAACCAGCTGCAAGAAACCATTGCCAGTAGCATCACACTGAACATGTTTAAAACTGCATAGACAATAATTATAAGAGTAAAGGGCTTGCTTTTTCGTATTCCAAGGAGGGGTGATTTACGAATTTGGCGGGCAACTGGCTCATTGCTCAGAGTGTAACCAAGAAGGGCCCTTGTGGCTCATAGTTGCACAGATCTTGTATGTCTTTATGTCTTCACTTGGTCTCCATACCTTCATCTTTTTACATATCAAACTGAGTGATCTGATTAACCCAATAAGAAATCATGTGTAAAGTATTCAGACTTCATAAGCTTCAAGAATGAAGTTTGAGAGTTGCTTGCAACTGATTTCATGCTACTGGCAACAGTCACCACAAGTACACACAACCTTGATTTTTGTGTGCTGCTTTGTTGGGATCCAGATGGCCAAGTAGTCCATAGTGAGAAAACCAGATTAAGCATCTCCAAAGCAGCATCTCTGTGCCAAATTTTCACCACTAGGGTAATGCAGAACATAATGTAGTTCCATGTCTGTTGTGCAGCTCTGGTGCGAGATGCCGACCAAGGAGGGAGATGGCGACAGTGCCACAAGTCGACGCCACATCGTGGTGGTGTTCCTGTCGCTGCTGCTGGACCTGCTGTCGTTCACCATGATCCTGCCGCTGCTGCCGGCGCTGCTCGACTACTACGAGCGGCACGACACCAGCGGCGCTTACCACGCCGTCGCCGACCGCGTGCGCGTCTTCCAGGTGTGTGGGGCGCCACTGCGGGCAGGTGATGTCCACCTGGCTATCCCGCGCACACCCCGACCGACTGCAGGACGTATTTTGCCAGATTTTAGGATGAGTAAACATGGACACATTGAGTATGCCACTAAAGAATGACTGGGGTCGTGTCGTGTGGGGACAGTTTTACCTATCTTCGACAAGCACGTTTTGATGTATAATAAACACAGTATAGAAGCAAAATGACATTGGCAGTCGACGCGCCCCTTAGCTTCAATCCAATCGATGCTTATTCTGCCAGGTGTAATGACCTTGCTTCTAATGCATGTAAATATTTGTTTGGTGTGAGGGAGACAGTATGCTCACTTGCACCTAAACAAATGTTACCTTATGCTCTATAAAAGCGAAACAATTCGGAAGAAACACTGCCAGAAATATTTTCAGTAGATAACTCTTCCCTGTTCGCTGTAACGTTAATCGCTGGATGTAGTGCCGCGCGGGTAGTGCCGTAAATTGAATGACCGTTGCAGTTCATTAGCACGTGCACTGGAGGGGTGGAGATGGCATCCCCTACCTCTCCTGTTTTTCTTCCATATCTCATAAATAGGCTGAGGTATTGTAATGCAGTTTTTTGACTGTTCGAACTTGATAAGTGCATAATATGCAAAAATGTTTTGTGAAATCCGTTAGTAAATATAAGAACTATGTGTTGCAAAGTCGACCGTCGTCCGCCGACTAGCCTCCCAGCATTGAAAGGCACAAAGGTTCCGCCCGCGCGGTGGTGCGGTGTGCCGGTCTAGCTCTCGTTCTCGGGCTCTCGGGTTCTCTGGTTCTCGAAAGCCCCCTCGGAGTTTTTCCGTGATAGCGACCAAATGATCGGACGCAGAGGCACGAAGTTTTTAAGAGCTTCGATACATCTGTTTTGCATATGTTTTAAGAATTTCAGGTCCAGGTCAGCACAGGCCATTAACCTGGGATGGGTCAAATGAGTGATGTTCGAAAACCTTCAAAGTGCCGCCATTCGTAGCAGCTACAAGACATAGCACCAAGCTCAGATCATGCTAATGATCCCAATGCTAAATATAGGGGAAATTGGGGGCTGAGGGTGAACAAACATTGAAGGAGCAGCGTCCCTCCCAAGGTGTATAAAGTGACATCATGCCCGCAGTCCACATATGCGAGTGTCGTTTTGTTGCGCTTAAGCTTGGCGTCTTATTGGCATACGAATCCTGGAGCAAACGACATGCGAGTGCGTAGAAGGTACGATGTGCTAGCTGTCGGTTTCAGCGGGCGAGCATCCCGTGACCACGTGTTGTCCGTTAGCGTGACGCCAGTATGACGCGCCCGTCACTGTGTGGCCGTGTTTCAGCGGATGATCGGCGCGCCGGACCGGTTCACGCCGGTGCTGCTGGGCGGCCTGCTGGGCTCGCTGTTCTCGCTGCTGCAGTTCTTGACGGCGCCGCTGACGGGCCGGCTGTCGGACCGGCTCGGCCGGCGGCCCGTCATGCTGCTCTGTCTGGCCGGCATCGCCGCCTCCTACCTGCTGTGGCTGCAGGCCGCCAGCTTCGCCGTGTTCGTGGCGGCGCGCATCGTCGGCGGCCTCAGCAAGGGCAACGTGACGCTGTCGTCGGCGATCGTGACGGACGTGACGGACCGTGAGTCGCGCGGCCGCGGCATGGCCTGGCTGGGCGTGGCCTTCTCGGTCGGCTTCGTGGTCGGCCCGCTGATGGGCGCCGCGCTGGCGGCCGTGTACGGCCGCGCCGACGACGCCGCCCTCTACCGGGCGCCCGCCGCGCTCGCCGTGACACTCAGCTCGCTCAACCTGCTGTTCGTGTACGTGGCGCTGCCGGAGAGCCTGTCGGCCGAGCGGCGGCAGCGCGCCGCCGACGCGCGCGACAGTCTGCTCGACTACATCAGTCCGGCGGCGCTGCTGCGGTTCCGGCTGGTGCGCTGCGCCGACGCGGCACACCAGGCGGCGCTGCGCCGCATCGGCCTCGTCTACTTCCTCTACCTGTTCGTGTTCTCCGGCGTCGAGTTCACGATCACCTTCCACTGTCACACCCGCTTCCGCTACACGGCCATGCAGCAGGGCTACATGTTCCTCTACATGGGCATGATCATGATGCTGGTGCAGGGCGGCTACGTGCGCCGCATCGCCGAGGCGCGCATGGAGCGCACCGCGCTGGCTGGCATCGTCCTCCTCGTGCCGTGTTTCCTCGCCATCGCGTTTTCCCACTCGCAGGCCGGCCTGTACGCCGGCTTCACGCTGTACGCGCTCAGCACGGCCGTGTGCGTGCCGTGCATGTCGACGATCGCGGCGCGCTACGGCGGCGCCCACCAGAAGGGCGCCGTGACGGGCGTGTTCCGGTCGCTGGGGGCGCTGGCGCGCGCGCTCGGCCCGGTCGTGTTCAGCAGTGTGTTCTGGCTGACGGACTCGACCGTGTGCTACTGCGCGGCGGCCGCCGCCATGCTGGTGCCGCTTGCTCTGATGGCCAGGTTCCGGCCGCACAAGGCGGACCGCCTGAAGCAGTGATGTGGCGCCGCCTCGACGGTGGCGACCCCTGGAAACTCGGTGAGCCAGATGGCTTATGAAAACTTGAATCGTCACTGGATCACATTGTCGTATTTTGTTTTGGCTCCATTTGTGTTCAAGTTGAAAGTGGCGGGCATATTTACTTGGTCCTTCGTACTTAACATGACAAATATGGCCCTTATTGTGGAAAATATTTACATATTTAACTATTTGTATTTGCATGAGGCTATTGGCAGCATAGCCTAATTGCTGTTGACGTAGGAGATCGACAAAATAAGAATGCCTTCTCGTCGAGGTAATTACTACTGTTTGGATACCATTCTGTTCATAAATTATGTATTGTTGTTTTTCTTACGGGTACGTGTGCGGTTTGCTATTATTTATTGTCGCTCTCCATGTTAAAATTTAAGATCTCTATTGATATGTGACGGCCGACTGCAGCTGGCAGTGGCCACATGACGCCAATGTGGTGGTGATTGTTCGACTGATGTGCATGTTCAGGCACTATTCTGGAACCCAGTCCGAGTCCGGCGCAGCTGGGCGGAGCCACGACGCTGGAGCTGCCACCCGGCACCGGTGTTAACTGTCTCCTAACGGCCCACCCTGTCCGAGACATTCCGATTGCAGACATCTCTGCATGTCTGAGCACGCTTGAACCGACGCCCGTCACTGCCGACACTGACCTGATCCACCCGGACCGGCTATTCCCAGGTGGGTGCCAACTGTCTGCTCCCGCCTCAGTAGCCGCACACTCGTCTCTAACAACCCGCTCTTGATCACTCACTCTTCTGACACACCACCTCCACTCAGCATGTTTGCGATGCGACGCCAGGCGTCCATCTGATCTGGTAGATTGTTGAAAGTCCTCAACGGTGGTTCAAGAGAATGAGTTGTTAATACCTGAGACCTTGAGGATTTTCATCCAGTTGTAGAGGTCCGGTTGGAGGTAGATAGCGGTGAACTGAGTCTGATATATCGGTTGTCATTCCTATTAGTATGTCGGCTATTGTTTGGCACGCATTGTACGTTTCTCTTTGTGTATATGTCAACTTGCGACTAACGCCGCTCGCGATCTGCGCTCCACTACTCGGGGTACTAATCTTTGGGAGTAGGCACCTGACGTGAACAGAAAAGTGATCCGTGGCGAAGGTAGCCGTCTTCAAGGCCCCAAGCGGCATGCTGCCCTCTAGCTGCCGACTAGTTGTAGGTTGGTCGGCCGTCCGGCACATTGGCAACGGTTTGGACTGAAGCCAATGCTTGTTCCGTGGCAAATGGCCCCGGGCGGTACGTTACCATGCGGGCTATTTCGCACCCACAGTTTCGCATCCACGTGCAAGCGTGAAGTCTGGAGCAACGCTTCCATCGTTGTTGGGGGAGCATTGCCTCTCCGGCTGCACCCGGTGAGGTCGGTATCCACTTTGACCTGCCTATCGAACGCCAGCTGATCCCCATTTACACTGGTTGGGTCCTCTGGATCCTCACAACGTGCATAATCTTACACAGCTCAGTGCCTCCAATCTAGCGAGTGCATTTTTACATTATGCTTGCTGGTCCAGTGGCTGTTGTCGAGCTTAGAACGCATCGACCAGCCCTGGCGATCTGGCGCCAAATGCGCGCTCGTCTGTACGCAAAGCATTCAGCTCTCACTCGTCTCGGTGCATTCTTTGAGTACCATAAATTTGTTTTCGAACTGTGCAGGCGCGACGAGTTTTGGACTGTCCTGTGGACTGTCTCACACGATGTGTCCCCGTGCCTGGCACCCATTGCCCGATACACTGTCCAGGTACATGATGTTCAAAGCCATGGCTATTTTTCAGCGGTTGTCCCAGTGGTACTGTAGCCATGTTCATATCTACACTACAGGCCAGTTTGCTGATGATTGTGGGCCCAAGAAAGTCTGGTGGTACCGAGGTAGATCGTTTCTCAACAATGTAATGTTTCTTGTGCAGAAGACATACGTTCCAGACTTCATCTGCCTTGATTTATTGTTTCGTCCATAGCAACCGGAATTATTTTGGGACCTGCTTTGCTGTTGGGTGTTACACTGATCCCATGTCATATTACACTGGGTTTGTCCATTAGTGGGATGTGTCACAAAATTACTGAGACTAAAGCATTGATGCTGCAATATTTTCAGTATACTGTACGTGTAATAATGGTATCGTCTGGTAATACTTCAAATAGTGCACTTAACTTGGCTGGGTGTGTGATAACTTGATGTGATCACAGTTGGCACGACTGATACTCTCACGAACGAACAATTTTGAATTTATCGTTCGGTATTTGTCAACGCTGCTGGCGCACTTGTGAATGCGCACCTAGGTTGTGACAGGGCTTGTACGTCGATTTTTCCATGCATGCAATGCAATTAAGCCATTATAGTTTCTCAAAGTGCACGTGATCAAAGTCTACAGGAGCGCGCTACACTCTGTCGCCCGACTTCCGGCATTCCGTACAGTTATCGTGTTTGTCTGGCGTGGTGGTCTGCAGAACCCGGTTGACCTTATCGCCGTCACCGCTTGAAGATCCCTCCAGCCGGCGAGACACGGTGCAGCGGCCGATTCTGCCTCTGTCGTCGGGCGGCGACGTATGGTACGGGAATGGTGTGTCGCACCCGGATCAGAGGCCGATTCTGCCTCTGTCGTCGGGCGGCGACGTATGGTACGGGAATGGTGTGTCGCACCCGGATCAGAGGCCGATTCTGCCTCTGTCGTCGGGCGGCGACGTATGGTACGGGAATGGTGTGTCGCACCCGGATCAGAGGCCGATTCTGCCTCTGTCGTCGGGCGGCGACGTATGGTACGGAATGGTGTGTCGCACCCGGATCAGAGGCCGATTCTGCCTCTGTCGTCGGGTGGCGACGTATGGTACAGGAATGGTGTGTCGCACCCGGATCAGAGGCCGATTCTGCCTCTGTCGTCGGGCGGCGACGTAGGTACGGAATGGTGTGTCGCACCCGGATCAGGATTGCTTTGTCGGGCGCAATTCGACCCGGATCAGAGGCCGATTCTGCCTCTGTCGTCGGGCGGCGACGTATGGTACGGGAATGGTGTGCCGCACCTGGAGCAGCGCGAGAATGCAATGGTCAATTGTACCGAGTGTACACTCCGGCCCGTCGTGTTGCGTACTCAGGCACGGCAGCAGTGCTGCTAGTGCAGACGAATGTCTGACACAGGCACGCAGTCGTCCGCCGGCAGTAATCGACCGTTGGGTGCCTTGGGTGCTTCTGTATGTCAGTTTTAGTTTATTTAATGGTGTGGGGTTGTTCTGTTACAATATTGAGTGTCACCACTCGGACTTTGACATTCCACATAGGGTTGCAGTTGGTGTTCCCTGGTTTTGGAGTTGCTCCTCTTGCTGCATTTGTGGAGGCGTCTTTCAGCAGCAGTTGCGATATCTATTTTCTATGCGCTTATGTGTATATGTGCGCTTAAGATCCAGTATTGTGTACTACTAAGAAATAAAACGTTATATCTCGGTATCATTTTCTGTCCATTGATATTCAACGGACGGAGTACTGAGATGCGGCCTGAAACCTGAGCATGACAATGAGTGCGGCCGAAACAACCCGCCCGACCAGTCATCGCCCAGCCAGTACGGCTGACACAGCGGCCAGACCAGTCAGCCTTGCTGCTTGTCGCTCCTCACACGACACATACTGAGGCGTGGCGTGGTGGGACAGCCCGGCCGCCACGGACGGAAACCGGCTGGGCAGTGTCGCCACAGGGGGACCGGCTAGATAGTGTCACCCACATGGGTACAGGGGGACCGGCTAGATAGTGTCACACACATGGGTACAGGGGGGCCGGCTGAACAGTGTCGCCACATGGGTACAGGGGGACCGGCTGACAGTCTGTACAGGGGGACCGGCTGAACAGTGTCGCCACAGGGGGACCGGCTGGATAGTGTCACCCACATGGGTACAGGGGGACCGGCTGGACAGTGTCGCCACAGGTGTATAGGGGGGACCGGCTGGACAGTGTCGCCACAGGTGTATAGGGGGGACCGGCTGGACAGTGTCGCCACAGGTGTATAGGGGGGACCGGCTGAACAGTGTCGCCACAGATGTACAGGGGGGACCGGCTGGATAGTGTCACCCCCATGGGTACAGGGGGACCGGCTGGACAGTGTCGCCACAGATGTACAGGGGGACCGGCTGGATAGTGTCACCCACATGGGTACAGGGGGACCGGCTGGACAGTGTCGCCACAGGTGTATAGGGGGGACCGGCTGGACAGTGTCGCCACAGATGTACAGGGGGACCGGCTGAACAGTGTCGCCACAGATGTACAGGGGGACCGGCTGGACAGTGTCGCCACAGGTGTACAGGGGGGACCGGCTGGACAGTGTCGCCACAGATGTACAGGGGGACCGGCTGACAGTGTGCAGGGGGACCGGCTAGATAGTGTCACCCACATGGGTACAGGGGGGCCGGCTGAACAGTGTCGCCACAGATGTACAGGGGGACCGGCTGGATAGTGTCACCCACATGGGTACAGGGGGACCGGCTGGCAGTGTCGCCACAGGATGTACAGGGGGACCGGCTGGACAGTGTCGCCACAGATGTACAGGGGGACCGGCTGGACAGTGTCGCCACAGGTGTACAGGGGGGACCGGCTGGACAGTGTCGCCAGTGTCGCCACAGTGTACAGGGGGGACCGGCTGGACAGTGTCGCCACAGGTGTACAGGGGGGACCGGCTGGACAGTGTCGCCACAGGTGTACAGGGGGACCGGCTGGACAGTGTCGCCACAGATGTACAGGGGGGACCGGCTGGACAGTGTCGCCACAGATGTATCAGGGGGGACCGGCTGGACAGTTCGCCACAGATGTACAGGGGGACCGGCTGTGTCGCCACAGGTGTACAGGGGGACCGGCTGGACAGTGTCGCCACAGATGTACAGGGGGACCGGCTGGACAGTGTCGCCACAGATGTACAGGGGGACCGGCTGGACAGTGTCGCCACAGATGTACAAGAAGTGGTGTACAGGGGGACCGGCTGGACAGTGTCGCCACAGATGTACAGGGGGACCGGCTGGACAGTGTCGCCACAGATGTACAGGGGGACCGGCTGGACAGTGTCGCCACAGGTGTACAGGGGGACCGGCTGAACAGTGTCGCCACAGGGGGACCGGCTGGACAGTGTCGCCACAGGTGTATAGGGGGACCGGCTGGACAGTGTCGCCACAGATGTACAGGGGGACCGGCTGGATAGTGCCACCCACATGGGTACAGGGGGACCGGCTGGGTAGTGTCGCCACAGATGTACAGGGGGACCGGCTGGACAGTGTCACCACAGATGTACAGGGGGACCGGCTGGACAGTGTCGCCACAGATGTACAGGGGGACCGGCTGGACAGTGTCGCCACAGATGTACAGGGGGACCGGCTGGACAGTGTCGCCACAGATGTACAGGAGGACCGGCTGGATAGTGCCACCCACATGGGTACAGGGGGACCGGCTGGACAGTGTCGCCACAGATGTACAGGGGGACCGGCTGGACAGTGTCGCCACAGGTGTACAGGGGGACCGGCTAAAGTGTCGCCACAGGGGGACCGGCTGAACGATGTACGCGTGGGCCAGCGTGCTGTGGTGCGCATGAACGGCGTCACATTAGTGGTGGCTCAAAGAACCAAGCAGAGGGGGCTCAGATCGCCAGGCAGTGTGATCTCTGATAACGCGGAGGTAAGCGCCCAGTAGCCGAAAACACGTGCCAAGACGAGTGGAATGTATTCAAGCCAAAACGGCCACCCGTTTGAAACAGACTACAACGTGGAAATCACACGACTGATTGGCTTGCACACACATTGGTAGGTGTCGGTGACAGAGGTCCTGTCGATGATAGACGCACTGTCGACCTGGGCAGTGCACGCGCCCGGGTTAGCCAGTCAGCACTGGACCGCTGTTACGCGACACGACGGTGGTGACTGGCCAATGGCGGAGTGCCTGTTCGGCTGCGGGGCACATCCTGGTGGTAACAATGCCACCCGTTCTCTGGTGGTCGCTGGGTTCAGGACGCGTCGCCAGCCGCTCATACCGATTGGTCGCGGGCGAAGAATAGCGGCAGGTGGGATTACAGCCCATAACGTTTTGATTGACAGACGAGGAGCACATTCACGTTTGGACCACTCGTCCCCAGCAATACAACCAAAGATGATGACACCCGCCGCCTACCAACGTCTCACTCTGGCGGGAGAAATTGCTAGCTCTGGTTGATGGGTAACGAGCATTTCAATAGCATACGGTATGCTGAAGATATTCAAACACATTGAGTTTAAGGCACAGCTGGTGTCGAACTTCCGATAGCTGTACCATAGGGCGTGTCATCGTCAGGCTGTTTGCATAACCCAGAGGTTGGGCCCCATTTTTTTTAATGCCCTGAAATGTACCTAATATGATTGTGAAGGAAAAGTCGAGGAACAATAATTTTGAATCTTCCTATATAAAAACAAACGTCATTTTTACTTTTTATTACAATTTCGTGCTCAAACCGGATTAATTGGACATATAATGCACGTTTTGGAAGCAATTTATATATAATCAGAAGCTGGTTCAATTCTGCGTCGGTCTGTGCTTTCAGACTCGAAATCGACGGCGTAGTTTCTGAAAAAGAAGTATTTGAGTGTCGGCGTGTCTGAAGATGACGTCCGCTCGGGGGCGTGGCGGCCCGGCCGGCCGCCACGGAAAAACCATTCTGAGTTTAAATACCGTAATGAAGGGAACACTACTCCGGATATGAACGCTTCAGGAAGCTGACAGAAAACTGATGGATAGGGTATTACGGCCGTGATAGAAATTGATTCTCGGCACAAGCAAATCCACGTGGTTGGATCTCATGGGAAAATTCTGGGGGGGGCATTCTTGCCGAATATCAGCTGTTTGTGGTCTATCTTCTTCCCCCACTTGATGAGTTTACCCCACTCGATACTTTAAAAGACTACCTGCTCTTAAAGCCAATCAGAAATCGAGAGACTGTAGGTGTGCCCCGTATTTCGTCACGTGCATGATGAGTTGACGTATGGGAAACCTCAACATTACCCAAGTCAGTAGATGTTTTCACTCTGTGGGGGCGGTTCGTGCCTCTCAGGTGTTTTGTTATCGTAATTAGTGAAGTTTTGCGCTTTAATATGGCGACCAGGAGTCAAAGTGATCATTTTGTGTTAGGTCAGCCTATAGAATTAAAAAAGAAAAAAAAAACCCAAAAAAGAAAGAAAAAAAAAAAAAAAAAGAGGAAGGAGAGGCTGAAACAACAGACGACGCTGGTCAAGAGCAAACGTTCCTCCCCGCCGCCGATTTCCTCTTCTGACTCATCCTCTTCAAACTCTCGGAATCGGAAAGTGACGATAAAGAAGAGACTGCAATCATCTGCGACCGCAACACTTCCGTCTTGTACCAGGCTGCCCTAGCTGCAGACAGGTACGGTGTGTCAAACAGAGCTGCGGCAGCCATCATCAACGGGTTTCAGGTGGATATTAAACGTGTCACCGATGAAGATACTTCTCTGGTCGTCGATCCCAAAAAGATATGGCGTGCCAGGAATATGGTTTGAAAAGAGACGGCAGTCAGCAGAATGAAGCTCTTTGATGATGAGAAATTGACAGCGATCTATTTCGATGGCCGAAAAGACAAGACGTGTGGAGAACGTGCCTGCAAACCAACGACAGAGGAACACGTCACAGTGCTGGCCGAACCCGGATCTCAGTACCTACAACATTTTACACCGCAGTCGGGCTGCTCGGCGGACTTATCTGTGGAGCTTGACGGTATTTGTCAAAAGTACGATGCTGAGATCAAAGTGGTAGGGTGCGATGGCACCAATGTAAACACAGGGCGACACGCAGGCGTCATACGGCGACTCGAGCTGCAATGGGACAGACCAGTACATTGGTTCATCTGTCAACTGCACGCGAATGAGCTGATACTGAGGCAGGTGTTTACCACAACCGATGGTGTAACTGCTGGACCAAAGGCATTCACTGGACCAATTGGATAGGCAGCTGCAGACGATGTTTCGTCTGCACCAGTGACCGAGTACCGCGTAGTACCGGGACAAGTGCAGGAGATACCACCGCAGGTGGTCGACGAGCTCAGCACCGACCAACAGCTCCTGTACCATCCGTCGATGGCAGTGCAGACCGGCACAGTGTCTCCCGACATTGCAGCTAGAACGCCTGGGCCGCTGAACAACGCAAGGTACGGAAAAAAGTCATTCATCACTGTCCCATAGGTATCCAGATTAACACGAGGGCTAAATTACGGATTTCTAAGAACTGCATTTTATTAATCATTGTCTGGTCGTATGTTATGGATGTAGTATCTTGTGTTCACAGGTGGCTTACGCTGGCGTCACGGGTTCTCCCCCTCTACATAGCATCGCCGAAACCGACAAACAACATGGTGGACTTGGTAGGCTACATCGTGAATCACTATGTCCCAATGTGGTTCCACATCAGGAAGCACTTCTCCGCAACAGAGGGGCCAGGTAATGTTCTCCGCAGCCTGGAGCTGCTGAAGGAACTGCCGGGTCACATACAAGAAATGATCCGCCCTGTGGTCAGCAGGAACAGCTACTGGGCCCATCCGGAGGCTGTCTTGTTGGCCATGTGTGCGGATCATAGCTCCGAAATTCGGTCGAAGGCTGTTACCGTAATAATGTCGTGCCGACAACGCCGTCGCCTGGACCGTGGAACGACAGAAGTGAGGCCATTCAAAGTTCCTGTCATAAACTTCTAAGCCGAGAACATCGGTGAGACGTCCAACCTGGAATATGGCAATGTGACCAAGCCACCCCTCACCATGCACCTAACTGATAAGAAGTTACAGGATCTGACAATAAAGCCCCCCAGTCTTCCGCCGTATCCTGTACATACTCAGGCAGTAGAGTTCATCGTGCAGGAGGTGACCAAGGCTTCAGTAAGCGTCGTTGGTGAGGAAGCCAGACACCGATACATCTGCTCCAGGTTGCAGCATCGGAAAGCCCTGCCGAGCTTTGAGTACAAAAAACGATTTTCGTGGTGATACGGGAAAGATGGCATTAAATGAATGACGGTATGAAAAAGGCACTAAGATCTGACCATCTGTGATAAATATGTGTCATGTTAAAACAACCGATTACGTGTCCGTTACTTTGTTGACCCCACCCCTTTGAAAGTACAAACACACCCATTCTGCCCGGACTCCCCGCGCGGCGGGAGGGATTAGGACGGCGCCGCCTGCCGAGGGTGACTCGTTTGGAATTTTACGCAAATAACTCCCGAAACTTACCAACCGAATTCCATGAAATAAGAACCAGTTGACTAGGAATCGCTTGTGTTGTCGTTTTACATCTTTTTAAAAGAGGTTACAAGAGACAAGAGCAGACTTAAGCGAGCTAGAAGTGAATTGTTTTTAATTTGTGGTCAAATTGTTTACATTTTATGCGATAGGATTCAAAATAATTTTTTGAACAATTTTTTCCCCGTATTCTTCATTAGAATGGCCCTGGGCACGAAAATTGCGGGGCCCAACCTCTGGGTTTCTCTGACGACACGCCCTACTGTACAATTCAGCTGGTCATGAGTGTTGCCGTGCTCTTACGGTGAGTTTAATTTGAGAAAGGGTTGTAACCTCAGTGAGCCTCCGTTTTTGTTTTGCTCCACGTGCGGTACGCCTACCCACGACATCACTCGGGCTAAACCGAAGTCAACACGGCACCCGCAGAAAGTCGCTGCCCGCCATCTCCACGACAACCAGGCGCCCACACAGCAAATAAACATCAGCCCACACACGTAACTCAAGCGGGCGTCCAGCGCCGCAAGGCGCAACGCTGTATCATCGAACACCCAAACACACGGTACCGGTAACAATAACAATAATAGACTGCAACAATGCATAACTGTATCACTGTCGACGGTGCTTGTGCGTCGCACACGCGTGGCCGGCGTCAGCAGGCAGGAGGCAGAGGGGGACGCGCACCTCGCCAACAGAGGGAGCTCACACACGCGTGGCCGGCGTCAGCAGGCAGGAGGCAGAGGGGGACGCGCACTTCGCCAATTTCGTGGTCCTCCAGCAGAGGGAGCTCACAAACGCGTGGCCGGCGTCAGCAGGCAGGAGGCAGAGGGGGACGCGCACCTCGCCAACAGAGGGAGCTCACACACGCGTGGCCGACGTTAGCAAGCAGGAGGCAGAGGCACACCCACCCGCACCTCGCCAACACGTGGTCTTCCAGCATAGGGAGCTCGCACACGCGTGGCCGACGTCGGCAGGCAGGAGGCAAATGGGACGCGCACCTCGCCAACACGTGGTCCTCAGCCAACAGAGGGAGCTCACACGCGTGGCCGACGGGACGCACACCTCGCGGTCCTCCAACAGAGGGAGCTCACACGCGTGGCCGACGGGACGCACACCTCGCCAACACGTGGTCCTCCAACAGAGAGAGGGCACACGCGTGGCCGACGGGACGCACACCTCGCCAACACGTGGTCCTCCAACAGAGGGGAGCTCACACGCGTGGCCGACGGGGCACCTCGCCAACACGTGGTCCCAACAGGAGCGTCGGCCGGCAGGACGCGCACCTCGCCAACACGTGGTCCTCCAACAGAGGGAGCTCACCGCGTGGGAGGGACGCGCACCTCGCCAACACGTGGTCCTCAGCCAACAGAGGGAGCTCACACGCGTGGCCGACGGGACGCACACCTCGCCAACACGTGGTCCTCCAACAGAGGGAGCTCACACGCGTGGCCGACGGGACGCGCACCTCGCCAACACGTGGTCCTCCAACAGAGGGAGCTCACACGCGTGGCCGACGGGACGCGCACCTCGCCAACACGTGGTCCTCCAACAGAGGGAGCTCACATGCGTGGCCGACGTCGGCAGGCAGGAAGCAGAGGGGCTGCGCACCGCGCCAACACCTGGTGCTCCCGCAGAGACAGAGGCAGCACTGGACGCGGTCCGAACGGACGAGGAACGGCGCCGCCGCCGAGACGTGACGGTGTGTCGGGCCACACGACGGCCGCGGCGGCAGTAAGGCACCAGGTTGGCTCTGTACAGTGTGCAGCGGGGCCGCCCCTAGCCGTCCGTGACGGACACCTGCGGCGAGAGGACGTACGGTGATCACTCTGACGCAAGCGGCCGGTCGCCCGACTCCACCCACTACCAACGGCGCTGGCGGCGCTCTTCAATAGAAACGCAAACGTCACCATGGTGGTCGTAATGCTCGCACACGCTGGTTAGCTGTTTGGGTTTTGGAGCACTTCGACACGTTAATGATCATAAGTGGTAAAATTTCGCACAGGTTTTCCGAATCAAAGGGACTGGAATGTTTGAGGTTTGAGTGAACAACGCGATTTCATAATCGGTTAATTATCACTCGGGCTTGTGAAGGTGCGAAACATCATTGAGGCTCGCTCGCAACTTGCTCCACGTGTAAATGTTGTACTACATGGTGTAAATGAGCGGGACGTTAACGGAAGTTAGGATTCATATACATCTTGATCTGAGGAGCGAATATACTTTCCATACTATGTCTCAGGTGGAAGTCACTAAAAAATGGATATAGAGCTTTAGCAGGGTCAAACTCAATATTATCAATTACCCCCTGGCAAATAAATCGTTACGTTTAATTCCGCTCCATCTTCTGGTTACCCATGACGGGAGAGGTGTTCCGAACAAATGCACCGCGCTATCATCGCCGTCCTTTGTTCACCTACAGCGCCTGTGCTGAAAACTTGCTCCTCCGGCACCATCGAATCTGATCGCAAATTACGCGAAACCATCCGGGAGGAAATTGGCCGGCTCCGTGAGCGGTACTGTCGGTGTCAGCACCGCGTACCTTGTCTCCCGGCGTCAGGGTGTAGCGCGGTCTGTTCCGAACAACCGTGCAGACCAGCATACACACGGCCATCACCACCAGAAACGCGCTGGTCACGCTCAGGTGCGCGTAGATCCGCTCTTGGTCCATCTGCCAACAGTCGAACGGATAAGAGCATGGGCCGCAACAGCGCGTACATCCTCCCTCGATTCGTCCTACCACGGCCAGGCGGATCCATCTGTGAGACAGTCATACAACTAGCCAAGGGAGCGTGGATCCACTCCTCAGCATAGCTGTCGGAATTGTATTCTGTCAACATGACATTAATGCATGGCTCTGTCCGCTTCTCATCTATCGCCCACTTTGAAGTGGAAGATCCAGCTACTGTGGGAAGGCCTGGTAACAATGCCACGAGGCAAACCTAGACACCTAAATATTTCAATAAATTATCAGTGATTTTCATACTTCATCACAACCCAGCACTAAATGTAGAAAAATTAAGCAACCCCATTCATAGAACACAACCTGTGAACAAAGCAAAAACAAGGAATCACATACAGAGCTGCAGAGAAAGTACAAATCATCACGCCTCAAAGGTAACTTCAAACCCGGGCGTGTCCAAAGGCAATTTTGACATCAAACCCGGGTACGCCGCATCTGTATCTTTACAGCAATTATCTTGCATACCAGTCGAAGCAGTCACCGAGGCCAAGTGTGTGTTTGTTGTAACCTCTTGGCGTTCCGGCTGCCAGGCCGACAGGACATTGAGCATGTCGGGTCTGGAGCGGCCCGTCGCCGTCGGCCAGTCGGCGCCGCTCGACACGGACTTCCAGGCGCCGGCGGCCGCCGAGAACAACTACGACGACGGCGCGCTGCACCGGCGCCAGGTGGCCGCCCTGCAGCAGCACCTCGACCAGCTGCGCCGCGACAACGAGGCCTACCTGGCGCAACACGCCGAGCTCAGGCAGCTGGTGGCCGGCTTCGTCGGCGCCGTCGTCGACAAGCAGCCGGCCGACGTGCGCGACTTCGCGGCTCGGTATTTCGCCGAGGCGAACCGGCGCCGACGGCAGGCGGACGTCAGTGACGGTCAGTCGCCGCCGGCGGCGGTGGTGCATGCAGCCGACCTGTCCGGCTAATCCGGCTCCGGCGTCGGCGGTGCATCGTAACACGCCCGCCGTTTGCCGAGACAGCGACGGCATCGGCGTCGCGTCGTGACACGCTTGACTTGTCATGACAGCGGCAGGTACGGCGTCGGCCCACTTGGGGCGTGCGCGGTTGGGAAAATTGCGACGATCGTGGATCGCGATGTCGCGATGTCAGGATACAGCTGTTGACATTACTCCATCGAGCACGTATCCACATCAGATCAAAATTGAACATTTGTAAACTGATACGGACGCGAAGCAATGTCGACGCGGTTTTCTCGTGAAGATTGGTTAAAAAACATCACAATGATCCGGAAATCAACATCCTTCCTCGGGCACAAGATGACCTTGGCAGTAGATGCACCTCTAAACCATGATAAAGAAGAAAAAAACATCCTTCCGGATCGCCTGACCGAAATCGCAGCAGTTAGCAAAGAGCGCATTCGAAGATGTATGTACCCGATGCTTTCGGACACCAATATCATATGCAAAGCAACGGACGGGAATGCAAAAAAGCATCAGTGTACTGGCGGAAGTATAGACGACACCTACCGGGTGTATAGCATACTGATTCCGGGAAAATACTGACAATAAAGCCAATATTTGGTACAATTCTCGAAAAGTCAGATGTGCTTTAGATCTTCGGCTTCGTTTCGCCTCCAACTCGATTGCGCTTTTCTTTTGCTTCAGTTTCGAAACCTGATGAAGACATTACTTAATGGAGGCTAGAAAGACCATGAATGCGTTTGCTCAAATTTAATGTAAAACGAAATCCTCACCACGATCCGTGGCAATGCACCTATTCTTTGGATGGCTAAAGGTCAATGTATTCAGAACACGATTTTTTACTACTTTTACATGGCACATTGACTTGGAAAGCTTTCGTCAATTTCAGTTCACTTGCCCTATAGGATTCAATTTCGGGTACTTCGATATTCTAGACCAGCTAGGCTTTGCCTGCTAACATTCAAGAGAAGTCACCTGCCTCCTCGTGTATCATACTCATCGCGACAAGCTGTATCGGGTGCCTGCCAATCACACCGCTAGTGTGAACGACCCAGGACCCACATGAACAAGCAACCAGGATCACCGTCGGAGCTCGTCCCTACACATCACGGCGGTCGGACACGCGCAAATACCTGCCATGTCAAGGGTAGGGTCTCAAGCAGCCACACACTACGCGGATGGTCAAGTTCCCGACAGACAACATATTAACAGACAGACTGGCCTTGTTGACGGACAAGGTCAGTATGTCATGTTGACAGACTGACCTGACATGGCACCCCGACATGTTGACAAGGTTGACTGACCTTGTCAACATGTAGGGTGCTGACCTTCAACACCCGCCATGTTGACGGACGGACCCTCAACACCCGCCACGTTGACGGACGGACCCTCAACACCCGGCATGGTGACGGACGGACCCTCAACACCCGCCACGTTTTACTGGCGGACCCTCGATCCCCGCCAGGTCGATGTCGGACGGCCGTCACGTACCATACTGATGGCCAGGTCCCAGTCGGGCGTGGCCGTGTAGGAGATGACCAGTCTGTGGCTGCCGTCGGGACAGCGGCGCCACGAGGTGTCCGGCCCGGCCGACAGCAGGCCGCCGCCAGCCGCGGCCGCGTCGCAGACGGGCGGCGTCGGCTGTCCGGCGGCCGGCAGCGAGTCGGCGACGCCGCTGATGTGCACACAGACGAGCGGCGGCCCGCCGGCCCGCCGCGCCGGCTCCAGACTGATGTTGAGTCCGTCCGGCCGCGCAATCGCTGCCGACACACATAGACCAGACGTCACAAAACATGGACCAGACGTCACACAGACGGACCAGACGTCACATAACACGGACCAGACATCACACAACACGGACCAGACGTCACACAGACGAACCAGACGTCACACAACACGGACCAGACGTCACACAGACGGACCAGACGTCACACAACACGGACCAGGCGCCACACAGACGGACCAGACGTCACACAACACGGACCAGATTCCACACAACACGGACCAAACGTCACACAACACGGACCAAATGTCACACAACACGGACCAAATGTCACACAACACGGACCAGACGTCACACAACACGGACCAAACGTCACACAACACGGACCAGATGTCACACAGCACGGACCAGACGTCACACAGACTGACCTGGCGTGACACAAACGGACCAGGTGTCACACAGCCGCCTAAACACACAAACTGACCTGAAATCACACAGCAGCCGACACACAAGAGTTGCCAGATATCACATGCCTGTCGATGCAGACGCAAGCGAATGGCGCCTTCGTACGAAATCGACAACCTGCTATCTCATCACTTCGCCGTGTAACACGACGCCGCACGTGCTGATGAATGGTAGACAGTTCAAAGTGACGCTATGCAGTCAAAACCGGGAAAATGTACCTGAATTATTTACGTTCTGACTGCATAACTTGCTGGCTTTTGCCCTTGCAGGAGGAATAATATCGAAATGTCGGGCATTGTTATGAAATGCGTTTTAATCTAAGACAGAAACGGGAGATGTAATTGGTATAGGAGAAATGAATGTGTCGTAGGTGTGCTTAAGAACGCATACGTAGGCCATGCGCACGTGTACCATACGTCAGCGTAAACGTAAAGTAAACAAATGTACCCAAACGCATTTGACGCGAACGTGAATGTATATGACCGCAAATAAACGTGGACGTAAAGTACATAAATTAAAATGCACGTGGGCACAAATGTACATCAACAATGTACGTACGCGCAAATCCCTATACAAAAAGCATACTTTAGCGCAGTTTCGGTTTGTTCCACGATTCCTGTTCGTAAACGTGATATGCCAAATAATCGTGGTACGCGCAGACATGCACAACAAAATCGCGCACGTGCACTTTGTACGTAGGGTAATAAACGTGCCGCCGATTGCGCAAGTGAACGCTTGTACCGAAATGCTGGAATCTAGGACGATTGCACATGAAGGCGATGGCGCATAGCATATGCATGTAAGCAAATGTACCGAATTCAAGATGTACGCAGAGAAAATGTACATAAGCACAGATGTGCGAAAGCAAATGCAGATATGTGAAAATGTGTATGGCACATGATGAAATTCATAACATGATGTACATGATAATATTTATGCATAGTGCACGATGCATAGGTGAATATGTAAAGTAAGATACATACGACAGATATATGTACGTAAATGGACGAAAGAAAGGTTAGGATTCTATAACGAATGCGCCTAGAGTAAGAACGCATGCAAATTGCTCATGGTAAGCCAGTAAGTGCATTGTGAGAGAGGAGTCTTACAAAAAGTGGTGGATTGGTGCTTTTGGGGCGCACCGACTACTTGGATTATTTTGCACTCATGATGCACAAAAATGGGATCAAGATCGAGATAAAGGTTTTGATCACTGCCAAGGTTAACGTATCCAGGTTGGGCTAAAGTCAGTGAAGCCAGGACTGGGGACCACGGTGTCGAGTCATGTCAGCCAAGGCCTTTGAACTGGGACGGTCGAGTGCAGTCGGAGCCAAGCCCCTAGACCCACAGACATATGTTCACAGCCTCTGCCATGATTACACCGCTGGCTCCACTCTCGGCCACCAGGCGCCGAACGTCTGGCATGACGTCCTCCCGGGCTGCGGTGGTCGGTTCCGTAACGTGGTCGGCCGGTCATGGTCGCGTCATTATCACGACCACCTGTCGTGACGCCAAGCATGGCCCTGCTTCTTCCGGCTGACCGGGCCAGTCATGGTGGCTGAGAAGCCAAGCTTGCCAGACGTTCGGCGCCTGGTGCCAGACGTCCAATGATCCAAAGATGGATGGTGCCAAGGTTAAGTTCAAAGCCATGCCACGTGAGCTGACCTACATTTGAGCACGCGTACATTTTCGCTTGGATGCTGTTTCGCCTATGTATACTTGTGCCTCCGCATATATCAATCCGCACACTTGTTCATCTATTACATGTACATCTGCTCTGCGTCCATATGCCTGGTCACCAAAAATAGCAGTATTCTTTAAATACCTCCCTAGATCTACAACTTAGAAGACGGAGATAATGCACATAAATCACCCCTGACAAGATGCATATAACTATTTATGAAAATGCATCATCGTTCGAAGATCCAACGCAAACTGTTCGAACACGGCACGAAAAACCTTCGAGTTAGGGAAGCAGTGGCTGGAGAATCCGCCACCCCTCCACACAAATAGAGCTGACGTCGCATACACTGCGCCGGTTACGCGGCGTCCACACAGCGGCTTTGCAGGGGATGGGGAACAGCAGAGCGTCGCAGGACTCCCGCGCTCACCGAGCTGCAGCACCGATCCGTTGGCCACCAGTGGCCGGTGGCCGTCGACGCGCAGTAGTAGCGACGCCGTGCCGGTCGCGTTCAGCACGGCCGGCAGCGGCGCCGCCGCCGGCGACGGACAGTAGCGGTCCTCAACCATGCTCGCCAGCAGCTTGTTCCACGTCTGACGAGAGGAGCGGGCGGTGAGATGGCCGACAGCGGCGCTATCAGCTGGTTGATTATTTGGGCTTAAGGGCGCGCCAACTACGAAGTCGTTTAGCGGCCAGGCGCCGTCAGCTGACACCAGCCGGGACAACGCACAGCAGCCGCCGGTGTCGCCGTCCAGAAACGGACCACGCCCGTCGTCGACAGTGGTAGCTGTACAGTAGTCTATGGATAACTGATGTTTCTTACTTGTGATGCATTTTGACACAGAACTTTATGTGTAAACATGAATTAAATATGGTGCATATTGTGCGTTGTGTTGCTTGGGTTTCTGCTGTATGAGTTGGTGTGCAGCGAAAATGTTTTAGCTCGCCTCATCCCAATGTCACTGTAGCAGAGCTGTCTTCTTTGAATGCATCTGATTCAACTAGATGCTCAGGTAGAGCACATTTGCTTACCTGAGAAGGTCATGATGCATGATATGAAGCCATATATGGCTTAGAGGTTTCATGAATGCAAAAGCTATGCAACTTTATAGGACAATACAAGTGACTGCAGGAGAGTATGGTTGCAAATGCCACATATGACATGGTGCCAAGAGCCATAAGAGTCCTGGTGGTGGCTCCAAGTGTCCTGTGATAAATCACATTTGAAACAATAAGAACAGCTCCTGTAATGACTGGATAGCTGTGATGCCTATGGGATGCAGCACATATTTGAAACCTTTTACCCATAACCCAGCGATATTCAAACATTTGAATACAAAATGTATGCTACTATTAATACAGGCAACACAGTACAATGTGCATGTCATAAAGTGAATGAATTACTGCACATCACCTTTCATGCACAACATCTGGATTTGTTGTGAATCAAAGCAAGGAGATATACTAGGACCAGCAAGACAAGATATAGCAGATGCAAGTATTATAACAGATTTGTAAATACCACATACAGCAATATGTTAGTCAAAGCATACCATGCAATACATGCTATACACAAATTTACTCACCAGGGTATTTCTGTCCAGAATGCCTTCAGTGTTGTACACATATACACCAAGAAAAAATGTCACACAGCTTAACACAACAAGGCAAGTCACAAAAACCATTAATGGAGGCCAATTGACCACCATATTTCTGAAAGCCATTCCTATTTTGGATGAATTTGCCATCTTCAGGAATCAGGGCTGAAACCAGTCATTGTAAATTGAAATGCATTGTGACACAACACCAATATATTTCAAAACACCAACTAATGGCTACCACCACCCTGGTAGTGCAGTTAGTTAGAGGGATGGCCTGCTCTGGTCTCCCCTGTCCTGTTGACACAGGGTTTGAGTCACTTTGTGTGCTCACATTTAGCCCCCAGCTGGGAGGGTCAGTTGGCATCTGGCGCAACAAGGCCGAGGACGACCTACCAGATGGCAGTGTCAGCACATTGACAGCACGTTAAACTTTTGGTAAAAATTCTGCCATTGAAATGGAATTAATGGATCAGGTGATGGGGACAGGGTTCATGCAACAAGATCTGCTTAGTAATAGGACCCTGGTTCATAAAACCATCCCAGCAATGACTCAGTTTTTTTTAAATGGAATACTGCATTCACAAAGTCCCAGAATAACATAAAAAACGAATCAAAGCTTATAAGGTAAGATCATGGGAAGTTATGAATGCTACCCATCCAGGATATTTTTGTGTGTTATCTGGTAACTTTGGAAATTGTGATGAAGGGAAGTTATGGTAATGGGGTGTTATGAATGCCAATCATCTGCTTATTGGGCAATTCACAACAATCTTTATGCACATTCATGGCTAATGATGCCACCCACACTGCTTTACTGGTAGACTACAGGATTGGGAAATGTCCAAAGTAGTGAATTTGGAAACTAGGATCTTCAGTACCCAGAGCCCAACACCTTAACTGCATGGCCATCCCTGCCCCAAAAAACCAGTGTTTGACATCACAGCATAAATAGATGACTTCACACAATGGTCATAGCAATTATGACATAGTAGCTTCACTTTAATTGGCAACATTTGTGGCAGACAACTTGAAATATTCCAAGTCCTCTCCCACATTCTGCAGTTGGAAGCAATTGTTGGGGTTGCTGTGGTTGCTGGTGGGTGCCATTGGATGGATACCACATATTTGTTTAATACTGTGAATGCTATGGTGACTCAAACATTTTATTGTTTTTTGTTGATTATTTTTATGCTGATTAAAAATAAACATGCCACTTGGAAAACATAGGTGATGCCAACAGCAAATTTTTGTTCTGAAAAGATGCAGGATTTAATTTACTTTCTACCTCTTCTTGAAATAATGCATTTTTAAAACAAAAACAAGGTAGTTGGATTTCCTTTCATCATGCAAACGTAGCCTTCAATCACTAATGTTGTTATTAGCTGATACATATTAAGCCAAATTGTTTGACAAATTTGCAGCTAGTCAACAATTGTATTGTCATAGTAATGTTTGCACCCATCATAAATGGCAAGGACAACCACATGATGCTTGAACTATATGTATTATTGTAGTTGAAGGTATGCACAATATGAGTTTTATACACCTTTTACCTCCATTAAATATACAAATTGGTTTGGTTTTGGTAGGTTAGGTTAGGTTGGACTTTTGCTTTACATTGCAAATTGTTGATTTATTAATTAAAAAATGAGTTTTCCACACTTTTTTTAAACAGCTAGTTAGGTTAGGCTTTTTACTTGACTTTTTTTGGGGTGGGGGATTGCTTATAAATTTTCAATAAAAAAATAATCTGGCTTCTTGTACAAGAAGTTAGGCTACATTATGTTAGGTTATGCTACATGCTTTTCATTATGTTGAATATTACTTTGCATGCTATATTACTGGTATTATTGTCTTAAAAGGTGATTTTTAAAAATCATTTTGGGAATTTTTCTTCAGAACACCATGTTGGTGACTAAGATGATGGTACCATTTATTTTCTGTACAAATATGTATTTTTTTCATACAAAATCCAACTTAAAAAACCTAAACTGGCATATCTAACCAAACTTAGCCCATGTGATTGCATTATTGAGGCAAATGTGTGGAAGCATTTTTCTTGTTTCCATCTTAAAGTGCAATAATACCAAATTCTTAAGAAATTCACAAAAATGTTCGAAAAATAACTGGTATTATATTTCTTCAAAAGCAGCTTATTCCAGGTTAGGTTCAGTTATGTTAGGTTAGGCTAGGCTGGGTTAGGTCCCATAATTTTGAAAATTTCTGCAAATATAATGTTCGATATTTTTGCTAATTGCATTTGGGGATTTTTACAAAGGTATGTTAGACTAGGTTGCATTATAGATTGCTGATTTTTTAACATTTATTTTCATCTAGCTAGTTATTTGAGAATAAGGGTGCTGTAACCAAAACAATCATTTAGCACTTATTTTTATTTTATGCTATGTTATGCAACTTAAAGCCCATTTTGACATTATTTTGCCCACAACCTGAAAAGTAAGCATTTGCACACAAAATAAGTGGTTCGATCATCTCAGCCACCTTCATAAACACCTGAGACATATTTACCCTACTTATCCAACTCCAAGCTTTTTTCAGTGTTGTTCTGCTTCCCTATTGAAAAGATGACCTATAATTACCTTCAGCAGCCTATCAATCCAGCTAATAAATTGATATTCACCCATGTACTTACATGCCTAATGTACCTGCATACCTACTCAGCCAACCTGAACCAACAAGAGCCACACTTACGCCAAATAAACCTGCCAGCTTATAACACGATGGAATGGTTAGCAAGAATCTGAATGCATACGGGATTATAATCGTTATATTTCCATGGAACAATAGCCATGGCTCACATCACATTCTGAACTGCTCTTATAAAATCAAACAATACCAACATCACATGTCTGGAGACCGTTTGTTTGGCCTTTGCGGCCTTTGACTAATCATTCGGCCAACAGGACACTAGTGACACATGTAATAGACACTCGTGCGCATAAGATGTCACAGTGAAAGAGACGGTCGTAAGGAAGCCTGTAAATTATGACTATCTTTCAAATTATCTGAGCTAATATATGTTCATCCATCAATATATTTTTAAGGTAAACAGTTATATTCCTAGAAGGTATTAGCTGTATAGTTTTATCACCTAGATATAGTTAATTTTAACATCACAAGTGAAATTTGTGCACGTATCCATCACTATGATACCACCAAATACTGAGTATAATCAGAACATCAAATGCTGGTAGCCTCCAATAATTAAGCATCTCGGAAATATAAGGACTCAGCGTTCAGCTACTCTAAGTTAGGAGATACCATATGAGGAACGCTCAGAACTTGTGCGGTTCGAAACCTTTAACTGTTCAATTTATATA
This sequence comes from Imbricaverruca yamaguchii, assembly GCA_034440575.1. Taxonomy (NCBI): domain Eukaryota; kingdom Metazoa; phylum Arthropoda; class Thecostraca; family Neoverrucidae; genus Imbricaverruca; species Imbricaverruca yamaguchii. The sequence continues at coordinate 47,212 of JAOTOL010001181.1, forward strand.
GATCAAAGTATCTAAGGCATTGACCTGTGTATATTGGTTAGACATACTTCCGTACTTCGCACATAATTCTCATGACGGCAACGGGTAGAGGGTCAACACTCGTTTTTAATTTGATTAATTTAGGCACCTCGGCCTCCTCAGGCCATTTCGTGTCGTTAATGAGAAAATGTGTACTATATTAAGTTCACTAATTCAGTTTGCAGATCTTGGAACAGGTTTGCGTTGCGGAGAAAATTGAGAAGTATTTGATGACGATCGGACAATCATCTCCTAATAGAGTAGCTAGAGTAAAAGGAATGTTGTGTGTATGACTGTACTTCGTCAGTATTTTTCGAGGGCCGTGGAACTTCTCACAGTGAAAAAGAGTATGTGTAACTGTAAGATGGGTGTTGCATGGTGGGCATGAAAATATAGGTGAAGCCGTATATATATATATTGAGCCTTTTTCTTTTTGTCGGATTTTTATATGATGTGATTCAAGTATCGACGACAGGTTTGATATGTAATTGTGTATGGTTCGTGTTTTGTGTCCAATTGTCCAAAAGCGTCGAATGCTCGGTTGTATTGATGCTTTAACACGCGCCCTGGAGGGCCTCTAAAAAGTACGCGTACTGGAGGGGGCGGATTCCACCGCCCTAAGATCTCGGCTCCTGTTAAAGCTGGCGCAACAAAATTTACAGGGTGGATGGGTACGGTAGAGAACTCTATTGTGTGTGTAAATTTCATGACTAGATCAATATCTTTGAGGTCAAATCAGGTCAAAATGTCAAAATTTTATCGTCTTGGGCGGATTGGCTTGTCATTGTTGTTGATCGCTGTGATTGTGTTTAAATGCTCCAAAATGGGCGTCAATGATGTTTTAGACATTAATAATGATGTAATACAGATGCTAGACCAGGAATTTGACCTCAGGTCACCTATATAGCAACACTTTATCACGTCATTACCTGCTCCAGTTACCGGAGCCAGGCCGTTCGGCCAACTGCTCCGTTGGGCGGCTCGGCGCAATCGGCTTCGCAAAGAAAGGAGTGAAGTACATAAATAAAGTATGGAAATGCTTGGGTACACAATGCCAAGTAGTAGCTTTCAGGATGTGTAGGGAGTAACATGAAACGTGACATCAATCGCATGGCAGTCATTTGCAATTATGACAGCATTCCAGTTGACCAAGTTTGATTCCATTAAACTGTCATGAACTTGACCGAACTTGACCTCGGTGACCTAATATGACTTTGAAACAATACAGCACAACAATATACATCAAACAAGTCGCTAGTGTTTCCAAGAACACCTCCCTTTTGTCAGCATACGGGAAGCGCATCAGCGTCGATTTTTGTGGTCTGGCGCTGATTTTGTTTTTTACTTTAACGGCCCCTGACTCGAACAATTTTCGGCCGATTTTCGTTTTTTTTGCTGTGAACAACGCGCCGGTCATTTCTAAGCAGGTACACAAAGAATGGCATATATCGGCTGGTACAATCTGGCGTTATGAACGAAAAACCGGATGGGTGGGCGGATTTCGCCCCCGCCCCCACCCCTCCATGGCGTGTGTTTCCCTACCTTCAAAATGTGGGTAGGGATTTATGTAATGTATTGGAAGTGTAATGATTCTTTTGCTAGTGTGTCGGCTTCTTCGTTTCCTGGGATGCCGCAGTGACTGGGCACCCATAGGAAACGTACCTTCACGCCCATCAGATGAAGTGTTCCTAATGTTTCACTACAATTTCCTAATGTCCCAATGTTTCGGAGAGGAAAACAGAGGGCGGGAGTATTCCCACTTTGACCATTTACACTTCTTGTCCGCTGAATGACGTCGGACGCTAGCGGATCTCCTAACTTACTATGATTCTGTATGGAAAGAAGAGGGTTATTTAGCATGTGGTGAGCTAGATCTGCCCTCTTCATTCACGCCGGTATTCTCTCCTCCCCTTTACCCTTCCCGGGGCTATCGGCAACCAATACCTCCGCTGTTTGGGGCCATCACGTACACAAAACCGGTAGCAGACGAGTCACATAGTGGGCATGATGGGTGAAGGGTACATCGCCACTTTCCTGGCCAGATTAACTCATATTTCGCACTGTCAGCTTCGTGTCCGCCGTCTGGCAAGGGGGGGGGGGCAGTCGACACGCACTCGAGCGAGGTTCACAGTGTAGCTCGTCTTCTGAGTGATGTGCTTCCGACCATTGTCTTGGGCGGTGTGTTCCCGACGACTCTCTTGGGTGGTGTGTCCCGACTCCCCCGGGGTGGCGCTTATAAATGACGCCGCCCCTGCGAACGGCCGGCCCCCAGCCGCCATGCAACGCACGCCGTCTTTTTTGTGTCCCGTGGCCTCGCTGGTGGTTGATGGTGCCGGCTGGTGACGCTGGTGACTGGTGACTGCTGGCTGCTGATTGGCGGCTGGCGGTTCCGGCTGTCCAGAGCGATAGCTGCTCGTAGGCTACTGGGTCAGGCTAATACCCTGTGGCCAGGCGGGAGTATTTGCTTGCTTTGTCAGCGGTACAGAGTGGCTACTGTTGGTAGTAGGGTGTGCGCGTTTCGGCGACGAGTAGGCTTTGTGTTTGCGCTTGCTTTTCACAAGTTTTCTCCTGGCGGCGCGAGTTTCCGGTCGCGGCGGCTGAATGTCTCGCGGGTCGGGCCGCAACACGACCGCATGAGGCGCGGTGTTGAAAAAAGTAAGCCATCTCACAGCTGCTCAAAACTAACAGCCTCAATTAGAGGGTGACCGATACACAACACCTCACTGCGACACCTGCAACACCACGTTAAGCACAGGCTGCATCCTGCTAGACTGCAGTAGCTTTAGCTCTCAAAGACATCCACTTAAGGCATTCTGCCAAAGAGAGGGCATCACCGTATGGCTTTATGGCTTCTCGGTGACAAACACCCAGAACTCCTTCAATTGCTATTTGAATATATGTAAGCCACAACACTAGCAGGAGCACTTTGGGCACCACACCACCAACACTTACATCAAACCGCAATGCATGACCACCAAGCACTCGTAGGAATCACGTAAAAGCAATACCCGCAAGGCGTCGGACGTACATGACCCGATTTGCTTCCCAATTAAAAATAAATCACTACCTGGCGGTGCCGTCGGAAGTAAATGAGCCGACTTGCTTCAGGAAAACATAAAAACTAATACGAAAAATAATAATAAACATAAGGTAAAACGACTACCTAGAGGAGCGTAGATAGATAAGCCTACGTAGCGTATATAGGTAAGCCGATTTATCTTGCAACTCATAACGTAAACGGCTACCCAGAGGCACAGCGGACGTAGAAGAGCCGAAGTACAAACACCGTACCAACCCAGGTGACAATCCTGCATGGTATGCTAAGACTAACCCGCTACTAACAACTAGCACGTTGCGGCCGGCGTGATAGGTGGGAAATTGCCTCCTTGTTTGCACGGTAAAGATCACTCAGTGCTCTTCGATAGCAGTAGGCTAAGGCCGGCACCCTGGAAAAATCAACTTCTCGCCACTCTCAAAACACTCCCACCCCCACCCAAACTGCAAATTATTTTGTGGAGGAGTAAAGTAAAATTAAAACCATTAAGACATCAGCTAGATGTTCCAGACCCAGCCTCCGCCTTCATATCGTAGAATGTCACACACACACTGTAACGCAGAATTCCCTTAGCGTACATGTCCACTTGCCTGGACCTTGATCGCAAACACTCCGTTTTATAAACAGATATGTACGTACTCCCTTTAAAGGCGGCGCAAATGGTCTTTATGGTCCAGCACTCCAAATAATAATCACTGCTCTAGTTGTCAAGCCCACATGACATCATAGGTTGCCAAACAATATTGGAGTAGCCCGTATTCAGCTGGCCTCTTATATCAGGGTTTGGTGCAAGGCGATATATACCAGGTGGCGTCATCCTTACTGCGCAGCTTTCTGCGCAGGGCCTTATATGTCGTCATATTTCCATTTTAATACCCATCAAACCATTAAAACGGCCCAAAAGTGTACTCCAGATGACGTCATTCGTACCATTCGAGCCGACACGCAGGAAGGCATGGGGATGACAATGGCCTGACTTTGTGGAATTCCTTGCCGGGATTAATGGCGGCATTTATTGTAGTTGTCCGGTTGGTGTAATACATTTTGACCAGAAGGTTGTACTTTCCAGGAGACTGTGCATTCAGTAAGTTAATAGGCATGGTGTTTGATGTCGTTCGTGGTGGTGAGCGTGGGGAAACGGGCATCCGAGGAGCCGAGGATCCAATGTCATATATGTTTCGTCGCCGGAACTTCGACTCTTGGAATGTTTAAATGCCGTATGTTTTAACGCAAAAAAGCCGATGCGACCACTCATTTTCTCTGCAAATGATTACTTTTTAGTTGGCAAAGAAATACAGAATCATAATTTTCACTACAAATAGTCAATCCTGAATAATTATCACACCTGATGACTCACAAATGTGGTAAAAAAGAAGTCCTACACTTCATGCACTCAGTTCAATGCTGTTTATCATTGGAAACTTGATGTTTCTGGCTTAATTCCATATTCATCAACAGCTGCATGACCACTGCAGTCAATGTGCCCCTAAGCCTCAATATTCATTAACAAAACATATTTGCAGCCCCACATGTCTAACCTTTGATGAAGGCCAGAAGTTCCTTACAATGCTGTTAATGTTAACAACAGAGCTAGGAATGTTTGTAAAGCTTAGTGATGTGGAGGAGGAAAGGTTTGTTTGGGATGATTCTGGTTTTCTTATTAGGTTAGGTTATATTAGATTATGCTATTATATATTGTATGTATTATGCTGCTACCTTAGTCTAGGTTAAATTATGTTAGGTTATTATATTTTGTATGATTTATCTAATCAAGAAATTTTTGAATTATTGATTGGGCAGTAGATGAGACAAATCACATGCAACCACTCATATCAATGTAACTTCAGCCTCACTGTGCACTGGTTCACTCAATCATCTCACAGAGGTATTAGGCTTTCTTTTTAATACAACCATGCAAGTTTATAATTACTCTGTCAAAACTTGTTTCCAGCAAGGCTATTTGCTCAACTTGTTCCAAGGTCTGCCAGTATGTTTTTTTTTAATGGAATTACACAGCAACAAGATTCATAATTTCCTTCTTGAAGCATCAAAGCTTTATAAGAAAGTCCAAGTACTGTGCTGGTTGTGAGAGGTTGATAATGCTATATGACTTAGCAGTTGAATGGGTCATAAGAAGAGTGGGAAACTTACCAGGTTTGGAGTCTGACTCACAGATCTCTCCCGGAGTACATTTTCATGGACATATTCATTTTTTTATACATGGAATCTATTTGCTGGTAACCAACAGGAAAATCATATGTACTTAGTCAGTAGGTGCATACATATGACTATACATACATACTGTATGACCAATGCAGTAGATGTGCCCGAAAGCCCAAATAACCAACCAACATACATAATATGCATAAGTAATACACATCATTTTTGGTCACATCAATGCATAGAAACAAAGAAGCGAACAACGGATGGCAAAGCAAGACAGGGAGTTGTGATGATCAGCTCAGCTTTGTCTTTTGTAACTCACAGGAGCTTTCCTTTCACTGTTGGTCTCAGTACAAGGCTAGCCAAATGAAAAACAAACACAAATAGTTCATGCTTCACCCTCAGCTCAGAGTGTGCATCTACCTACCTATGCAACCAATCCCTTACGAGATATTGGAAAATGGCTATCCTCTCACTGAACCAAACATCAGGAAGAAGTAACATGCCCCTAAACTCTGATCCAATCCAATCCTTATGCGACATGGACCCAACACAATACCACACACACACCACAGTCAGATGTGATAGCAGTGTGCAAAGCAAAGAATCTGTCAAGGTCTTGTGTTTGCAGTATGACACTGTTAAACATGTGTTCAAAGTTGGTAATGGTTATGACCAGGGATGCGGAGCCAGAGCCGCCAGAGCCAGAACATTTTTCCCAGAGCTGGAGCTGCAGGACATTTTACTCGGAGCCAGAGTTGGAGCAGGAGCCGTCAAAATCAGGGCAGTTCCGACTCTGAAAGTGGTGTAAATGAAACAAAATTAGCAAACATGAAATGAACACATTATACCTAGTATGCTATGGTACGGTATGAAAATGCATTTTTAAAAGCCAAAATGTTTAAATACAAGTAACATATAAAAATATAGTCAAATAATGGTAGAAAAACCAATAACCATATTCTAGTCTCAGTAGTCAATGCAATAGTTACATGTTTAGTTCAGTTAAATTCATTGTTTCCATCATCAATGGGTTGTTGTACCTTATTAGAGATGAGGTCAAACATTACAATATACAACAATGGTGTTCCTTGGACTGTTCACGGGATGGGGAGTGTTGTTGATTCCAGTCTCCCTTCTTCTGATTGCCCCAATATGGCACAAAGCGAGGGTCAGTTTATGAGGGCATAACACCAAAAAGTGATTCAGGCGAGGGCGGGTGTTTATTTAAAGATAGATACAGGGTTTATATGGGAAAGTTGCTTATAATTGTCTGAAGTTTGCACCTCTGAGTGGTCGTGGCTAACTTTTTTAACATCCCTCTAGCTTACTTAATGGATCGATCATGTTTGGATGTATGGAGCTGGAGCCGCCAGTACATTTTGCCCGGAGCCGCCTGGACATTTCACTCGGTAGCTGGAGCTGGGATACTTCCCCAGAGCTGGAGCTGGAGTCGTCCAAAAATGTCTGGCTCCGGATCCCTGGTTATGACGTCATTAACAAATCCCTTGCCTCAAAAATACCTTGCCTGGATTGGTTAAAAGACAGTTTTCAGAAAAGAAAATGCTAAGAAAGCAAATTCTGATTGGTGGCCTCTGGGACTCCGGAAGATGTCTCTTAAAACTGTCAGTTTTTTCCACTATAGGGTGGCTCGAAAGCAGGTTTCTGGAGTTACATCAGCCAAATTTGTAGTGACCGGGGGCCACTGCTCAGTGAGCAGGCGCGATGTTTGGCTTGTCAGCATTTCCACTGGTTGTGGTTTGGTGTGGTGTGTGTAGATAGAGGCATTTGTATCTTGTCTGTGTGCTTGATGGTGTGAAACGTAGCTAATTTGTTTGGTAAATGTAAGTAGAAGAACATGTTTGGTGGATGTTCTCTTCAATCTTGTATTAGTTTTTAGTGGTATTTTTGTTCCTTCTGCATGTTTGTGTCAGAATACATGTGGAGCCCATTCTCTCCAGTATGAACCTGGAGTGCAAAAATGTTTTAAGAGATGAAATATCTTAAGAAGTGCCTTAATTCCCACCCTGGTCATAAGAACCCAAAATTACTCTTTACAGTGTCAGTCAGTCTGACACCATTGTGGTATAAATTGACAAGCCACAGCCTGGATGATCCCCTTAACACTCACACGTCTGGTGGTCCGCGCCAACTTTGCATGTCTGGGGGTGCAGATGTTTGCCCCCCTAAGATCTCTAGAACTATGCTAGCTGGCGACAAATGGAAAACTGCGTTGGATAGAGCTGGTGACAGGTTCTATCGAAAGTATTTTGGTCATTTTTTTTCGCCCAGGTCCATATTCAGGTCACTGGGTCATCATAGGTCAAATTCGACCAGATAGTGTGGGACTCTCAGATATTGACACATATCTCAGAACCTGTAACAGATAGAAACAAATGGCGAACACTATTTGACAGTCCTTGAAATGTGCTATCAACTTAAGGATGGTGTGACTTAAGGTCAGGTCAACCGAACATAGGACCTCAGGTCAAGGTCATGAAGTAACCTAGGGAGGGCATGTAATATATCAATTGACACGTCTTGGTGATACAAGTGCACAGGCAGTAATTTCAGCCTTCTAGCTCAATGCAGTGCGATATAATGTGCAGAAATGTAGTTATTTCAGGTGACCTCAGAGGACCTTGGTGAGGTTACTGAGCAAAAATGCCAGTGGTAACATTGAGCATAGCTTCCAACTACATGCCACAACCGTGAGAGATCATTCTGAGAGCAAATATGTAACAGGGAAACATTTGTATATTTTACCATACCCCTATAATGGGAAAGCCATGGCTGCAGCCTGACCTCAGGCCAATGCTACAAAAAACGATATATGTATTATGGTCCCTGATGAGATCATGATGGGTTATAAATTTTTAATCAATTGCCAAATTATTGTGGAAGTTATGCCACCTAGAACTCCGAGTCTAGTTGGGTCACTTCGCCTGACCTGGTGACCTGACCTAAGATGACCCAAGGTTAAGATGGTATGGGGATATGCAGAAAAGACTAATGAGCAGCCATGCGAAGTTTGACCTGGCTGACTCGATTAGTATGGCGGAAAATTAGGAAAATCCGCAGGCAACAGTTAGCCCCGAGGACGTGCGCGTGCTAAGGTATGTACATTTTTGCAGGGTTAACTTACAAAATACTGTTCATGTCATAGCAAATTTTCTCAGTATCATGCCTATGATGTCATCAATTGTATCAACTGCTGTTGACTTAAAAATATTCACTTGCAGAGAAAATGAGTGGTCACACTGTCTTTCCACATCAAAATACACTTTGTTTTTTACCTTGACCTGCAATTTTACACCAATCCATTCTCAAGCAAAGTTTCTTGGTGTAGATATTCAATATTTGACTAGCATAGGTGCCTACTAATATGTAGGGTGCTTGCATTAGGATTTGCACAGGGGCTTTCCACAATTCTTACAGAATATGCTATTATTCAAAACAAATATACCCCCATCCAGAGTGGGAAACTTACTTGTTGGGTTGTGAGTCAGAGTGTGGACAGACATGCAGCACTCCCTGCTATATACCAAATATGGGTGAAAAAAAGAATGTGAGAGAGAAGAGCTGGGAGATTGATAAATATAGTTATAAATCTGATGTCACATCCAGGTGAAAAGCAGCTGTGACAGGCACCCTGGAGATGAAAGGAGTATTTGATCACCTTCAAGGTCCCAGCCATATGTGCCACCCCAGCCCAGGTGTGGTATAAAAATATTAGTGAAAACTCAGGCACACATACTTGCACATGCATATGTATACCCAAATTCTCATGCACACATGTTTAAACAAATGCATACTAAAGTATAGCACATGTGATGTATGTCAGCTTAATCATAGTGTGTATGCAAATATGTAAGCCTACCACATTCATATTTAAAGGAACACATCATGATGACCTTTGAAAGACATGGAGACATTGCAAAAAGAAGAAACAAGAATAAAAACTCATCAGAGCACTTGAAACATAGGCAAATTGCAAGACACAGGAAATATGAGGCAAACATGATAAAGAGAGAACAGACTGGGAAGCCATTGCCTCTGTACGCAAAATAATTGGAGAAGCACTGATATAAAGAATATCTTGCCAGCTGATAGCTGTGTAACAGTCATGTTACATGTAATTTTGTTGGGCTAAGCTAAGAAGCTATGCTAAAACTTAAATATTGTATTGTCATGAACTATTGGGGTTGCACTTGTTGGGAGATATACTTCTAACTACTGTTTTGTAAAAATTGGAGCTGTTAAAGTTTTGATTCATAATTAATCCCCAGGTAATACAACAGTAATTGAAAACTGCAGAATTTGAGTTATCTCGAGTAAGAATTATTTATGGTACAGAATAGTATAAGTGCAGAACTGTGCAATGCTTATTTGATATTATGCAGCTTCCAGAGAGGTGGTTTCTCCATGGTATGTGTGTTGTTCCATGATGGTAGGTGTCTGTCATTGATGATGCATGGTTCATGATTGTTCAAGGTCTCTTCTAGTGGTTTCAATCTCGTGTTCCTTTGCCATGATCGCAGCTTTATTTGATGTGGTGTGACTGTGTGGTATGTTGAATTATTGATACTGCTGCCCATGTATATCACTGTTCTTATAATTTGCTCTTGTTCTTATATTTATGGCAGCACCATGGTTGGCATATGTTGATGGGAATATGTGCAGGTTTCTTTCTAAGGTACTTTAACTTTAAATATAATGGTGGTGGTGATGCAAGTTATCTTGCATCCAAAATATGAACATTTAACTGCATGAACCTACTGTAGTGCTGCCCTGTGTGAAGAACTATTGTAGTGGCTTTTAATGTCATTCACATTTGGATTACCCTCTTTGTCATGTACGTGATGTAAGTTGATGGCACTAGTGGAATAAAATATTTACACTTACAATTGATAATAGTGTTCGCCCAGTATGCTATGTACGGCCTCGATGCTACGTAATAATATCCTCCCCTACCTTCTACTTGTAAGCTGACGTTCCATTGGGCTGCTAAGACTCATGATTAGGAGCCAAGAGGGTTTCCAGGGTGATTTTGTCCATGTAATGAGCATAATGCTAAGATTCATGGGAGTTTGAGGAGCGTTTTCGGGCGGCCCCCTTGTCCCCATTCTTCACGGTGGCGACGAACGGTCGGTTCGTTCATTATGCTCCGTGAGTGCATCGAGAACGTCGGTGTAGCACATGTGGATAGTGGATAGACTAGCTTGGCCTAAACCAGCTAGTCTATGTTGGCTTCATCTGGGTTTCTTGGCTATATTGGTTGGCCTAAAGCTTGGCCTAAAACTGCAGTGGTCATACAGCACCTAGTCCTACTGCCTGTGGAGAGGTGGGTGAGATAATTTTTTGCTTGCCTGATGCGCGTGCCTGTTTGAACCATTTGAACCACCTTGTCTCGCTCCATTACAGCTGCACAGTGGCAGATCTTGTCTCGCTCCATTTCACTTGCACAGTTGCATACCTCGTTTCGCTCCCTTTCAGCTGCACAATGGCAGACCTCGTCTTGCCCTGTTTCAGCTGCACGATGGCAGACCGGCAGTTTTGCGTGCGGTGGAACAACCATCAGACGACCCTTATCAATGTGTTCGACTCGCTGCTGAGGGACGAGAACCTGGTGGACGTTACACTGTACGCCGAGGGTCAGCCGGTGAAAGCCCACAAGGTGGTGCTGTCAGCCTGCAGTCAATACTTCAGGGTAAGGCTGCCGTTAATGTTTGTGCTCTGTTCAGGTTGGCTCGTGCTGATTTGTGATGTGTTAATGTTGGAGATGTAAAGCAACTGTGGTTGATGTAACTTGAAGCCATATCAACCAGTCAGCAAACATGCCAACCACCATAAATAGCTGCGTGGGGAATGTGTTGTTTGAGTGTGATGCAGGTTTAGTCGTATTGAAAGCTTGAACATTTTAAAGTCAATGAATCTTGGGAATGAATATATATGAGGTGATTTCTAAGCAAAAATATAGTTGCAAGCTGCACCTATCCGCTTGTAAATCATAATTTAAAAGTTGATTGTATTGGTCTTGTAATCCAGTTTACATTAGGCCCTACCATCTAATGTGAGGCAGATCATCCGCACTCCACAAGCAATTCCTCACAACCACTGGGAAGACAGCATGCGTCAGTGCTCTACTGTTTTGATATAGCTAGTGATACACCATTTTTGTGTTTTTTTGTTTGTTTGGTTAGGCCTTCAGGCCATGGAGCTGTGACGTGTCTCTGGAGCCATGCTTGATGGATGTTTGCTGTAGTCACAGTTGTGATGTTGCCTGTTGAGCTGCGCTAACTGTGTGCACGTCATTGCATTTCGTGTGTTTGGCAAGTGTCTCACCTCATTGTTGTACCCAGGGCTGGATTTGTACTTTGCAGTCCTAGATGAGGAGAGGAAGATTGTTGGGTGGTCGAATATGGAGAGGATATTACCCTTGAAGTCGGTAGCATCACATTTTTGGTTTGCACTTTCCAGTGAATCTTGAGCACATCATCGATTAGTCTATTGTCAAGGAACAGCATTAGACCTCCAAATGGGAAAAATGAGAGGATAATTTTGTGCAAATGGTAATGTTCCGGAGTACAAAAATCCTGAAGCAACCGTTTTTTTCTTACCCTGGTCGTACCGGTGACATATTGAAGCCAATCGAGAGGTTTGAGTTTGAGTATTGATTGCTATGCATCGAGCAAGGTTGCATCCCTATGTCGAAATCTACGACAGTTCTTACTCTGGGACTAAACAGGAAACTTTCACAAACTAACGGCGTCAACATTGTACACTACGTCTGCTGCGAGCTGCGAGGATTTCCCCTGACCTCACCTGATCTGACCTGGTCCATTTGTCGTGTATGCCACAAGATCAAATGGATGCGGATGCATTTTTTCAAAGCCTATGCTACATTACGGTGGCTATTTCGCGGGTTCATCTGGAATAGATTGTACGAGCAGTATGGCTGAAAGTGCCAATACCCAGCATTCTGTAAATCTTAGCCTTCGGCTTGCCGTGGCTGATCATTTGTTTTTGTCTCAAGTTATTGGATTTGTCTTGCGACATGCAGCGCTCAAATTTTTCCTCGTGACTCGATCTTATTACGGGTGGCATAACGATGAGTGACACGCTTCTGCGCCTGCCACTTCAGATGAGAAGGGTGGCGAAACACGCGCTGCAGGCGAGGGTTGGCACGACAATAATGACTCGGGCAGTGGCCAGTGAGAGCCAGTTGCTGTGGTCCACATACCATCAGCCGCTCATGTCTGTTTCAGACCATCTTCTCAGCGCACGGCGAGAGCCACCCAGTCATCATACTGACGAGCGTGTCGTACCACGACCTGCGCGCACTGGTCCACTACATGTACCGGGGCGAGGTGAACGTGCACCATCACGAGTTGTCGTCGCTCATCCAGGCGGCCGAATTGCTCCAGATCAAGGGTCTGGCCGACGGCGCCCACAGCCAGGCTGTACCTGCGGCGGCGGCAACGCAGCAAGTTCCCCAGCATCGTCAGCCGCCGCCGCCGCCACCGCCCCCGCCACCGCCCCCGCCACCGTCGGCGGCGCAGTCCGCGGTGGCGGGGCGGCTGCCGAGTCCGGCGCCACTCCCGCCGCCGTCAGCCCAGCCGCTGCAGTCGCAGCACGTGGCGCCGCGGCGGCCGCCGAGTCCGCCGCCGCCCCCGCCGTCTGTACAGCCGCCACAGATGCAGCCGGTCCAGCCAAACGGCTGCACCACGCCGCCGTCGCAGGTCAAGCGGCGCCGCTGGTCGGCCGAGAGCGGCGACAGCGCGGCCGAGTCTGACGCGTGTCTCGTGCCGGCCAACGTCAGCGTGCCGCTGTCCGACGAGACGACCGAGCACACGGCCACTCCTGTCGTCGTCAAGCGGGAGCCGCCGCCGCCGGCCGACTGCGACGGCGGCGGCGACGACGGCGGCGGCGGACTGGAGTCGGCACCCAGCCCCGGACCGTGGGCACCCAGCCCCGGACTGTCGACACCCAACACCGGACCGTGGGCACCCAGCCCCGGACTGTCGACACCCAACACCGGACCGTGGGCACCCAGCCCTGGACTGCCGGCACCCAGCCCCGGACCGTCGGCACCTGGTGCTCTGGCCGGCGCCGACCTGCCGCTCCTGCCCCACGGTATGTATCACGCAGCCCACGGCACACTCGTCTGGGAGTCGCTGGCGCTAGGGTCGGGTCTCGGGTTAGTGGGAGCAGTTGCTGGGAGTGGCTGACGGCGTGCTGCGGCAGTTGGATGGCTGGGTAAATCTTGATGGAAGAACAACTTTCTATAGAACGTCACGGTAACAGCTGGACAAAATGTAATAGCGATATTCGGAGATGAGACGAAATAGAGTTTTGATAATCTTAGGTAAATAGTACTGGTCTTGGGAGTAGTGCAGTCTATGCACCACTATCTTTAACGGCTCTTTGTATCTGAGGTAAACACTGCACAGCGGTATAATGTTCAGTCAGCAATTCCCTTATCCTATCTACCTGGGGACGCTTTCATGGTGTCTCAAAATTGCGCAATGGCGCAGATCCAATGCTACCGTATTAAGTAGCTTCTGGCTCGATGAGGTGAAGGAGAATATGTGTAACCAACAGCGATTTATAACAGGTAGCTCTGCTCTAGAAGTAAACTTTCAGAGTATTGTTGAAGATTTTTGCATTTTCAATATATTTTCACATGCGGAGTACATGAGACAAATCCAGTTTCCATCTGATCATGAGACTGGAAAGCAAAAGAAACGTACTGTACTGTACTGTATTGTGCTGTCATGACAAGATGTTTGAATTTCCCTTCCCATTTGAGTGTAAAATTGAAGCATACATAACAGAACAGGATGCACTTGAGCACGCATGTCTGCAGTAAAGTTATGTCAGTGAGTACAAGTGAGTACGGTATGAGTACGGCAGTTGTAGATCACGCGACGGTAACGTGCTTACACCATTAAGCTATTGCTGTTATGAGTACGTAGTGGATATTTAAAGTCAATGCAGCTCATGTTTTTTCAGCTCTGATTGAGAAAAGTGGTTTCATAGCACAGAGAAGCGATGATTGGAAGAGCATATTAGTACGGAGGTGTCAGTTTGAGGGATGTCCATGTTTGTAATTCTTTCGTAGATTAGTTATACGCAGCATCGTTTTATGTTGATGTATTTTAAATACATCGGAGAATAATACTCATGAAATACAACATACACATCACTGCTTGAATGTTTCATTAAATAATTTGTTCAGATGTATCACATATCAGTCAGGGATTATCGGAGTACTGGTGACTCAAGAAGAAATAAACATTTCAATACCGGAAGAAACATGACTTCACAACAGTTTCCTCGTGGCCAGTGTAGCCATGTCAGGCCGGTATGCCCATGGCGGGTCAGTGCACCCATGTCTGGTCAGTGTACCCATGTCCAATCAGTGTGCCCATGGTAGGTCGGTGTACCCATGTCGGGCCAAATGTCCATGGTGGGCCACTATACTGGGGCGGGCCCATGGCGAGTCAGTGTAACCTGCGGGCAGTGTTAAAATAACGATTTCTCGTTAGGTGTGAAATGTCGAAAGGAGTACAGCAGAATGTCGAAATCGCTAAGGACTTAATGTTATAGACAATATTTCTAAGTCCTGTAGACCCGGTTTTGGAACAATTGGGTACATATGACTGTTCTCGTTGTGCGTGTTTTGAAATGTGCCTGATTTGAGGAGATCGATATCAACTAAAACAATGCTAACACCTATACTATAAGCCAGTGTTAAAATAATGATTTCTAATTAGGCGTGAGATGTCGAAACGAGTAAGGCGAAATGTCAATCTCGTCATGGAAATATTGGTAGTATTACATTTATTAAGTCCTGCAAACCAGTTTGAGGAAATCGCGTACAGATCACTGTTTCCGCTTTCCGTGTTTTGAGAAGTACCTAATTTGGTGACACTGACATCAACGAATGCGACACAAACAAACATGCTATAAACTGGCATTGTATAACACAGCGCATCATATGTAATCCTTCACCTGGAATAGCGGTGCGGAATGTTCGTTATCACGATCCAGGATCCGTTATGGTGAGCAAAAGCATGCTACTTATAAAATTAATATAGCTAGAAACGAGGAATGTTCACAAACACGCACCAAGAAGTATGACGTCGATGTTCCTTTGGGGAGGATGTTGATTCAGTGTTCAGTAAGTGGTATATTCCGTCCTATTTCGCGAACAATTTATCACTGCTATACACTGATATTGTGTAACATAACACATTATGAGTAGTCACCTCACCTGGAATGGCGCTGCGGGGTGCAGTTGGAACCAAGGCATGAAGTCTTATCAAACACCCACCAAGAAGCACGGTGTCGATATTTCTTTCGGAAGGATGGCAATTCAGTGTTCAGTACACTCTACCACATTATGCGAATAATGTATAATTGCATACGGGTCAGTGTACCACACGGGTCAGGCCACTCTGGCAGGCCATTGTACCCATGTCAAGTCGGTGTACCCATGGCGAGTCGGTGTACCCTGGCAGGCCATTTTACCCCTGGTGAGCCGGTGCTGCTGATCCGTCGCCTGTGACCTGACTCGTCGCCTGTGTCCTGACCCGTCGCCTGTGACCTGACCAGTCGCCTGTGACCTGACCAGTCACCTGTGACCTGACCAGTCGCCTGTGACCTGACCAGTCGCCTGTGACCTGACTCATCACATGTGACCTGACCCCGTCGCCTGTGACCTGACCAGTCGCCTGTGACCTGGCCAGTCACCTGTGACCTGGCCCGTGGTGACGGTCGGCTATGTTGCAGGCCACATGAGCTGGCAGTCGGCCATCTCCGACGGTGCCGACACCTACATGTCCTCGGATGCTGGCACACCCTCAGGTACTGTTCCGGCCCGGCCCGGCCAGATCCGACCCGACCCGACCCGACCCGACCCGACCCGACCCGACCCGACCCGACCCGACCCGACCTGACCTGACCTGACCTGACCTGACCCGACCCGACCCGACACACTGCATGTAGTGGGTGTGACGCACTGTGCGAGGCACCTCATGCCCACGGTTTGGGATCGCGTGCCTGACTGGCAGACTGACATCAGGTCACTGGATCCGACAGCTCCGATCACTCCCACATCTGAGCTTTGGGATCAGGTCATCGCATCGACCCTTGACGTCGGGTTCAACACGCAGTGGGTCAAGACCTGACTGACAGCAGATTGATACACCTGACCTGACACCGGGTCATATCACGTGACCTCTGGTGCCAGGCCACCATACTTGACCTTTGTCACCAGGTCACCATACTTGACCTTTGCACCACACTTGACCGTTGTACCAGGTCACCGCTCAGGCATGTGTTGTGGCAATCAATGTAATGTGGCACCAGGCCACCACACAGGCACGTATTGTGGAAATAAATGTAGTGCGTCACCAGGCCACCACACAGGCATGCATTGTGGCAGACAATGCAGTGCAGCACCAGGTCATCATTGTTAGATTCAAAAGGTCGTGTTTTGTATCCCCTTGGTCGAATGTGCTACGCGCAGCACCACATGCTCGCACTGACGAGCTTTGCCGTTGCTTTGGTTACACACACAGTGGTGTCTGTCTGATGTCGATCCGTCCGTGGATTGGCGAACTATGTCGCCAACAGTAGAGCCATATCGACGCACTAAAATTGGCCGAAATCTGACCGAGATCATGTCGTTTTCAATGTTAAAGCCGCGCATGGAAGTCGTACATTTGCAAATGTTGAATTCGTACCAATGGGCAGCAGTCGATTTCGGTGACACCCGCTGCCCCAGCAGCCCGCCACACCGCATGCCCCGACCCGAAACATGCGAAGATCGTGGCCAATGTCGAAGGCTTTCGTGTGGTACCAAACCCGGCTCAGCGGCCCCATGCCAGCCAGGCCGCGTTGCATTGTGTGTAACACGCGTTTGCCGTCAACAATTTTCTAATCCCGTGATAAACCGCCTTGGTAGCTCAGTTGGTTAGAGCGCTTACCTGTCTGGGTTACCCTTCTCCTGGCAAGGCGGGGTTCGAGTCGCTCCAAGCGCTCTCACTTAGCCCCAGGCTTCGAGGGTTGGTTGGCAATTCGTCTGATGAGGCCGGGGCCGCCATATTGGTACATTGACAGCACGTTAAACTATCCGTGTGTATATGTGTGTGTGTGTGTGTGGACCAGGAATGTTGAAAGCACGTGCAGGGGGCCGCCGTACGGTGCTCTTCAGCCAGCTCCTGTGGTCATCTCCGACTTGGTCAATAACCTGACACCACCGACTACTGACTACTGACCTTGATGCTGGGTCACCCGGTGTGGGCTGTGGGCGTGTGACAATCTTCAGCCAACTCCTGTGGTCATCTCCGACCTGGTAAATAACCTGACACTACTGACTACTGATCCTGATGCTCTGCCACTCGGTGTGGGCTGCGGGTGTACGCATTAACAGCATACACACCGTAACAACACACCCACCTTCGCTACCACGGCACCGCTGGCGATGCCCGTCGCTGCTGTAGGCGTGCTATCGGCTAGGGGCATGTCTTCTGCAGTGAGTATTGCTGCCTGCTGTGGGCGCGCTTGGCTGCAGGGGATGTAGGCGCCTGACCCGGCCCGGAAACCCAAGTAGATGATGAGTATGTGTCATGGAGAACATAGGTCTCCTGGTGTTCGAATTTTTTCGATCGGGTAGGTGATCAGTGTGATCGTTCAAAACTCAGGCGCCCCATCCAAGTTTTATATTGTGATATATTTGAACCGAGGAAGGTAGGGATAATTTTCCATAAGCCATATATTTCTGAGTGATAGAATCCCGGAAATATTTCGTCGAAAGCCAGCCGCCCACGAAGGACATGCCCACCCGCTCTGGGCGTGTCCGTTTGTTCTGGTTGTGTTCACCTGCAGTGGGCGTGGTTGTCTGCAGAAAATGTCCTAAAATGAACATTCCCCCATACTGTGGGCATGGTTGCCTGCAGTAGACATGCCATCGTGCAGTGAGCATTTCCCCCTGCAGTGGGCGTGGTTGCCTGCAGTAGACATGCCGTCCTGCAGTGAACATTTCCCTCTACAGTGGGCGTGGTTGCTTGCAGTAGACATGCCGTCCTGCAGTGAGCATTTCCCCCTACAGTGGGCGTGGTTGCCTGCAGTAGACATGCCGGCCCGTAGTAGACATGCCGTCCTGCAGTGAGCATTTTCCCCTACAGTGGGCGTGGTTGCCTGCAGTGGGCGTGTGGATGAATGCAGCCGTGTTGACGCCGCGAACAGGATTGCCTGGCGACCGCTGTGAACGGCCGGTTGCTGCTGGACCGCGCTGGGCCGGTCTCACTCAGCCCACTCACGCGCAGACTAATCGGGTGTGGTCGCGGGCGGAGCATGTGCCCGACGGAGGGCGGAGCGGCGACGACTGCGGCGGCGGCGGCGGCGGCACGAGGCTGCACCGACCGGTGCGGGCGGGCCGCGCTGGGCCCTCACCGTGTGCGTGTGTCGTTACAGGTCCCACGTGTTCGTCTCTCGATATGCTGGACATGTTCCACACGCACCGCGCGGCGGCGGCGGCGGCGGCGGCGCGGGCCGGTCGTCTGCCGCTGCCGCCGCCGCCGCCGGGCGCCGTCGGCGCCGTCGGCGCTCTGACGGTGCACTGCGAGCGGTGCGGCCGCGCCTACGCCACCATGTCGTCGCTGAACCGGCACCGGCGCTACGAGTGCGGCCAGCCGCCACAGTTCGCCTGCCCCGTCTGCCAGCTCAAGTTCAAACATAAGCACAACATGCGCACCCACGTGCGGGTCCACCACAGCTGATGACGCCGGCCGCGGCGGCCCCCGCCCGGCCGGCCGCGTACGCCGGGCCGCCCATGGACGCCGGTGCGCACGGACGCAGACAGAGTGAGAGACGAGCCAAGTGACGTGACGTGACGCGAGCGTGAGCGCCGAAGAGGTGCAGCCGGACGGGCCGCGGCGGCGGCGGCGGCGGCTATTGCAGGTGCAGCCCGCGCGTGTGTGCCGCCCCACTTCTCGTCGCCCTGTCCCGCCCGCTGCCTCCGCTTGTAGCTGGCCATACGCTTGCATGATCGCCTGTTTGTGTGGTGCATGGTGCATGGTGCATGGAGCATGCCTGTACGCCTTGCACCGGCGACTCGTAGTTCGTCTGCTAGCCCGCTCATGCCCGCCACCAGATATGCTTAGCGCTCATAGCCAGGTGGTATTTCCAGGTAGCCTTTTATTTGGAAAAATACTGCTGCCACCCGTCAATGTTAGTAGCATTCTAAAGCTTTCTCAAGCTGACTGTTCCCTGTGTTAGATGAATGATATAGTTCTTTGTTGAAATATTTGGTTTCCGTTTCGTTATGTTGGGCTTGTTGTGGTGTGTTGTATACTATCTGTGTCTGTTGGCTGTATTTCAGGAATGCTCAGCGCCACATTTCTTAGTCAGCCTCGCGACTGAGCCCTGACATGGTCTGTGACTGTCGAGCGCCTGACACCATCACGTATGATTTTGCTCTGCCCCAGCGGCTCATCTATGATTTGCCGGTTGGTGTTGCCTGCACGCCCTGCTTACGTGTCGGCTCTGTACGGTGTTGCAGGTGACCCGCACGGCGCATTGGACGTCGGCCTGCAGTGGCAGCTGCAGCGGCGCCGTGACCCGTCCTGCGGCCAGTACACGTGCGCTTGGTGCGATCGCCACTACACGTCTATCGGCAATCTGAAGCGGCACGTCAAGTACGAGTGCGGCAGGGAGCCACAGTTTCCGTGTCCTGTGTGCAAGAAGAAGTTCCGGTACCGGCTGTCGGTCAAGGTTCATGTGACGGCCGCGCACGGGTCCGCCCACTCGTAGCTGGTCGAGGACTGTCCGATGTAGAGCGGCGGTCGCGATGCCAACTGAAGCCGTCGCGGCGCCAACGCGCACCCGCGCGCTGTCGTCGCCTGTCGAGGTGGAGCCATGAGCGTGCGGCGCCGTCGGTCGAAGCTGCGCAGGCGCGAGACCGTCTCGGTGGGACCAGCCAGGCCCGGGCGGGTGTTGAGGCGGGTGTCGTCGGCGCCGACTCGCCCGCTCGCCGTGGCAGCTGTGTGGCGTTGAGTCGGCGCGTACGGCTCAGGCGCTGCCCGGGCACCGCTGCCGGACAGCGCTCCGTCAAGTCCAGAACAAACTGCCATCTCGCTCCCCACAGCAGGCTCAGAACACGCGCGAGGATCGTGTGGCATGGGCACCGGCCGGAACCTCTCTTTGACCGGGATCAGAGCTTACAGCGGGTCGGAGCGCTTCCTTCTACCAGCCACAGAGCCGACGTCGAGTGTTCTTCATTCCCAGTATTCGCACCCGCCAACGTACCATGAGCCACGTGATGCAACATCGTGAGAACAAATCGTCCGCGTATGCCGCCTATGTGCGTCGGAATCCCTCTGCAGTGAGAATCGAGCGTCGGGATCCCTCTTCAGTGAGAACCAGGCTTCAGAATGCCTCTGCAGTGAGAACCAGGATCGGAATCCCTCTGCACTGTTAACCGAGCGCGATTTGTATTCAATTTTTGAAGAAGGAAGTCGCGCCGTGCTCTTCACTTGGTTTGCCAACTCGTGCCAATTACCTTTGCTACTGTGGATATTTTAGCTACAGGGACTACCGGTATTTTGTACATGGCAGAGGAGAGCAGTCACTATTAATCTGAGTGTGACGAGGAGTTCGTAGGAACTGTCGTATAATGGTTGTTTCTGACGAACCGGCTTGATATTGCCTCTCGGGCTGATGTGGTCAGTATTTGTGTACAGTAGCTTGTGTATTTGTGTACTTGCTGTGTGCTTGTCAGTATACCGCTTGTGTATAGGCTCTTGCCCATGTGCAGCTGTCCGGTCTACCCAGGACAGACTTGCGTGCCGTGTGGGGAGGGGCAGGGTAGCAGTACAAATGGACGCCAGGTCGACTGCCTACCGTCGTGCCTGCTCCGGTTCAAGCCCAAGAGATTCGCTCAGGAATAGCTGTTGCCCAGCGTGTTTTCCCACGCTGTTGCGGTGCTGACGACCTGTCTGCCGTCAGCCAGGTCGCTCCCCGTTGATGCTTTATCTCAGGAACTCGCTCAGGTCAGGTGAGATCGGCGTCGGCCGGTAGGTGAGTCTGTCGGTCGGCCGTCCTGGGAGAGGGGCGTGCGGCGAGGTACGCCGTGGCCAGATGTGGAGAGTGGTCGGACGTGACTGCGGTGCGCGCGGGGCTCGGCGGGACGCGGACGCCGGAGCTCGCCGTTCACCTGAAGGATCACGGCCGGCGGTACGCCTCTCGTCCCAGTTGTCGGCAAATGTGGTGTCTGCGATGCGCCGTTTTCTGGTGACCAGTGCGCCTCGTCGTGAACAAGCCTCACCGTGGGTGGGCAGAGCCGTGTCTTGACGCACACCCGTGACTTTGTTCGCGTCGCGTCATTGTAGCTTTACACGTCACCGCGCTGCATTTTGTACGTGTTGAGCGTGTTTTGTCAAACTGTACATAATTCGCGGCCTGCTACCGAGTGACGTTTTCTTTTCTTCTATCGTTTGTAAGTGTGTACTCACCGCTGTGAATCATGACATTAGACGCCGTGGCGAACTCAGTGTTGGAGCCGTGGCCATAGCTGTGTGTGCGACACACTCAGGTGTCGTCAGGTGTCAGTGTGTTCGGTGCAGCAGGTGTCGCCTGCCCCTCCCCAGTCTTCCACTGTGCGACCCCGGGCTGGCTCGTGCGTGCCAATCGTTTGACGTCGAACAGCCAATACAACTGACGAGCTTGGCATGTGTTTGAGCGTCGGCGCCGCCGTCTCCAGAGATCTAGTGCCGGCTGGTGACCCGTCTGACGTGGCGTTCTTATGATGTGGTGACCTCACCGGTGATGTGGCGGCGTAAGTTTGGGCGCCGCCCCAATGCCGAGAAAGCCGTTGGAATGAAAAGCTCCAAGCTTGATCGGACAGCGGTAATACTGGGAAGCAGCTGATGCCTGCTCCACCTCGCGAGGTCAAAAGGCTGGAGGAATTATGACATGTGCCAGACCATGTATTCAATGGAGTAAGACAATTTCGAATTGGCGCGAACGGTGCAATTGCATCGTTTCACATTGATCAGTTCTGGTAGCAGGCTTATGGAATGCAATGCAATACCAAGCGCACGGTGTACGTACACAAATGGGCACAACAAAGAATCCTACTTAGTAGGGGTGCCCATAAGCGCCAGTCCATCATCACCATGGTGCACACGAAGGTTGTCGCGCAGCACCAAACATGCAAGGATCAGACAATTTAACAGAACAACTGAGTTTGTTCAAAGTGTGCATTGGATAAAGTCTTTTCCTGGTCAATCGTTGCTACACGCTTGATTTGATCTGGGTGGATGGAATGAGCGATAAAATTCATCATTCACCACATTTTTCAGGGATCTGAATGAAAAGCTCTGCTACGCCATTCGCTATATCAACCTCGCCGTGTCATTGCTTGTTGTTTGAAAGAGTATGCCCTGAATACGATGGGAAGTAGTATGGTTTTACGGCGTCTGTTGATATAGTTGCAAAGTTCAAATTTTGGTATGAAGTAGACAGAAATAAAGATAGGAAAAGGCACCGATTTTCACGTTCCTATTATATAGTTTTCTTTGGAGTTAGGAACTTTTCCTGTCGCAAAGATGATCACAAGTTCTGGATCCGTCATTTTATTAGCAACCTTATTTTCGACTGGATAAATATTTGGAAGGTGGAGAAGTAGCTAGAAACCTTTGGCTTAACCATTCAGGGAGCCTCCGACTCGAGAAGTGGTGCAACAAAAACAGAAGCCTTAGAATGTGATGATCTGGAATGGAACTGTTTGTCACGACGGGATCGTCACGAAACTTCGTCTCACACGTTTCCGGACAGTCATTGGCACAACATTTTCGCCACGAAATGTTCCAGACCTGGTTGCCAGGATGGACTGTGGCTTTTACGACCCACTCAGTAGCTGAGACTGCATGGCGTGCCTGCCTCTAACCCTGGCATCACATTGGGCGGGCATCGTGGGGAATTTAACCCCGTACCTCTTGCCATATGCTTGATTTAACGATTGGGCTACCATTGCTCTACCCGGTTGTTAGGGTATCAATGGTTTTTAATATGCCAGGGAGATGTTTAGGGCTCCGTCGCGAATTAAAAATGCAAGGTACTTCACCTCTTCATATATTTTAATTGTGATCATGGTCCTATAATTAGGAGAAAAGGTGACATGGAACTCTAGTTTTTTTTATCGCGGAACTAAGCATTAATCTTGTACGTTTTGTATTGCAAAGCCGACTTATGAAGTGGTTTTCCATCATCCCTTGAAACACACGTAACTAGATGTACACACACATTCACACACACACTCACGCACTTTCGATCGCTCCACCGCCCTTGCACGCAACGTCCACGCGTGCGTCGTGACATACCAAAGATAAAGTGGAATGCACTTTTGGGTGATCCATTCCGCGCACCGCACATGGCGCAGCTCGTGCGCGTGATCCCTGTCGCATGCACGGCCGGAGTGTTGGGCCACCGGCACGCCCGTGAGCGTCGGTGTCTGTTGCAGACTGGATATCGGCGGCGGCGCTCCTCGTCGGCGCCGGCGACCCGCCGTCGGCCGGCTTCGACTGCGTCCAGTGCGGCCGCCAGTTCCGCTGGAAGTCCAACCTGTCGCGCCACCTGCGGCTCGAGTGCGGCGTCGAGCGCAAGTTCCAGTGCCAGCACTGCAAGTACCGCTTTGTGCACAAGCACCACCTGGAGAGCCACGTCAACAAGCGGCACACAAACTGCTCGCGGCCGGCGGTGGGTGGTGTCGTCCGGGTCAACACGCTCCGACGGTAGTCATGGCAACGCTTTGTGTGAGTAATCAGGGCCGTGCATGGGTCATGCATATTTTGGGATTTTCTTTTAAAAATAGAAACCTGTTGTATTCTTGCCTCTGGAAGAGCGTTTCGTCTGAGCAGCTAAGTGTGCCCCATCGACTTCTGGACACCTTATTTTGGTAGGGACACATAAATGCGCTCGGTATCATATCCGACGTAAAATTATGATTGGATTTTGGTGGGCGGATTGGTCTATGGAGGAGTGCGAGAAAAAAAACACGTTTGAAGGGCAAGTGTTCCCTTAAAAGCATGCAATGGGACACCGCCAATCAGTAGGGATCTCAGTAGGGACAGGAGCCGTGCAGAGTGGGTCGGCAGTTGATGTGCAGTGTATTACAATGTGGCGTTTTGAAGCTTTGCGTCGAGTCAGTTGTCCCCTTGATTGTGGACATGCGTGTTACCTAGCAGGAGCGGATCCAGGAATTGTCATCGGGGCGCTATTTCTTCGGAGAGGCGCCACTGCGAAATTATCTGAAGGGGCGCCTTTCCTTCCATGAGGGGATCTTTCCTCTCGGATGGATACGTCTGGCCAAAAAAATTCGAAGGCGGTGTGCAGTCGAGCCTTCTCGGAGGAGCGCCTTTTCCCAGATTGAGGAGTGTCACCTTCCATCGGAGTGGGGGCGGGGGTAGGTGGGGAGAGAGCACCTGCCCCCAGTTGCCCCCTGGACCCGCCACTGTCATCTGGATGATTTGTATGATTGGCGTCACAAAGAACTTGGCAGTCAGGCTGGGCGTTCTGGCACCTGAATATCCTGCATAGGTATGGGTGTAGTGGGAAACGGTTTACCTGTGGACGATATTCAGGTCACAGGACGCTCAGCCTGACTGCCATGCTATTTATGACGCCAATAGTACCTTGGCATGTGGTGGGAAACAGTATATCTATGCAGTATGTACAGGTGCCAGGACGCCCAGCCTGCCAAGCTCTTCATGATGCCAATGTTTGCTCGATAGCTACGTTTACGATGTCGTGCGACACATTGTGCTTGATTGCAGTGTCACGTGGGTAACTGACTTCCGTTAATAAATATTGTTTCGCGCGAAAGTTTGGCTTCGCTCACGCCTGAATCGCAGGAGCTACTCGTACCGGCCCTGCAGTCGACTTCCCGGCGTCACAAACACAGTGCATCTGGACAGTGTGTGTATTCCCTGCCCGGCCAACCCTACCCCAGTCACATGATTGTCACACTCAGTACGTTGCGCGTCACGTGCCTATCGCAAAACCACTGACGGCTTTTGTCGTGACTGGGAAGTGTGGTGCAGCTTGAGCTGGCGATCCGGCCGGCGCGCCTGCCATCGCCGCATCATGATTGTCACACCTCGCCTACCTTGACAGAAGCAAAACTAATGCTAAATGGCCGTCGCCTTGCCTCTTGTCCTCAGTGTACCCAGACTGTGAGGCAACGCCACCCGTCTCTTCCACCCGAGTGATGTCTGGTAGTTTCCCGACCATCGGTAGTTATACAAGCATACATCACGGATACTCCTGCAGTCTAGAAGTACCGGACGACAGGTGGTATTACTCGGAACGCTACAGGACTAGGCACCAGTGGCATGTTGATGCATGGCTAGTATTTTATAGCTACCACCACTTGAGGCTTAAGCTACTCCGATCAGACTCAATCACCACTGGTACGGCATCTGGACGGAAAGCTTCCTAGGTGTCGACGTTCACAAAATCACTGGGCAGAACCTGCTGGTTGAGACTATGCGGTATCTTGAAGAATGGCCGATGGCTGTCCCGCAAGAGCGAAAAAAACTCGCGAAAACATTCGACTTGGTGGGTTCAAATTTTCGCCTCGCAGGTTCTCGTCTGTGCTGATGTGTATCGATCACAGTGTTCTGATTATGGCCACCACCAGCCAGGGCACATCTCGGCGAGCTGATGTGTATCGATCAGTGTTCTCTGATTATGCCACCACCAGCCAGGGAATTCGGCGAGCTGATGTGTATCTGTGTTCTGATTATGGCCACCACCAGCCAGGGCACATCTCGGCGAGCTGATGTGTATCGATCACAGTGTTCTGATTATGGCCACCACCAGCCAGGGCACATCTCGGCGAGCTGATGTGTATCGATCACAGTGTTCTGATTATGGCCACCACCAGCCAGGGCACATCTCGGCGACGATGCAACTCCACACAATAACGCAAGCAAGCATACAGCTCAGACCTGGGCACCAATGGGACTCAACAGTGGTGCGGCGGGGAAGTGAACGGTGGTACACCAGCCCAGTGCAGATTGTCTTGGATCACGGCATGATGCTGACACTGTCACATACACACGCGCAGCCATGCACTTCCAGTCGATATTTTGAGCCACTTTGTGTGGAACAGCCGACAGCGAAGATGTATGTTTTGACTTCTTCGCTGTTGATATGCAGGATGGGTGTGCCGTACGTGCCCCGTTCATTATCTTTTCGAGCCAATTGCCTGGCAACGTCTTACGACTCCTTGCGGTGTCAATGGTCACTCGTGTCACGTGCCGGGAGATCTGGTCAGTGCGGCGGCGGCGGCGCACTGACGCAGCGCTCAGGTGGTAACAGCCGCGAGAATCAGCGACCGCGCTCACCGACGTACCACCGCTTGCCTGTGCACAGACTTCCTACCCCGTGACATTGTCAGACAGCGGTCTGCAGCTGTCATATTGAGCACTTCTTCAGGGCGGTCCTTGTGGAGAACGGTCCAGTGCACGGTTGTCCTTCGGAGCGGACTATGGTGACCAGTGATCTATAATAATACGCCTCGGGGACAGTCGTGCAGAATCTGATGATCTTCAGACTCGGGAAGACAGAAATGCGGTGGCTCCTAGAATCTTAGAATCTCAGCTTACCAAGCCTGGTGGCCTAAGATCAATGCGAGCTCAACAGTGATGATGCTGACGCCCAAAGCCAGGTGTGCAAAAGCCGTCAAGATCTGGTCTGCGATGTAGCGTCAGCCCTCCGAGTTGGATGTACAATCCGACGTCAGCGCTTAGGGCCAGATGCACATTCTGATGTCAACCTTCAGAGTCCGATATAGTCTGATGTCAGCACTTAGAGCCAGGCGTGCAGTCTGATGTCAACCGTGAGAGTCTGAAATACAGTTTGGCTTCAGCCCTCAGAGCCAGATGTGCAGTCTGATGTTGGCTTTCAAAGTCTGATATACAGAGTCTGATAAACGGCTGATATCAGAAATTGATGACAGGAGTCTGACGTCAGCCATTAGAGTAGAGATTGTAGTCCGGAGTTTGATGCACGGTCCGGATTTGGCTCTTTGAGCCGGGGTGCGCTACACTGATCATTCTGCTGAGAACAGACCGCGAGTTGGCATCCTTTCAGTGCTCTCTCGCTGGGACGGGCGAAGTCTGCGTGCCGGCACGGCTGCAGTGCGGAGCTGGTGTGTCAGAGGGTGTACTCCGAAGAGGCGGTCGCCGGTGCGGACGGTGTCAGAGGATCGGCTCGTATCCGTTCCAGCTGACGCGGGCGCCGGCCCAGCGCGTGCGGAGACAGTGCTCGAGCGGCGGGACCAACTCCCCCGGCCGGACCGCGGGCGGCTCGGCGTGTGGGTCTCCGTCGTAATCTGTCGCACCGACACAGTCACTGCAGTATCGACACAGTCACTGCAGTACTGGCACGGTCGCTGCAGTCCCGGCACAGTCACTGCAGAACCGACACAGTCACTGCAGTACCGACGCAGTCACTGCAGAACCGACACAGTCACTACAGAGCCGACTCAAACGCTGGACTACCCACACATACACTGATATAACAGTGTACGGACACATACATTGCAGTACAGACACAAATGCTGTAGCACCGACGTCTATATTGCAGAGTGCCGTCGTAGATACTGCTGAGTGCCAAAATAAATACTGCAATACCGGCACAGTCACTGCAATATCGACACAGACGCAGCCATACCGACACAAACACTATAGTGCCGACACAGTCACTGCAGTGCCGACATAGTCACTTCAGTACCGACACAGGTGCTGCTATACCGATACAATCACCACAGTGCCCACACAGTCACTACAGTACTGACACAGACACTGCAGAACTGACACAAATGCCATAGTACCGACATATATACTGCTGAATACCGACACATATTCCGCTGAACATCGATATATATATATATATAATCCTGGGTACCGACATAAGCACAACAGTGCCAACAGTCACAACATGACGGACACAGACGTTGCAGTACCGACACAAACACTATTACCGACATATATGCTGCTGGGCATTGATACAAATAGGGTTGTGCCGATATGAAAACTGTAGTGCCTGCGAACACTGAACTCTTAGCAATATGAAAAATGCATATCACCAAGGTACACGAGCGATACGACACAAAATCTACCTACGACGCAAGATATTGAAAACGAACAACCAGATCCGATTTCTGAGACACTGCATAGAGGAACAGGGGCCTTAATCTGCACAGGACAGCCCCCGTTCCCGAAAAGCCCCAGCCTCTTTGAGTACGACATTATTAATATAGTATTTATATACAAAAAAATCTAAAACAATATAAAAAACTTATTTTACTAAAATTTTAAAACAAAACAGTCAAGATATCATATGGATGGATTGTGACTACCCAGAACGATCGATATTTTGATGTTTGTGTACATGTGCTTCAGAGTGTTTCGTCTGATTGGCTTTCTCCAACCTTTAATAGGTGGTATGCTTTTTTGTCTTGAGTCAACCTGCAAATTTAAAGCGCTCTGTTTCATCCTTTTAAATCCTGCTTGTCACCCTGATAAAAGCATTACGCCCGAACATCGGTGTACTTTTCCTCAGAATATATCATCTTCTGTCATTGTACTTTGTATCTCACGATAGTACCGACACCGACCTTGAAATGTACCGACACAGCGTGCGACCGCAGTACCGACACAGAGTGTGACCGCAGTACCGACACAGAGTGCGCGCAGTACCGACACAGAGTGGACCGTAGTACCGACACAGAGTGCGACCGCAGACCCACAGTGTGACCGCAGTACCGACACAGGTGTGACCGCAGTACCGACACAAAGTGACCGTAGTACCGACACAGAGTGTGACCGCAGACCGACACAGAGTGTGACCGCAGTACCGAACACCCAGCAGCGCTGACCAACTGTGAGGCACCACTGACCAACTGTGAGGCAGCACTGACCAACTGTGAGGCAGCACTGACCAACTGTGAGGCAGCACTGACCAACTGTGAGGCAGCACTGACCAACTGTGAGGCAGCACTGACCAACTGTGAGGCAGCACTGACCAACTGTGAGGCAGCACTGACCAACTGTGAGGCAGCACTGACCAACTGTGAGGCAGCACTGACCAACTGTGAGGCAGCACTGACCAACTGTGAGGCAGCACTGACCAACTGTGAGGCAGCACTGACCAACTGTGAGGCAGCACTGACCAACTGTGAGGCAGCACTGACCAACTGTGAGGCAGCACTGACCAACTGTGAGGCAGCACTGACCAACTGTGAGGCAGCACTGACCAACTGTGAGGCACCACTGACCAACTGTGAGGCAGCACTGACCAACTGTGAGGCAGCACTGACCAACTGTGAGGCAGCACTGACCAACTGTGAGGCAGCACTGACCAACTGTGAGGGCAGCACTGACCAACTGTGAGGCAGCACTGACCAACTGTGAGGCAATGACGGCACTGACCAACTGTGAGGCAGCACTGACCAACTGTGAGGCAGCACTGACCAACTGTGAGGCAGCACTGACCAACTGTGAGGCAGCACTGACCAACTGTGAGGCAGCACTGACCAACTGTGAGGCAGCACTGACCAACTGTGAGGCAGCACTGACCAACTGTGAGGCAGCACTGACCAACTGTGAGGCAGCACTGACCAACTGTGAGGCATCACTGACCGACTGTGAGGAAGCACTGACCAACTGTGAGGCAGCACTGACCAACTGTGAGGAAGCACTGACCAACTGTGAGGCATCACTGACCAACTGTGAGGCAGCACTGACAAACTGTGAGGCAGCACTGACCAACTGTGAGGCATCACTGACCAACTGTGAGGCAGCACTGACCAACTGTCAGACGTATCTGATCGTCCTGTCGGGCCAGCGTGTCGTAGTAGAAGATGTCGAACTTGCCGGCCGCCGGCTGATCTCCGCAGAGGCGGCCATCGGCCGTGAACACACAGGTGAAGTGAGACTCACTCAGGATCACCCAGATCGGCAGGCGGGGTGACTTCAGATGAGAGCCCACCTGTCGGTCACAAACAGTCACCAGTCAGCCGTCACCAGTCACCAGTCAGCAGTCAGCAGTCACCAGTCAGCAGTCACCAGTCACCAGTCAGCAGTCACCAGTCACCAGTCAGCAGTCACCAGTCACCAGTCAGCAGTCACCAGTCAGCAGTCACCAGTCAGCAGTTAGCAGTCACAAGTCAGCAGTCACCAGTCACCAGTCACCAGTCACCAGTCACCAGTGAGCAGTCATCGGTGAGTAGTCACCAGTCAGCGATTGCTGACTGGTGACTATTCATTCATCGTTCAGCAGTCACCAGTCAGCAGTCACCAGTCAGCAGTCACCAGTGAGCAGCCACCAGTCACCAGTCAGCAGTGACCAGTCGACAATCAGCAGTCACCAGTCACCAGTCACCAGCCATCAGTCATCAGTAGCAGTCACCAGTGAGCAGTCACCAGTCAGCAGTCACCAGTCACCAGTCAGCAGTCAGCAGTCACCAGTCACCAGTCACCAGTGAGCAGTCACCAGTCAGCAGTCAGCAGTCATCGCCACGTATTGGCCGGTCGCCAGTCACACCGCGGAGCGCCACGGCCGATTGACTGGGCCCCGTGGACGCAGCGTCGACGTGGCTGGCGCAGCTGCCCAGCCGCCGAAACGGTGCTCACCTCGCACGACTTGTAGTGCTCGAACAGCGAGAGCAGACCGATCTCGCTTCTGCCGTCCACGCCGCGCAGCACGGTCACATCCTTGCCTTCGCCCAGTCTGACGGTGCCGTCGAAGACGTTGGAGGTGGCCTTGCCTGTGAGCAGCAGGTTGACCAGCTCCTGCGTGCAGTAGCCGTGTCGTCCAATCAGCGTGCTGGTGGGCACGTCCATGTCCTGCCTGACACTGTCGGAACACACCAGAACTACTGACACTGACTGACACAGCAGTGTCCTGCCTGTCGGAACACACCAGAACTACTGACACCCACTGACACAGCAGCATCCTGTCTGACACTGTCGGAACATAGCCGGACCACTGAGATGTCAATGTCCTGTCTGACATTATCAAAAAAAACACTGAAATGTCCGTGTTCTGTCTGACATTTACCCCAGTTTACATGAGCAGCAAAACTTCCGAATACGATGTGATTACGAAAACTGTCGGAACATCACTTGAAGGCTACTGGCGTAGTAAAACATGCGAATATCTTAACGCAAATTTACGCCCGGTAGGTGGAAGTCTTGCGATTGGCGGAATCATCACCAGAACTACTGCACGACTGCAAGGGTCATGATACATCTTGATGCTATTATTTGCTACGTTTTCGTAAATTTAGGGTAATTCTGAAAAATAAACGTCTTGGTTTTAATTATAATTGCAAACTTAGTCATGAAATACAAAAATGACATGTAGCAGCTAACTGAAACAGCTTGGACCGAACTGTTGCACTTGCGCAGTGTCTTGGCGGTTGAACTTGCGGATTTGTCGTCGACAAGTTCACGTGAATCCTTCGAACTCACAGATTCCCTATATCTCTCCCCAACAACCTCAAACTGTGGATCTTTATGACATTGTGTTTGTACGCCGTTGCTCGAAGCAGGTTCAGAAGCGAAAAATGCGCCAAATATCGAAACTTGTACCACATTGTGTCGCCGTCAAATCGTATAAATCCGATTAGGTGCCTGCTTTGCTTTAAACGGCGCATCGGGACTTTTGATAGGAAATTTTCGTTTACGGACCTGCTCTGAAACGGGGTATCGAAACATAACAGGACCACTGAAATGTCCGTGTTCTGTCTGACACTGTCGGGACATAGCAGGACCACTGAAATGGCTATATCTTGCCGGACACAAGATGCTGTTGTGTCTACACAAGATCTTACGGACTGAGACGTCCGTACCATGTCAGATGCTGCTGTAGCTTATTAAATTTTATTCTGAGTGATGTTGCTGTTGCTGGAAGGCTAGCAACTCACCGACACTGACAAGCCCACCACAGACTGCAGTAAGGAAACTCATCTGTACCGGGTCCGACTTTCCAAGTCCACAGAGATCTCACTACTCTCTCCGATTCGGTATATCGCCCATTGATGCTGCGGGAGAGGACGGCTGACTTTGTGAGCAGGACATCTCACCTGTCGAAGCTACGGCGGGTCGAGCCGAACACCCCGTCAAACACTGGGCAGAGTGATGCCTCAGGAGGAATCTCATCTCACCTGGGCGTCTACCTAACTCACCTGGGCAGCTAATACCGGGTTGAACCATAGTGATACCTCAGGAGGACATCTCACCTGTCGATACCCCTGGACAGCACGGCTGAGTAGATACCTGAGGAGGACATCTCACCTGTCGATACCCCTGGACAGGACGGCTGAGTATATCAGCAGGATGCAGCCGGCGCCATCCGCCGCCATAAACCTCTGCAGCTGGTCGCGCACGTAGGCCGCCAGCGGCTGTACGGCCGAGAACGTCTGCAGCTGCAGTGTCTCGGTGATGCCGTCACTCTTGTACCGGCCGCCGCCCGGGAACTGGGAGCGGACCGACGACCTGCAGGTACGCGGCGTAACGTCCATCGCCAACCGGCAGCACCTCCACCACCGACGGACGGGTCATACGTACTCCCAGGGTGAGGGTTTTACACTAGAGTGGTTAGTTTACATCGAGGTGATTATTTTACAGACAGACAGACAGACAGACAGACAGACAGACATACTTTATTGAGGTCATCCACAATTGACTCGTGGCTATTATGACATCGCGTCAAATGGATAAAATAACACAGTACAAAAGGTCAAAATCACAGAATACAAAAAAAATTACAGCAAGTCGAGCAGTCAATCAGTCCGGCACCGGCGGCACGTCAAACAGGTACTGCCGTAGGTGGCGACCAAACATCGACACGGGAAGTCGCGTCAGCTCAGGTGGCAGTGAATTGTACATATGTGGCGCTCTGGAGCTAAAACGTCTCTTCCCCATCTCGGTGCGGGACCGGGGGACATGCAAGTTATAGTCTTGACGGGTGGTCCGGTCACGAATCTCCGCCATAGTAGTGAAATCGTGAGCCAGTGACTCTGGCTCACCATGAAGACGCACCTTGTGTGTGAGGCGAAGGGTGTTATAACTGGCCAGGTTCTCCGCGCTGAGCCAGCCCAGCCTCCTCAGCAGATCCGAAACGTGGTCAAACTTTTTGCGGCCGAAAATTACCTTTGCCGAGTAGTTTATAATTTTTTTAATGCGAGATAGGTTCTTTTTGGCTCCGTTACCATGCACAGAAATACAGTAGCGGATCTGTGAGAAGACCAGAGCATTGACCAGCGCGGAGATGACGGCAGGTGGAAGGTGCCCCTCAGATGCGACAGACCACCCAGAACTCCAAAACAACGCCGAGTCAATTCTGAGACGTGCGAGTCCCAGCTGAGCGAGCGATCGAAAATAAGACCGATATTTTTGCATTCCGAAATGGTGGGTAGATCGTGATCGCGAAATTTCACTGTGATATCCGGTAAGGCACGCATATTTTGTGGGCTGCCCAACATCATCAGGTGTGTCTTAGTTACATTAATTTTCAGTCCATTTGCTCGAAACAGCAGTTGCTGTTTCGAGCAAATGAGCTAGAAAAAAAGGATTTTTAAAAATTTTGAAAAAAAATTTTAAAAAAATTTTTTTTTGGAAAAAAAAAAAAAATTCCCGACCCTACACCATATTTCAGTGACATGGGATCTGACAAATGATGTTGATTTCATTGATAGTGATGTTGTTTACAATCATATCAAGAAAAATAAAGCCAAACAAGGCAACAGGACCTGATGATATTTATGCTAGGGTGTTGCGGGAAACTGAAAAAGAACTGGCATTTCCACTTAGTATCATATTTTGTAGATCAGTTTCACAAAATGAAATTCCAACCAATTGGAAAAGGGCGAATGTAGTTCTTATTTTCAAGACAGGAGAAAGAGGGAAAGTTGAAAACTATAGGCCAGTGAGTCTCACATCACTGGTCTGCAAGTTTCTCGAATCAATTATCAAGGATAGAATAGTTAGTTATCTGGAAGGTAGCAGATTGATTCAAGATACTCAACATGGGTTTAGAAAAGGACGATCGTGGCTCACAAACCTCTTGGACTTTTTGAACTTCGCCACAGAACAATTTGATCAGGGAAATCAGGTTGATGTAGCATATCTTGACTTTAGTAAGGCCTTTGACAAGGTACCCCATAAACGGTTAATGATACAGCTTCAGTCCCATGGTATTGCAGGTAGCATCTTAAAATGATAGAGTTGTGGCTTTCAGATAGACAGCAAAGATTGATGCTAAATGGTACAAAGTCATTATGGCAAAATGTTCTTAGTGGAGTCCCCCAGGGGTCAGTACTGGGGACACTATTGTTCATTATATTTGTAAATAACATTGAAAGTGGCCTAAGCAGTAAAGTTTTGAAATTTGCGGATGATTTGAAGGTTTTTAGGGCAATAACAGGTCAAGATGAGCATATCTCGCTGCAAAAAACTTAGACGAACTTGTGAAGTGGTCCGAAGAATGGCAAATGAAATTTAATTTTGATAAGTGCAAAATCATGCATGTAGGTAAGCAGCATATGAAAGCTCCATACTTGATGGGTGACTAAGTGCTATCAGTGACTCAACAGGAGAAGGATTTAGGTGTTATTCTAAACACAAAACTGGGGGCATGAGAACAGACCAAGGAAGCCAGGAAGAAGGCACTGAGAATGCTCGGGGAAATAAATAGGAATGTCTCATACAGAAGTGAGGAAGTGATCAGGAAGCTTTACTGTGCATACGTCAGTCCACATTTGGAATACTGCATCCAAGCTTGGTCTCCTAGCTATGAAAAGATTGTTGGCTTTTAGAGAGAGTACAAAAGAGGGCTACAAAAATGGTTAATGGCATAAGCAACCTGGCATATGAGGAAATATTGAAGAAATTGAATATGTTTTCACTTAGATATAGAAGGCTGAGAGGAGATCTCATTGAGGTCTTTAAATTTGTCCATGGTCTGGAGAGGGGATATCTTGTGGAAATGTTTGACTTGAACAGAAATGATGCAATTAGAGGTCATAAATTCAAAATTAAAGTTAACCACAGCAGAACAATGTTAAGGCAAACTTTCTTCACCAACAGGGTAGTAGAACAATGGAACCAGCTGCCAGAAAACATTGTCAGTAGCAGCACATTGAACATCTTTAAAAACAGCATAGACAATCATTATAAGAATAGAGGGCTTGCTTTTCAGTATTACAGGGAGGGCTGATTAACAGATTTGGTGGGCAACTGGCTCAGTGTACAGAGTGCAACCAAGAAGGGCCCTTGTGGCTCATAGTTGCACTAATCGTTTATGTCTTTATGTCTTTATGAAACCAGATGTCGATGGAGGCCAGACCTGTTTCCATATGAATGACAACATTATAAATTTCAGATTTCTTACCACTGACCAAAACTTGGGTGTCGTCAG
The DNA here is from genome assembly GCA_034440575.1 of Imbricaverruca yamaguchii. Classification (NCBI taxonomy): domain Eukaryota; kingdom Metazoa; phylum Arthropoda; class Thecostraca; family Neoverrucidae; genus Imbricaverruca; species Imbricaverruca yamaguchii. The sequence continues at coordinate 82,949 of JAOTOL010001181.1, forward strand.
CGTATTGGACAACCACTGCGCCTTCGGCGAACAGGCTGAGGTCTTTGTCGAAGACACAGTAGAGGAGAGGTCCGAGAGATAATCCTTGAAAAACGCCGTTGCTGCTGGGTAACGGGGCAGACTTTGTACGACACCCAGACTGTCAGTAAGGCTGACACTCCGGGTGTGGTTCTGAAGATAAGCCGAAAACCAGGAAGTATCGATGCTGTGGAGACTTAATTTTGACAGGTGTTTTGAGTGATCTATCACATCAAACCACTTGCTCAAATCCAGTAGGCGGATACAAATAAAATTAGACAGCGCACGCCTACCTTGGTCCGAGTCTGGTTTACACCATAGTGATCATTTTGCTTGGTATAGATATGGGGGGGGGAAGTGTTCCTATTGTCCAGCATTGCGAAAACAGGATATTTCTGTTGATTCTGCTTACGTTATTATGTATGGTCTCCAACATCACTGTTTTGAACCGTGTGCGTGTGTAAGGGTGTGGGGTGTGAGGAGACTTGTCCTGTGTGTGAGGTGGTGGCGGTCGGAGGAGACATGTCCCGTGTGTAAGGGTGTGGGGTGTGAGGAGACTTGTCCTGTGTGTGAGGCGGTGGCTGTCGGAAGGGATGTGTAACCTTGTGTGAGGCGGTGGGGTGGAGGGGACTTGTCCCGTGTGTAAGGGGCTCGGCGCGAGGAGACTTGTCCTGTGTGTGAGGCGGTGTGCCGTGTGCTGAGCGCCGCCTTGATGGACCCGGCGGCGACTGGGGGCGTGGGTCTCACACGTGGGTGACCCGGTGGCGACTGGGGGCGGCGTGCGTCTCACATGGCGACGGTGGCGCCGTCGCGGCCGCACTTCCACAGGATCTCGGCGATGGCGGCGGCCAGTGCGGCGCGCTGCTCGTCGCCGCTGGGCTGATGCGCGTCGGCGGCCGGCGCAACTGCGCACGCCCGGGAGCCGAACAGCAGCACCTTCAGCAGGTAGGCCTGCAGGGCGGCCATCACGCCGCACGGACCTCCCTGCAGACGCCATGCACCACGTCAGTACCCATTGACGCTCTTTGAAGACACGCCACGCCGCAAAAGTCACGCAGTGTGTCGTGTCATGACGCAGAGCGGCACTAGCTACAGCGTTCCGTGTCATCACGCTGGGCGACGACATGGACATACAGTACATCGTGTCTGATGTCATCACTCGGAGTAGCACTCTACTGCGACGGAGTGCACAGTGTTAACACCTGCGCGCTATGCAAATATAACCCCATCGGCTCAGTATGTGGCACGGACGTTCTGGAGGCGCCATATATGACACGGTATCTATACCGTATCAAGTACTGTGTTGTAATACGGCGCAACTATCCATGGAGTTATGATGCTGGTTTAGTATATAGCGCTTACATGTCTGAAGATACGGTACGCTGTCGCACTGAATGGTGACCTCTCTCCACGTAGATTACTAGTGGAGAAACATCAAGTTCGAAGCGACACCAGGCAACATTTTGAGTAGTTTCTGTACAGCACATGTCATATCTCAGGTTAATAGCACAATTTATCATTAGACAGGATGTGTGGAGGGTAGCGGGTGTATTGTCCCAGTACCCTACTGGCTCAATCACCTGTGATGGACATTCAGCATTTGATCAGTTCCAACAGAAAACAGAAATTGCCACCAAGGTGTTTGTGTTTGCGTTGGGTGGGGAGAGTGAGAGTGGGGGTGGATTGACCCAGAGTCCTCCTGGCTCCACCACCTAGGATGGAGATGCAGTATTTGGTTGGCATCAACAGAATACAGTTCTGGCTACATTCCAGAACCTGTAGACTGCGTGGTCTCATGTAACGGTGCATTATCAAAGGTGCTAAATACACGAAAACGCCGTAGCGCCAACCCAACTCCATGATCCTGTATCTCTATGGATGATAACGTCATTCGCATCTCGTTTGGATGTTAAGTACACTTGCGTGGCAGTGGAAGGTCATTTTCATCAATAAAGCATAAGGCGATACCCATCTAATCATGACCATGTCAATTTAGCACGAGTGGGGTTTTCTCAGCGGCCGGTGGCGACAGCACTGTTATACGACTATTATGTCCGGCACGTAATCCGAATTTCAGATGGATTTCAGAGTGCGCTTAATAAAGCAAGGCTTTCTCTGTGACACATAGTTCACAGACTCTTGTGTCTTCCGGCCCAATCTCGAGCTGACATGATGTAAAACAAAGAAAGGAGTCACTTCAGAATGCCACCAAAGACTACAGCTGAAAAGGTGGAAGTTGCCCATGAAAAATGAACTCAAATTATCTTAGGCAGGAAACATTATCTCTCATACATAATCGACTTACCTTGTGCTGCACCAGGCCGTAAGTAATATTTTCAGTTTTGTTAAAGGTCAGGTTTTGCATGGTCCACTCTTGACTAAAGCTGATTCCGGTCGAGCCGAACATCAGCTCCTTCAGACTACAGCCCTCCTGCTCGCTGATGGGCGTTCCTTTCACCGGCGACCGACCCATGGACGCCTGGCCACGCATGGCTCCGAAGTTGGACACCAAGTCTCCCATGGTGTCATCGTCCACTATCTCCAGGTCGCCCAGCCGGCCTCGTCGCCGATCGTCGACGGCCGGCGGCGGCGGCTCGCCCGTCCCAGTCACACCGGCCGCCACCGCCACCGACGACCGCTTCACCGACCACCTGTCGAAGCCGATGGAACACTGCGCCACAGGGTGGCTGTAGCCGCTGCTGGCCACCTGCTGCGGCTCCACCCGAGTGAAGAGGTCACGCTCGGAGACGGCCGGCGGCGGCGTGACCGTCTCGGGCGGCCGGCGGGCCGGTGGCGTCTTGCGCGCGCCCCACGTCACCTCGCCGGTCGACTGGACGCCGGCCGTGCGCCGCAGCTCGCGCGACTGTCGCATGCGCGCGCACCGACTGGCCGCCTCCTCCAGCAGGCCGGACGGCCGCGGCGAGTCCAGCTCGGACGGCGGTGGCCGCGCGTCGGCGTCGGCCTCGGCGCCGACGCCCAGCAGCTCGTGGCGCATGCTGGTCATGGTGGCGCGGATCCGCTGGCGCTCGCGGTCGGCGAGCGTCGCCGCCCGCTGGCTGGCTGGCGAGCTGGCGGTGGCCGCCGGCTGTTCGGCGGCCTCATGCTGCTGGTAGCCGCGGCCGCGCACCATCATGCCCAGCCTGGGCTCCTGCACGCGCGTCATGCGCACCTTCCGCTCGCCGCCCGGCCGCCACATGGCGTTCGGCGCGTCAGCGAACGCCGAGCCGAACGACTCGTGCGACTGCCAGGGCCATTGCGGCGCCGCCTCGCTGGGGGGTGCCGCCTCGGGGACCGTCGGCGACCTGCGGCCGAGCGTGAACGTGTCGCTGAGCGCGCGGCGTGCCTCGTCCAGCGCGCGGCCAGTCGTGTCGTTGCGGGTGTTGCGGTCGTGCGCGGCCCGCACGATGTCAGAGTGGTCGGCGGCGGCGCGCCAGTCCGGCAGCGAGCTGCAGCCGCTGGTGCCGCTGGCGCCGCTGGAGCCGCTGGTGCCGCTGGAGCCGCTGGAGCCGTGGGCAGGTGACGGGTCCAGGCTGGCGCCCCGACTCAGGCCGTAGCGGCATGTGACCGGCCGCAGGGTTCCGCTGCCGTCTGAAACGTAGCCGTGTGTCGGACCGGTGTGTCAGACCGGTACGTCAGACCATTGTGTCAGGTCAGCGTGTCAGACCAATGTGGCAGATCGGTGTCTCGGACCAGTGTCTCAGACCAGTGTCTCAGACCGGTATGCCAGATCAGTGTCTCAGACCAGTGTCTCAGGCCAGTATGTCACAACAGGGCGTCAGACCAGTGTGTCGAGTCGGTGTGTCAGACCAGTCTGTCAGATCAGTATGTCAGACCAGTGTGTCGGACCGTGCGTCTGCCTGACGGTAGTGTGGCCACACACTGATAGTGTGCGTTGGATCCGGGTGTCCGATCATTGCATATGCATAGTGATGTGTCATCAGTATGTCAAACCAGTGTGCTGGCCGGTGTCATACCAACTATTCATGTCAGTGTGTCAAACCAGTGATTCTGGTAAACGAGTCCAGTTAGTGTCATACACGTGAGTCAGGATAGTACGTGAGGAGTAGTGTAACTTCCAAGTGTGCGAGACCAGCCTGCTGGACCGGGCGCCGGACTAATTTGTCAGGTCAATACGTCATGCTACAATGGTAGACTAGAGTGTCAGGCCACCAAGGTAAGTATTCAGGCATTCCAAACCAACGTGACACACCACCACGGTGCCCAGCATGTCAGACCAACAAGGCTGACCAATGATCTGACCTCCATTTCAGACAAGCATACCTCACCAACTAGCCGTCAGCCTGTATTCAGTTTGTTTCTCGCACCGGACGAGAAATATCTGTTAACCTAACAACATACTTCACTTTTCTCGCGTACGCCCTGCCTCCCTCCTCCCGCTTAAAAATTAATGATGCCTGATTCTAAATGTAAACAGAGGTGAACATTTTGATTTACCTGTTTTGCTGCGAAGCAAGCGAATTCGATCAATGCATCCCATATTTCCGAAAATTTATGTTTATACAGAAGGTGAGGCTTCATGATCTTTTATTTGAAAAAAAACAAATAATGCACTTAATTTATGCAAACAAGATTTGACATTATCCGTCCTTGAAAACTACATCTATAGCTCCCTTTATCAATGTTACTTGGCTGATTTCGTCCATGATGCGCTGATTTAAGATATTGTACGACTACATTTGAGAAAAACATCTACGTGCAAATTCACCGCCGAGCACTTTCACCAGAATGCCGATATATCACCACATGATGCATCAGTATGACCATCGCAGTCGATGCGCCCCTAAGCCAAAATAACCAACCAACCAACCAACCAACCACGCGATGCATTATAATGTAAGAAATATCATACCCGGTGCATCTAATTTGATATGCATTGCTCGGAAAGGCTGCTTCTTTCACTAACTCGCTGATAGTCTTACAAGACGAAGTGACAATTTTAATGTCGATCCATGTGACATATATGCAATACTTGCCGAAAACCCGTCAGATGGCACAATGAGTTTCGCCTTTCCTTCGCTTTCAGCTGAAATCTTGTTCTCTTTCGCCTTCCCAAGTATTCTTCCTCATATCATTTGTTTCCTCTTTCATTCGCAATATGCAGCGCTGAAGATATCCAACCTGGAATAGTGATGAGCTTTCTCCCCAATGCCCGACAATTATGCAGTCTAAGGGATTGATATGTCGCATATGGATGTAGATACATCAGTCAGACCTTGAGAAAACTTGATACTGACATGGTACCGTGGTTTATCGTACAGACCGTACCGACATATTTCGGATGAAATAAAAAGCAAGGGACATGAAATATGCACCAGAAAATGGAAATGTTCTTGTACTGAAAGCAAAAATAAAACCCGATTATTCACTGTGCCAGTTTCCAAGAGATTGACAAGTAGTTGTGGGAGATAAGCCACAATCAGTCGAACTGGGAGCAACCGCCTCGCTCAACAGGTTAATCAATAATTTGGGAAAGAAAACCAAACCGAAACCAAGTCGTAGCAGGTTAGTAGGCAGGACTACTGCAGCAGCAACATGAAGGCATGGTCTCATGCAAAGGATGCAGTATGATAAAGCATACGCTGGAGAAACTGGAAGAGGATTGACGAAATGGATCAGTGAGCGTAAATATAATAGATCGGTACTGTCTTACAAACATAAGCATGTGTGCATCAGGTATAACATAAAACTGACTTCATACATCATCAAGCTTCTAATGTGATTTTAATACACGGAGAGAATGTAAGGCTGGGACATGATTTACAATGAGCTGCCCGAAGACACGATGCCAGGCGTTCGAAGCGGCCAATAATTGCTAAGAATCAAATTAAATGCCCTACTGGGTTTTAAAACTGCCGTGAAATTAAATGTTCTTCAGTGATTCATTGCACGGGCGCTTATTGCTGTAAATTCCGCAATAAAGAAATCCAAAGCATATGTTGGGAGAATGCTTTCTCATGCGGTAAAATGTTATGTTCTTGACACATTTTACCTTACATAGGTGTTCCTTTGAAGGAAACTCACCATGAAAAGGATGCATTATCATGTACGAGTAAGCACTACGAAACTGCATGTACTTCTGCTATTTTGTCCTTTTTTGTTCCACCTTGATAAATATACACACACACACACACGCACACACACACATCCACACGCACACACACACACACACACACACACACACATCACACACACACACACACACACACACACACACACACACACACACACACACACACACACACACACACACACACACACACACACACACACACACACACACACACACACACACACACACACACACACACACACACACACACACACCACCATAGCCACACATAAACACACACACACGCACATACACATACACATACACACACACACACACACACACACACACACACACACACACACACACACACACACACACACATACACATACACACACGCACCATCACCAGAGCCACATCACACATCACACACACACACACACATACACACACACAGGCATGCACTGTCACACGTACGAACGCTATATACATATATATATATATATATATATATATATATATATATATATATATATATATATATATATATATATATATATATATATATATATATATATATATATATATATATACATATATGCGTGCAGTTGTCCAGACAATCATTTCCGTACGTTTATATGTGTATGACATACACAATGCACGTCCCTCTGGCTGCATCATTATGCACAGCTCACCTCTGCAACTGCATTACCCAGGAGGCATGTACGGCGAATCCGTTCTAACATTTGACCCATGCAGTGTTTCGGTGCAGACTAGAACACGGCACGTGCGGTGCGTTCGGTGAGGACACCTACAGCTGGCGTCAAAGCGCAGCGACAGGCCGCTGAGCGAGCTGTTCTTGCGCTGCCGGTACGACTGCACCAGCGATGGGTGCTGCACGCTGGGCGCGCCATCAGTCATGGCGTCTGGCCGCTGGCGGCGACATGGCCCCAGGGCGCCGCATCACGACGGGGACGCGTGCTGCCCTCAGCTGATGGTGGGCGGCTGGCCACGTCCAGCTGCGCCGGCAGCCCTACACTGATGGTGGGCGGCTGGCCACGTCCAGCTGCGCCGGCAGCCCTACACTGATGGTGGGCGGCTGGTCACGTCCAGCTGCGCCGGCAGCCCTACACTGATGGTGGGCGGCTGGCCACGTCCAGCTGCGCCGGCAGCCCTACACTGATGGTGGGCGGCTGGCTGGCCACGTCCAGCTGCGCCGGCAGCCCTACACTGATGGTGGGCGGCTGGCCACGTCCAGCTGCGCCGGCAGCCCTACACTGATGGTGGGCGGCTGGTCACGTCCAGCTGCGCCGGCAGCCCTACACTGATGGTCACGTCCAGCTGCGCCGGCAGCCCTACACTGATGGTCACGTCCAGCCGCGCTGACAGCACTACAGCTGCACAACGCACCGACGACCACACGACTTCACTAGCGGCCACACACGACTGGTCTGGTAACCACACATACGCGGCTGCACCGTCAAGGCTGGACCGGTAACCACGCACACACGCAGCTGCACGGCAAAGGCTGGGCGCGGCTGCACGTGTAGCCACCACACGTAACCACACGCACGCGGCTGGACTGGCGACCAGCGCCGCGCGCTGGTGGTGTGCATCGATCCGTCCTAGCAACGCGATCCCGCCGACACAACAGAGATAATCGATATGTGGCGGCGGCCCGGCCCAGCTGGAGCACACCTGCGTCACGGTGTCACGAAACACGGCACCGTCACGTGACCAGCACGGTCACAGCAGGTCAGTGTCAGCTAGTGCCATGCGTGTAGAAGACCGAGCGCAATAGGATGGCCGGTGGTTGCTTCAACTTCGGAGGATTTCTGACACTGCCTCCATGGGGTTGAATGGAAAGAAATGACTTCAGAACATTTCAGGCTGCATCAAGAGGCGCATCTAAGAGGGTCCGAGGGCCCGGCCCCCTTAACAACACAAAATTGCATTAGATCAAAGAAGCAATTTTGTGATTTGAGCTACGGCAAACGACGAAATCTGATATCGCCAAGGACGCCTAAGGCCTTCTCGGCCAGTTTATCTTTTTGGGTCGATCCCTTAAGAAACTCCTGGCTGTACCCCTGGAAATATTAAACATCAATTATCTCCACTACTTTTCTATATCAATTGAGTCCATACCGCATCAGTTAATTGGTGTCAGCGTGGCGTGTTATAGGCCATTATTAATTATCATGGGAGAACAAAACAGAAGAAACGAAAGTGCAATCATAACTAGGCTGTGGAATTTCAACACACGAATCCTTGTGATCCATGCATTAAATCACACATGGCAAACAAAATGCTATCGCTTTCCATGTCGTTATGAGTGCCTGGACACCCAAATTTAAGCTCCACAAAATCTAAGCTCCACAAAATACTCGTATGCTTATAGTCATAGGGCATGCAATGGGTGCAAGTGATATAGAATCCGCTGATGTGCCCAGAGGACGTATTTAAAGACGACTGCCCCGGCGGAATTTTTCACTTTCTTCTCGATTATCAGTACTAATATTACGACAGTAATACATGCTCCGGGTGTGTTTGCTTTTGTTTTGTTTGTGTTTTGGTGCAGAACTTCAGCTGTGAAATTACTTGGACGGATTGTTTTGCCATATTAGCAGCAGACAGAATGTTATCACCCAATAGCACGGAAAATAGTTTCCACATGATAGACTTACACAGCATAATCCAATAAAGAACCACATAAACGTGGCAAGTCCCGAAAGAATATAGACTATCCAGAACAAATGCATAAAGGTACTAAGATACGTAAATATGGCTATTGCAGAGCTAATTACGTCAGTTGGGTGTCTCAGTTCTGGAGAGCAAAAACAATTATTTATCACGTTTTTTTCCGTTAGGAAAAACACAATATCCAGGCTTGTCACGCTTTATAAAGACTACATTAATTTCTCCATTAATGCCCATTTTAATCAGAAGCATGTCAGTGAATAATAGCGCCAACTGTTGTTCGACATGCACGTTATCGATACTCTCTTCATGCGGTTTACAGTCGATTTTGTCGGACAGGGCCTTGCAACGCATCTCCAACCCCTGTGGTATTTGAAGTCGCGTTGTGGTACAGGTGTGTCCTTAATGTCACGCTGATGCTCACATTTAAACCCCAATTTCCACAGAAGAGAGAGAGAAAAAAGAAAGAGAAATAGAAAGAGAGAGATAGAGGGAGAGAGATAGAGAGAGTGAGTGAAAGAGAGAGAGAGGAGCGAAGGGAGGGAGGAAGGGAGAGAGAAGAACCAACTGTAGTGATGGTTGTTTAATATAAAGAAACCAGATATGGTGACACTCGGTGAAAATAGACATCAATTATAGCGACGTATGGTGAATATCGATCGCTTTTTATAAGTCATCAAAAGTTGCGAAATATATTCTCCTTCAGTGCAATGGACCCATATTCTGTACGCGATAGATGGACAACGGAATCAGGGCGACATTACTAGCTAGTCCAGCGTGCTTTAGCTTTTAGAGGTTTTTCAGAATACTTTTGAGAAGTAGAATACGGTGGAGGGTGTCGCTAACTGACAAATTTGTTGTACTAAAGTTGAGGCAATATCCATTATGATGGAAGAAATTCCCTGCCGCTTACCTTGCCCTGGAGATAATCAACCCTAGACACACAAATGTTTCGCCGCTGGCGTGCCCTCTGAAATATTACCGGTATGCAGCATCGTACATGCACTGATCTAGAACATCCATGCTGACTTGGTATGTACATGCCAGTGAGAACAAGGCCAGAGACAGTCTACTTAAGAAAATGCATAGCTATGCAATAGTCCATAGTCTATCTGAGCGACAAGGCCCGGCCGGAAGGCAGAAGTCGAAAACCAACCAAAGAGAAAATGGCCACTGGATGAAACAAGAAATTTTACGATTTTCACGACACAAAACCAAAAAGTTTAGGCCCGCGAAGGACGCCAAAACTTTTTGAAACGCCACCCGGCAACGACTGAAACCACAACGGTTGGCTGGCGTGTGTGGCACGCCCCCCCCCCACTCACGCCCCGTCAACAGCTGAACTTACAATGGCCGGCTGACGCGTGCTGCACGCACCGTCCCCACCCCCACCCACCCACGCCACCCGACAACGGCTGAACCCGCAGTGGCTGGCTGACGTGTGTGACACCCCTTTCCAAACGCTACCCGACAGCGACTGGTCCCACAGTGGTTGGCTGACGCTCGTGACATGCCCCTCCCCCACGTCAGCCGACAGCGACTGGACCCACAGTGTTAGCTGACGTGTGTGGCACGTGCCGTCCGCCACACCGCCGCTGCCGCGGAGAGACGACTACCTGGAACGACCTTGAGATGAGTTGAATAATTCGCTTGTGAGCGCCGCGACGACCCTGGGACTGCCAGTCGGCCGGCGGCGGGCGTCGCACAGTCGAGTGGTGCAGGGGAACGTGGCGGGCGGCGGGCGGCGGTGTTTGTGCGGCCCAGCAACAGTGACCATGGAGTCGGTGTCGCAGTGACGTACTCTGCCTGCGGTGTGCACGGCGTGACTCGGGTACATGCGGTGGTGAATTGGTGAAGAGTGCGGCTGCAGCACGGCAACAATATACGATGAGTCCAGCCGTAAGACGTGGCAGCGTGACAGCGTGAAGTGGCAACAGGGGTGGGGTGTTGCGTACTTCTGGTGGGGCCGCACTACAACAGATCTTTTCCTTGGCTCAACTAACATCTGTTTTCCTTGGGCTAACTAACTTCTTGCTCTCTTAACACGGGACCTTTTGAGGTGTTCCCCACCAACCAAATTGGCAGCATTCACTGCCTCCATGCATTGGGCCTCTACTAATAACTTTCGAACTTCTCCACCCACAGCAGCGTAAGTTGTATCTGACTCTGACGTGGGGCCAAAGTTGCACAGACCTATGGAAGTCATTTACACCGCCTGTAAAATCTGTTGTATTTTGCAAGTAAAAGCGTAATTACGTCAAGGAAAGTATTGCATTAATACGTGTGCGTGTGCGTGTGCGTGTGCGTGTGCGTATGCGTGTGCATGCATCAAGAGTGGTAAGGCGTTGGTAAGGGGGAGCGGGTTGTCAGTCTCTAAGGTATTCAGAAGGCCTTAGTAAAAGTTATTTTACTCATGCCTCTTCAATGTACTTTTTTGTGTGGTAGGCGAGGAGCCATGGGGAAATTTTGTCACCGTGCAGGCACATAGCCAGGAGCGCATACAGGATTTGATCCAAGGGAAGCGGCTATCTGAAGAAGGTCCCCTCTCTATTTAGGCTCTCCCAGGGGTGTCACTTTGTAAGCGCTATGAGGTTGAACTGGCCCCTCCAATCAATGATTCCCCCATCCGACAGAAGCTAAATCATTGAGCCATGCAAGCCAGTCCAGAACAGTAGAGTGCATCCATCCCTCTCCCTCTCCTTCCCCCCTCGCGCTCACAGCTTTTTTCGCCGATGGTCTCCGGAAAAATGTCCCAAACCACATTGCCCCTCCAAATATTTCACAGACGCCGCTATTCCCCACAAACTTCCCGAAAACGCTGGGATTTACGGGTAATATATGTGTATATACATATATGTGTGTGTGTGTATGTAGGTGTGTGTGTTGTTGTGTGTGTGTGTGTGTGTATATATATATATATATATATATATGTATGGTGTGTGTGTGTGTGTGTGTGTGTGTGTGTGTGTGTGTGTGTGTGTGTGTGTGTGCGTATGTGTTTGGGTAGGTGTATGCATATGTTCCCCATATACAACAGCTGTAATTTGAAATTGCTCTTTCTGCACAGAGAGCAAATATGACCCAGAGTGGGCAACAGAACACTGTTATGCATTTGTATCTAATGATTGCTGTATATTTAAGTCATCATTGTGCTGCAGTCAAAGGTTGAGAAGGACAGCGGCTGCACAAGTGTCCTCCGCTACCGCCTGGCAAGCTGTCTTTGGTGCTGGCGTTAAAGCGACAGACATCCCTGTCAATGAAGGGTGTATGCTCAGATCAGTTTTGGAGGAAGCATTGCCTTTGAAAACGCACAATCACTCACATGTTAGAGGAATATATAGTTCATTAGTAGTTCGTTAAATAGTAAGGCATGCGTATGCGATTAAGTACGCGGACGAATAAGCACGGTTACTAGGAAAAAACGCGGTTTCCTACTGGCACGGCTAGTAGGAAGCCTCCAATCAAGGTGCAACAGCCGGGTAATGCATCAGAAAAAACACTACCCGTTTAGCTGGCAGAAAATAATTGATGGAATAAAATGCATGATGAAATGTCAAGGGAAGCGAAAAATCTCTCGTGAAGGCATGAATATGATTAGCTTGTGTAAAATACGCTTGCTCATCCTCATGGCCACGATTTGATTTTTTGTTGTTGTCCGTTGCGTTCAGAAATGATTGAATGAGGAAGGTGTTCATGATAAGAAGTAATGTGGCCCCATGTTCATGTTCATGTGACCCACATTGTTGCGCCATTTCAACACCTTTATAGAAGCTTCATCAAATGAGACGTTCATAGCAGTGGGAAAAGGTAAGTACAATATTTTGTGGAGTGGAAGGTCTGATAACAGGCTTGACCAACTATACCCAACATAATTTTGTACATTTGTCCTTTCTTGCAAGACAGTCTTCACTCCGGTATAGGGCGAGACAGCTGATGCCACTGGAGTGGACGTCGTTTCGGCTTCACCTGGGCTGTTTTCCCTGTCATCGCTGGAGTGGCCGTGGCTGCTGTGGCACCTGTTGTCACTGTGGCGGCTGTGGCCGCTTGGGCGGCATGCTGTCGCTGTGGTGGCTGTGGCAGCTGGGGAACCTGTTGCCATTGTGGCGGCTGTGGCCGCTTGGGCGGCATGCTGTCGCTGGGATGGCTGTAGCAGCTGGGATGACTGTGGTCGCTGAGGCGGCCATCACCACTGTTGCGGCTGTGGCTGCTGGGGCAGCCGTGGCTGCTGGGGCAGCTGTGGCTGCTGGGAAAACAGTTGCTTCTGAGGAAGCTATGTTCATTTGGGTGGCTGTGACCAATGGGACGGCCGTCACCGCTGGGACTAGCGTCACCGATTGGACTAACTTCATGGGCGAGACAGTCTGTGGCGGCCGTGGCCACGGGTGGGGGGTGTCACCGATGAGTCCTTACAAGCCCTCAGAGTGGACGTCTTTTGGTTCCAGGGGCCCTTTCCACACAATCCGCTGCATGCCTTTTACATTTTGATCAGCTATGCATCTGGGCCTATCGTCCTCGAGGGGCGCATTCGGACCCCACGAGGAAGTCTTCTGAAGGGCTCCCTCGAACCCGCCTGAAGGGCGGGGCGGCTGCACCCTTCGCTCCATGGCTACGCTACTGCCTTATAGCAGCCCGAGATCCTTTTGGGAAGCTAGGTTTGAAGCTCAGTCATTTGAAGCTCCTATTTAGCAACTCAGAGCCCTTTCCGTGAAACCAGGAGCCTTTTAAAAAATTGGGGCCACCTCTATCAGGTCAGGAAGCCTTCTGATGTAGGCTTTGTCCCAGCCCAGGGGCTCTTTATATTGGTTCGTGGCTCTCTCCGCTAGCCTTGGTTTCTCTCTTGTCATAATGGGTTACTTCAGTCCTTCCTTGCATAAGTCTGTTAATAAAATATGTATCCCTTAGTTAATCCGGCATGTCAATTCTCGTTCGGGCCAGTTGTGGCAGAGTGACACCACTTTCTGCGCTAAATCCACTCAGACCGACATTGCCAGGTTTGACCTTGCGCTTGAACATGCTGTGAGCGTCTATATACGCACAGTGGTTCATATATATGCAAAGCATGCCGAGACCCAGCCAAATTGTTCAGGAACACGGCAAACGTCTGATGTGGCACGTTCACCACTTCCCCGTGGAGCCATGCATTTACCTGGCCCTTACAGAAGCATTAAATTCACAACATAGTGTTTATTTGTCGCTTCAGCACCAAGCTTAAATTATTTCCTTAGAACGATGCATGCATTTTCCGAAGAAAACGAACCTCATAATGTCAGGAATTAGTCTATGTTACTAGGGCGACCTATTCATTTTTCCCGTTCTACCCAGGGCTTCATGAAAACTTCGCTCATATGTACCTATTGCTTGTATGACACGAGATTATCTCTTGAGCAGATGGTATGGAGATATCAGAGTTTTAGAAATGGGGTTAGACATCACATGGAATGCACGCTCCCCTTCTGTAATTCGCTGCGTCTGCTGATACTCCCAAACAACGGGAAGAACAAAAGGGCAGATACGTTTGCCCCGATGAGGATAGCCCCATACTCACCGTTGGTGTCTTCAGTGTTATGCTGGTGGTGGCGTCGAAGTCTTCAACGTTATTGGTTCTGTGCGTTCGGCAACGCTATGTATCTGCTTCTGCAATATTTACTAACGAAAATTGCCACCCCATGGCTTATGCGCGACATTGCATCGATTGCAAGCATTTCCACAGACTTTCATTCTCCGCGACGCAACTTCGATGCAGAAAAAATGCATGCATTCCTACACGACAAAACTTACACTGAAAAACATTTTTTCGCGCGACCTTATTTCTTGTGCAAAAACTTTCAAACTCAGCTTCCACGCCTAGAAAATTCCATCCAGAAACATCTGCACTATATTCATCACACACGATAAAACCTTCAATACATCCACCAGATATGACCTCTGCCGCGAAATATCCTAACAGACTTCTACCAAAAAACGTGGTACTACTTCCACACAACAAACTTGCCGGAGACTGCCGAGTGGCAGATGCGACAAATGCGGTGAATGTGCAGGCAGGTGTACACGTGCACGAAATGTGGACATTGTTGGCGTGGTGGCCACCGGACTTCACAAACTGAAAGGTGTGTAATGGGAAACTTTACATTTTTAACCGATTTGTACAGGTAGTACTTGTGCAGTGCCTTATCAAGGGATACTATAAAACGCTTCGAATTGGGAGGGGGAATCTGGTGACTTGAAAGTGATGGTGATAAGTCCCTCACCACAGGAAAATTAAATTGCGACTACTTATTCTAATAAAATGCAAATAGTCCCCTTTGAACTAATAGTAATCCAAATTCAGTGATGTCAAAAATAAGGTAGGTTGGGTCACCTCTAAAACTGCTTGACTCCTCCCTGACCCAACTCCAAAGTACGCCACTTCCTTCATAACATGAGGATAGCATACGGCTTCTGCGGAAGAATCGTGGTATTACTTCCATGCAACAAACCCACCGAGAGATGTCCTCGCAACATTTTTAAAGGTGCATTTTGGCTCGTGCTACGTACCCGCAATAAGTGTTTACATCGCTCTTAGTTATACGATCAAGAGACACTAGCCCGCATTAAATAGTTGGTAGCCATGATGTAGGTACGTTTATTAACAGAAAATGTGATCGAAACATTTATGATTTACGGCGCCTGAAGATGATGTCGTGTCGGTGGATGCAGAGTACACTCGTCGAGCAGGAACATAAGGCTAGGCTTTTTTCCGGTAGAAGCAATACTGTGCATAAGTTTTGATCGTGCACGTAATGTTGCACAGCCAATTTCATGGTGAAGGTTCTGTCGCGTGGACACTTTTTGCAATATACACCATATCACGCAGAAGTCCTTGCAGTAGAATTCACGTCGTGTGAAGTCTCTACAGTGTACTTGCCTTGTAAAAGAAATGTTTCGGAAATAGTTTTGCAGTAAAAGTCATGTGAACATTGGCAGAACCCCGGCTTTGTGAACTTCGGCCGTCAACCGTAGATTAAGCGGCTAGTTGGAGACTTCCAACACGAGGATTCCAGGTATTGGTCAGGGAGTTCAGGATTAATTACAACCCAAAATATATAAATTAAAATACCTTTGGTGCTGGTCTAGACTTTAGATGGAACTTGCAGGTGGAGCTTCACCATTCAGGTGGATATTTTTTCTTATTCGCCTTTCAGTTATCGTACCTAAATCCCGCACCACTCAAACACAATCGCCACTATAGTGCATATTCAACTGCCACGACGAATTGTTTGACAGGTGGCACGACATCATTTACACATCACTTTGATTTTGTAGAAATGTGACATATTTTATTCTATTTCAAAAAGCGCCTGCTTTATTTACAGTGCAAGACTGTTGCCACATATTTGGTGTTGGTTTTGGTTCCTCTGGATTTTTGTGTTACATTAACAGCTGCATGTTTTATTTCTAGTGCAGGACTGTTACTACAGACTTAGTGCTGGTCTTGGATCGTATGGCTTCTTGTGCTACGCTAACAATTGTATTCTTTGTTTCCAGTATAAGACTGTTGCCACACATCTGGTGTTGGTCTTGGTTTCTCTGGCGTCTTGTGCAGTGCTCGAAGTGAAGGAAGGGGAGACGTTCGCTGTGAACTGCCCAAAATCAGGTGTGAAACTTCGTTTTATTACATTTCTTTTCATCGTTCGTTTGCTCCATCGCGGAAGCATTAATATCCTTTGACGTTATCCAGTAACCTCGACTTGTTTCATGCTTTCATTGCCGGACCTCTTCAACGGGTTATGTCACCACTGACCGCCTGTAGAGAAGGGCTTGTATGTTCGTTGACCTGCTATCATTATACCTGACTTATCATCATACCCGCTGACTTCTTATCATATTTACCGTACTTGCTAACTCTTTCCGTGCCGCTGGCATGAGGAATTGTATGCTTTATGTGTGTCTGTGACAGCCCTTTCTCTTGTGACATCTGTTTTATAACGCGACGACAGCCTGTAATAGCAACGAGATTATTGTAGATGGCCTGAATATACGCATTTGTTTTTGTCTTTGTCGTCGTTTTTCTACAGAAAAAAACGACGACATTCATTCATTCATTATGCTGTTATACAGGTATAACAGCATAATGCCTCATATCCAATAACGTGATTGTGCATAAAGTGTGTCGTGAACCAACCAATAAACAACAATATCCAATAACGAATAAAATTGAGGTACTTGACCTTCAGATACCTTCGGTGTATTTGCCATGCGTTTCACTTGTTTGGAGCGACTCTTCTTCACAGCACTTATGATTATCGGGAACGAGCTTGTATCATTAAACACGATCCAATGTACATTTTGGTGCTGAAAGTGTTTCACGTGCGTATTGACTATGTGCAGAAGAAAGCTCGACGTAATGAGAAGAAAGCTACAGAAAAATGAAAGAACACAAAACATGACGCACACAATGAATGATTTAGTCATGCGTTTTTGCATGCCCTCATTTCCCTCATTATCGTGCTGAACTATGGGAGCTAGCCCAACCTCAATGCATGGGCGATGCAACCGTGTGGTAGAATGGTTGCGGATTGTACCACAAAGTTGATGTAGAGATAGATGCCAATGTCCCTCACATTTGTTGCACTGTGGATACAAGGAGCCATAGTTATGTCCATTGGCAGTTCAACAATGTTGAAATATACAACAAACAGCCAGATCTTGGAAGACATTTTTCAATTTCACGGTCGTTTCTAGGCCCGTGAAGTAAGTTGGAAACTTGAATGAGCGAATGAGCGTTGAATGGCTGCTATATGCAGCATTTACCTTTATACTTCAAATACTACTTGACAAATGCCCAACATCTCGGTGTAATACTTTTCTCAGGGGCAAATAGGCGATCAAGTTGCTGTTGTTTATTGGTTGGTTCACGACACACTTTATGCACATTCACGGCTAATGGCGCCGTTCACACTGTTTCGCCGGTGGGCCGCGGGATTGGGAAATGTCCTGAGTGGCGCTAGAGTCGAACCCGGGACCTTTGGTACCCATAGCCCGACACCTTAACTACTCGGCCATCCCCGCCCCATAGGCGATCAAGGCACACAAGCACCTATCAGATCACTGCAGTTTGCAAGATACATCTTACACAATCACGAGCGAGGACGAAGCTCGAGTGAGTCTACTCTCAGGAGAGGGGAGGGGAATGGGGAGGGGATGGGGTGGGGAGACGGAGAGAGAGAGAGAGAGAGAGAGAGAGAGAGAGAGAGGAGAGAAGGAGAGGGAGATGGAGAGAAAGAAAAAGAGAGAGAGAGAGAAAGATATGTAAATGTTTCCTACGCACTGATCTGTGCTTCGGAAAAATGTCGTGCAAATAGACCTATTGTTCAATTTATACAAATTCATTTCGGAAAAATGTGTTCCTTGCACAGAGCTATCTGTAGTGCCGGAGTTCTGGATTCACCCCTCGGGTCGCAAGCTGACCTCATCAGGGGAAGGGAACGACACGCAGACAACCGAAGATGGGAGCTACAGTATTCGCGGAGCCAATCTCACGATACAGGTGATGGAAGCTAACCCCACCGTTTAGGTGAGTAGGCAGAGGGGAAGGATTCATCCACTTGGAGAGGCAGACTCCAACTCGATTAATTTTATTAAATGTACGGAAATAGGGCCAACGGTCATTATTCGGTGGATTCTTCCATGGCCAACCTATTGCATAGTGCTTTTCTCAGGAAAAAATTCCTTTTAGTGCTGTCAAATAACTGCACGATATTTGAAAACCCTGCACAATGGCAATGAGAGGTGTCTTGTGGAAGACAGGAGATAGTGCTTCCATCATTTGCGACACAGGAAGTTCACCGATAACGATAGCAGCTAGATGCTCCGCCATCACCAACATTACTGCAAATGTGTCGGCAGCACGCGTTTTCCCACGTGTCACGGTGTCGCTGGGCTGCCGACAGAACGCCAGTATGTCCGACGCCGGACTGTTCACCTGTATCGGCCTCTCCGGCGCCCGGATCACCGCCGGCTCGGTGGAGGTTGTCGTCAGACCGGCCGGCCAGCGCTACTGGCAAAACCACACGGTACGTGGCGCGGCGCACGGCTGCTGGGGCGTGTCGTCCGCAGTGTGGCGCCACGTGTCGTGTGTGGCTCACCAACAGTGTGTGGCGCCACGTGTCGTGTGGCTCACCAACAGTGTGTGGCTCACCAACAGTGTGTGGCTCACCAACAGTGTGTGGCTCACCAACAGTGTGCGGCGCCACGTGTCGTGTGGCTCGCCAACAGTGTGTGGCTCACCAACAGTGTGTGGCTCACCAACAGTGTGTGGCTCACCAACAGTGTGTGGCTCACCAACAGTGTGTGGCTCACCAACAGTGTGTGGCGCCACGTGTCGTGTGTGGCTCACCAACAGTGTGTGGCGCCACGTGTCGTGTGTGGCTCACCAACAGTGTGTGGCGCCACGTGTCGTGTGTGGCTCACCAACAGTGTGTGGCTCACCAACAGTGTGTGGCGCCACGTGTCGTGTGTGGCTCACCAACAGTGTGTGGCGCCACGTGTCGTGTGTGGCTCACCAACAGTGTGTGGCGCCACATATCGTGTGTGGCTCACCAACAGTGTATGGCGCCACGTGCGTGTGTGGCTCACCAACAGTGCATGGTCACCACATGTCGTGTGTGGCTCACCAACAGTGTGTGGTTCACCAACAGTGTGTGGCTCACCAACAGTGTGTGGCTCACCAACAGTGTGTGGCTCACCAACAGTGTGTGGCTCACCAACAGTGTGTGGCTCACCAACAGTGTGTGGCTCACCAACAGTGTGTGGCTCACCAACAGTGTGTGGCTCACCAACAGTGTGTGGCGCCACGTGTCGTGTGTGGCTCACCAACAGTGTGTGGCTCACCAACAGTGTGTGGAGCCACATGTGTGTGGCTCACCAACAGTGTGTGGGTCACCAACAGTGTGTGGCTCACCAACAGTGTGTGGCGCCACGTGTCGTGTGTGGCTCACCAACAGTGTGTGGCTCACCAACAGTGTGTGGCTCACCAACAGTGTGTGGTTCACCAACAGTGTATGGCGCCACGTGTCGTGTGTGGCTCACCAACAGTGTATGGCACCGCATGTCGTGTGTGGCTCACCAACAGTATGTGGGTCACCAACAGTGTGTGGCTCACCAACAGTGTGTGGCTCACCAACAGTGTGTGGCGCCACATGTCGTGTGTGGCTCACCAACAGTGTGTAGCGCACCAACAGTCGTGCGGGTCACCAACAGTGTGTGGCTCACCAACCGTGTGTGGCTCACCAACAGTGTGTGGCTCACCAACAGTGTGTGGCGCCACATGTCGTGTGTGGCTCACCAACAGTGTGTGGCGCCACATGTCGTGTGTGGCTCACCAACAGTGTGTGGCGCCACATGTCGTGTGTGGCTCACCAACAGTGTGTGGGTCACCAACAGTGTGTGGCGCCACATGTCGTGTGTGGCTCACCAACAGTGTGTGGCGCCACATGTCGTGTGTGGCACCATTTGTCGTGTGTGGGTCACCAACAGTGTGTGGCTCACCAACAGTGTGTGGGTCACCAACAGTGTGTGGCTCACCAACAGTGTGTGGCTCACCAACAGTGTGTGGCTCACCAACAGTATGTGGCGCACCAACAGTGTGTGGCTCACCAACAGTGTGTGTCTTCGTCCACCGCCCAGAGAGCAGCTGTGGACTGCCCATCATATGTGGCACCGCCCACTGTGGATGTGCTAGGAGTGAGTGGTATGTGGACTGTCCATCGTATGAGGAGCCGCCCGCCGTATTTGGCTTGCGGCCAGAATGAGGCCACATCGATACCGCTGATAGCCTCACCCGGAGAAAGAGCTTCACTGTCGTGTTCGTGACTCACAGACGTTCTTATATATAATGTGAGCATCGAACTCCATAGCTTCGGAACGCCCTCGCGAAATTATCGTTGGCGTTTCAAACGACTGAGGATCGTCATCGGCGGGCCGCGGGCCGGAAAAACATTCGAAACTGTCCTCAGCTCACCTGGCTGAGGAAGGACACCTGTCTACTGCCGCACACCTTCTGCCGCAGACTAACGTCATCCTGGCAGTGGTGGCGGCCGTCATTTTCCTGCTGGCCGGCGCCGTTGCGCTGCTAACACATCACTGCCGATACGAGAGGCGACACAAGCCTGGTAAGCGGCACATCTTTGATTGTATACATGTGTATATATAAAGCTCTGTCGGGACGATTAATATGTAAATATTAAGTGACGTAGAAAAAGTAAATCATATTTAAATTAGCGTCGAGTTGGCTCAAGCGCTTGGCGGTTGAAGTCGTATGTCCTGACGTAGACGCAGTGCCAGCTGTATGGAGAAGATAATGGGATACGTGATACAATAAGCCTTCACGGTGCTAATCATGTATCATGTATAATTCCCGAAATTCCCGCAGCCTGCTACGGGTGTGCTGATGTCGCCTGTTCCGATGTTTGTGTTGTGTGTTCTGAGTTGGTAGTCTTGTGTATTGTGTATCGTAACGGTTTCCAACTTGTTCGCAGGGAGCGCCAACTCCGAATTCGGTTTCAATGGAGCCCACTCTAACCCAACGCTGGACGTGGAGTCTGAAACTCATCTGTGAAGATCTCTAACTCGGCGACAATAGCTTATTCCGAGATGGATTTGCGGTTCTCTGCATGCTTAGATTGAGAGGCACATGGATGGTTATTCATAGGGCATCATGCTAAGTTTTTCAGTGCTTTGTGAACTCCATGTGTGTCAGGCATCCCCATAAGTAAGCAAAAGTTTGACTTACATAATCAAGTACTAGACATGTGATTTGCGACTCATTTGTGAACATCTCCCGTGAAGCAATATACTTCAAGTGTGTTACACATCCGTAGAGATACCCAGCCCGCAGGAGGTTCAGGGCAAGGAGGTTCAATGCCAATCACGCATCAATGTGGTCTTAGTGAGAGCTGTATGTGAAATTAAGCAATGTGCATATTTTGTATGAAATAAAGAGACAAGAAGTTATACAGAATGTGAAATATTTCAGTGGTGCCGGTGACGAGAGAGAAATGTAGCATTAACAGACATTGCTATGGATAGTATTTGTAGTGGATAAGTAGAATCCGTATGTTTAAATATTATCGTATAGGGCAGATTATAGACCACCAAATCATAATGATACTGACAGGTTGATTATTGACAGGTTGATGCTGGAAGACATAATTATGGGAGAGTATACAAAGTTGAAGAGGCATGATCCCCCGAAAGTATATAGCAACACCCCTGGGCACCCAGATAGCCCCCGTGGATCTTATTAAGCTGGGACACTTAGTGGCTGCATAGCATTATGATTTTATGAGCTTATAAACAAACGTGAATAGCGGATGCTTATTGTCACTGCGGCCCTAGACCTGTGGCATCCTTCTTTGAAAGCCATCGACGTTCCTTTTACACTGTCAATTATATATTAAACGCACCACAGTCTTTGATGCGGACAACAGTCCGAGAAGCACTTCCGCGGGACTTCCCATCGCTAGTCGACACCAGCGAACGCATCGACCCGCGACTCTACAACGACTTCGCGTATCACCACTCAGTCCAGATCGCCACTGGTTCGCCCCTCCGACGCCGGCGACCCGTGCCCCGTCGGCTCAGTCCAGGTGGTCCATGATCCAGTCCAGGTACTCGCTGACCCGAGTGTACACGCCCGGGATCCGCGGGTCGGCGCAGCGGTAGCCGAACGACACCACGCCCACCGTGTACCAGTGCGGCCCGTCAGGCGCGTTCAGCATCAGCGGGCCGCCGCTGTCGCCCTGGGGGTGCGGCGCCTCGTTATCGCGCCGTCACGGGGCGGCGTGTGACGTCATCACACCGTCAAGGTCATCCTACGTCGCCGTCACATGATGGCGCGTGACGACAGCATGCGACAGGACGCAGCGTCATCACCCAGCACGGCCGACACGTCCGTCGGTGCAGGGCACATGCGGGACATTGGAGCATCTCGCGGAAAAGACACCACTGGCATTACTCGGCTGGTGTGCGC
Source organism: Imbricaverruca yamaguchii (assembly GCA_034440575.1). Classification (NCBI taxonomy): domain Eukaryota; kingdom Metazoa; phylum Arthropoda; class Thecostraca; family Neoverrucidae; genus Imbricaverruca; species Imbricaverruca yamaguchii. Next base: position 105,743 of record JAOTOL010001181.1, read on the forward strand.
CTCTGGCGGCAAAAAACTGCACTTCAGGTTATGGATAAATGAGGTAAGGCATAACACAGGCGACGACGGAAGTAGTCTCTGGGCTTTGCTCCCCCTACAACTCAGGAAACAGACATCTACAATTGTCACCTGGCACGTTCACTCCTCCGTCCGATGGTCAGGTCACCTGACATGAGCAGTGTTTACCCCACCCCCTGCCCAGTTGCCAGGTCACCTGGTATGAGCTCTTTTCTGGTTTAGCTCAACCGATACGTCAGACTCTTCCAGTCACATCTGGGACACGTACTTGTTACATACCTCTTCTTGACTCTGATTCAGCTCTTGGGCTTTCTGTTTGGGTGGGAGGGCCAACTCACCTGACAGAGATCAGTCCTATCGGCACTAACTGACTTCAAATTGGCAGTCGTAATGCTTAATCTAGCTGTTTAGATTCTCGAGGTTCGGATCCAGCTGGCAACCCTAGCCTGTCCCCAATGACGACAGTTCTATCAACTTACTGGTGCATGATGAGCTCAGAGGCCTTTTTCCATCCACTGGGGCTAGCAATAGTTTCCCTTAGATCGCTTCCAGATGATCCTTCCCCGACCTCGCCTCACCGGCGCTGTTCCCTATGGCTCACCTGGCAGGCGTCCTTTCCTCGACCTCACCTGACCGGCGCTGTTCCCTATGGCTCACCTGACAGGCGTCCTTCCCCCGATCTCACCTGACCGGCGCTGTTCCCTATGGCTCACCTGGCAGGCGTCCTTCCCCCAACCTCACCTGATCGGCGCTGTTCCCTATGGCTCACCTGACAGGCGTCCTTCCCCCAACCTCACCTGATCGGCGCTGTTCCCTATGGCTCACCTGGCAGGCGTCCTTTCCTCGACCTCACCTGACCGGCGCTGTTCCCCATGGCTCACCTGGCAGGCGTCCTTCCCGACCTCGCCTGACCGGCGCTGTTCCCTATGGCTCACCTGACAGGCGTCTTTCCCGACCTCACCTGATCGGCGCTGTTCCCTATGGCTCACCTGACAGGCGTCTTTCCCCCGAGATCGTGCACATAGAACCTTGTCGGTGATGGTAATCTGCTTGAATTTGCGGTACCGCTTTGAGCACCGTTTATGGGGAACTATTCTGATTTGCGTATGCAGCAGCGTTGAGCTCGCATGGCCCCCTGCCGATCATACATCAGTCATTATAGAGGCCACCTGATCACCTGGTAACCAGACAGGCATCTCAGTGGGACTGAGTGGGACTTGAAACATGCTGTATATTAAAGTATACGGTTGTATGATTCGAGCTGACACATTTCCAATACAGATGTAGTACCACAGTTGTCGGATTTGTACTCTGACTGCTCACAAGTTAAGCTTCGAAAGCAATTAAGCCGCCTCTGCTTATCTCTCGTGACAAGTGACAGGCTCAATGCGAGCACGGAATAACACACGCAAAAATCCAAAACACTGATGTTCAGCACGCAGGTGCATTGCCGCATGGAAACACGCTGTTCACGTGCATGCTCCACTTACTATATCTGGTGGTGCCCCAGCCGGCTATGAACGGCCTCTTCTTGTCAAGGTTGAGGGTTTTTATGTTCTCAGCGAACGGCAGGCACACAGTCTGAACCGCATCTGTGAGCAGGGGGGGGGTTGATGTCCACAGTGTGTCTAGCGAGTAAGTCACGGGGAAACGTTTGTTGTGAAAGATCGCATAGTTCCAAAACATGTAGCACCTCTTCAATGTTCAAGATCCAAGCTTTAGAGAAAGCAAGCAAGCTTATTGGGAAGAACGCGAAAAGACAAAGTTGCCATAAAATGATTACCCCAACTTGGTAAGATCAAACTCGCTAACTGGTCTCATCCTGTTCGTATGTTGCATATTTATCATAATTGTATTGCGTAGGGATGATCCAGCATACATCTATATTTCCGAATACATTTTAGCATAACGCTAAAAATATAATTGCAATCCGGAAGCCATTCGGTGAAGACTGGCACACCTTTCATATTCACATGGCTACCCACATCAACTTCACCATCGTGTAGATTTTCTTGCGATTGAATCGCACTTGTGAAACATCTTTGCGGCATTTGTGGAGAATTGCATGCATTTTCAAGAGTGATTTTCCATTGATTACAACAGGTTCTCAAAACTTTCAAGGCGCTTCCTTATAGGGTTCTATGATAATCTTTACGGGTGCTCGGCAGGTCTCGGGGTGCAGACATCCGCAAAAGAACGCAAATATCCACCTATGCTCTGTTGTCCACATGGACAAAGATATGACGTATTGTGGATAAATGGATTCCGAAGGGCTGCTATCCGGCGAAAAATGTAAGTTGAGGTTTGGTAGCACTTTTAGTTGGGATTTCGTCCAAACCGGACATGACGTAAATATGTTTCTTTCGATTTGGATGTTTTCATTGACGAACGGCCTTCAGTGCATATCAACGTACATGATAGTATGACGCATCATACAGCTAAATGATCCTAGCTCATAAAATTGATACACTTATCAGCTACTATCGTATTGGCAGCATATGCTTATATTCAGTTTAGAACTAAGTAGAATTTACTTTTCACAAGTCAGCTATGAAATGGGGTAATCCAGTTGTCATTGCAAAATGCCGAAATGTGCGTGAAATGCTAGTCGGCTAGCATAGAGCGTTCAGCGTTATCCAAGATTGCTCAGAAGTTATACCAACATCAGACCCAACTCTCGTCCAGTTCATCGCATCCAATCATGGACTGGGCCTTCTGCTGGCACGACTAGGCGGCGGACGACGGTGAGTGCCAGATGCTCACTCATAGCGCCATCCGTTCGAGACAGCAGGGGGGGGGGGGACGCCTGCCACGAGTCGCAAGCTGCCATGCTGGGGCCGCCCGCGTGCGCTCACAGTTGAACTTGACGTGCTGCTTCAGCACCAGGGGGGACGCCTGCCACGAGTCGCAAGCTGCCATGCTCGGGCCGCCCGCGTGCGCTCACAGTTGAACTTGACGTGCTGCTTCAGCACCAGCACGGCGATGTCGTTGGCGAACGTCCTGCTGTTGTACTGCTCGTGCACACGCCGCTCGAGCACCCGGTAGTCATGGGCCGTCTCCACGTCCGTCGTGTTCTTCAGGTCGTGGTCGCCCACGCGCACCCAGTGTCTGTCGCACCGATCACGGTCACGGTCACGGGCACTGTCATGGTCGTCATCACGGGCACGGTAGCGGCCACGGGCACTGTATGTTCGTGATTACGAGCACGGTCACTGCCATGGTCGTGATCACGGCAGCGGTCACGGTCACTGTCATGGTCGTGATTACGAGCACGGTCACTGCCATGGTCGTGGTCACGGTCACGGTCACTGCCATGGTCGTGATTACGAGCACGGTCACTGCCATGGTCGTGATCACGGTAGCGGTCACGGTCACTGCCATGGTCGTGATTACGAGCACGGTCACTACCATGGTCATAATCACGGTCACGATCACAGGCACTGCCAAGGTCACGGTCACGGTCACGGTCACGATCGCGGTCACGGTCATGGTCACGGTCACGGTAACAATCACGGTAACGGTCACGGCCACTGCCATGGTCGTGATTACGAGCACGGCCACGATCACGGCCACGGTCACGGTCGTTGCTACAGTAGTCAGAGATTGTGGCATCGGCCACTGGCACCACCACGGCTACAGGCACGGGCATGGTCACGGTCACGGTCACGGTCACAATTATTGGCATGGTCACGGTTGATCATGATCACAGTTACGGGAGTTCTCACTGTTACAGTTATTTTAAAATACATTTAGTCCGAAATAGCATAGCTGATGTGGCTTTATGGACCAGGGCCCTATTAGGTAGGGCGAGCTTGCTGAGTGAGCCCCGTCCCTACCACCCAATCCATGAATTCCGGTTGAACGGCAAAATTTTGGCCGAAACTTAAGGTGCTGTTAATGCACCGACACGGCCGCCCGGTAGCTCGTCCCCAGCCTTATCAGATCAATTGCCGTGGGAGGGTCACTCCCAGCTGGGGACTGAATGCGAGGGCGTTAAGCGACTCGAACCTGTCTTGCCAGGACAGGGCAGACCAATGCAGGCCAGCACTCTTCAACGCCCTGGCAGCTCAATTGGTTAAACTGAGCTACCAGGGCGGCGAAGTCAGGGCCACACTCATGGTCACAGCCACGGGCACGGTCACGCGGTCACGACCACGGCCACAGTCACAGTTACGGTAGCACTCACGGTCACGGCCACAGTCACAGTTACGGTAGCACTCACGGTCACGGTCACAGTCACAGTTACGGTAGCACTCACGGTCACAGTCACAGTCACAGTTACGGTACCACTCACGGTCACCGCTACGGTCACATTTGGGCTGGTTTGACTCAGGACCGATAGGCCCTAGGTTAAAATTGTGATAAATTATCGTGATCGCAATGCATAAAGTACATTTCGTCTTTCCCGCAACCATTCGGCGTGATAGAGTGAAGACGTTATATCACTATATGACGCAGGTGGTCACTCAGCTGGAGCGAACCCAAGTGACGGTCACAACACCCAGTGTCAGTCGCATCGATCAGGTGACAGGTGTGGTCGACGCTGCAACACCCACGGTGCTTGCAGTGTCGATCACGGCCGCAACACCCGGCACCTGTGTCACTTCACCAGCTACGTCACAGCAACACAATTCGCTGTCCACGGAAAGCCAATGGCCGGACAGGAATCTCCCACAAAATTGGTGGCAATTGCCGGGCTAGAAGAGTAGCACCAGCTGCTTCCTCCCCAGGACAACAGTGCCGGGATGGAGAGGCGAGGTCGGGGGCGACACCGATGGCACTGGCGTACACCTAGCTGTCCGCCGGACGCATGCTCCACATTGTCTCTCGGAGTGGAGTACGGTGCGGACACAGTGCAGCGCGGCGGCCCGACCGGCGTGTCAACTCACAGATTGTCCTTGCCGAAGATGCAGTGGGCGGCGGTCAGCACGTGCTTGTCAGTGATGAGAGCTCCTCCGCACTGGAACTCCACCTCGCCGTCCGTCTCGTAGCCCAGCGCCGCCATCCAGGGCCACTGACCTGCCGCGGCCGTCCGCCAGGTCAAGTCAGCACCACGAAACGTGACAGGGAGTCGAGGCGGATGAATCTCGAACGGCAGGTGTGGGTATTCTCGTGGAAGTAACCAACATGAAACGCTAGCTGCTTGCTATGCCGCGTGAGATGATTCAACTGGCATCTTGGTATGGACATGGTAACATGAAAACTATGATGCGATTTTTCAACAGTTCTACATTGCGGGTTAAAACTGTGTTGGTTCGTTCAGGTGGTACGAGCCCAGGTCTCTATAAAGTTTTCCCAGTTTGACGAGACGTGATCAAACTGCTACAGATGCTTAGATCTCTGTCAGGGATGGTCAGTTGGCTGTAGGGTTGTAAATCCTTCAAGAAGCCCGGGGCGGTCCTCCAAAATGTTGTACCGGAAGGCTCCAGTCCGATTGCATCCGTGCTGGTGAAATGGATTCGCCTGACCAGGGGGACTTCTGCAGAGGGTGGTGCCAAGTCATTGTTTTCCAGCATAGTTCTTGATCAGAAATAGTCACGCAGTAAATGATTCCCCATTCTTCGGACCTCAATTCGAAATAGAAACGATAGCTGCGACGTTTTCATCCAAAATAGCGCTGTAGTAGTATGTAGTAGTATACAAACAGTAGCACGGACAGTAGGATGGACAGTAGGACGGACAATAGTGCCGCTACAGCTGTGCACGGATATTCAAATTTCCGTTAATCTTTAACCCGTCCCGTCTCGGTGGGGAGGGTCTTCAACCGCCCACTCAGGTTTTTCGCGAATAGTGGACGAAGGGCGCGGCAGCGCGCCCAAATTTAGCATACCTTTTCCGACATCAATTTGGCATGCTGGTTCAAAATTTTGAAGTCCGGTCATCTAGGGTCAACGAATTAGTCAAGGTCAAGTGAGGTCACCTAAAAAAATGTTCAACCAGTCGTCACGCTTCAGCGGATACAGATATTTTAATGAAACTTTCAGCATTTGCTGATCGTTAGGGATGCAACAAAACGTACGAGTGGAATCTTATTTTCGTTTTTGACTACATATAAATTTTGCGTATTTCCCAAATTGCAGTTCAAATGGAGGATTCTAGCTAAAGTAAGCATTTTTATTAGGGCAAGTTGACTTCCAACAACCTTTCTCGGTCTTCTCTACCCATTGGAAAAGCAAAATTAAAGAAAAATTCACAATTCAAAAATTTGAAATTAACAAAAAAAAATATTTTTAGGCCCAACAAAAATTATAGACCTAGTCGATTTAGCTGCCCTTTTTGTATTCCAAATAAATTTTGTTTTTTTCATATATCCGCCAAAGTAAACACCTCATTTGAGCCAAAAAAATAATGGAAGTCGTGAAAAGTGTGAAAATCTAGCCCTCTGGTGACGTCACTTTTGGGGGGAAGTTGTTTTGGGGGTGGGCCCGGACCCTACTATGACACCTCTTTCGTTTTCGTGCGACGCTTAGGTTGGATTTCAGAGGGGGGTTACTAACCGCCCCCCCCCCCCTGGGACGGGGTGTGAGGATCTGGCCGGAAAGACGGCGCGGGTTAAATTTCGTCAGTGAGCCAAAGCGGCGGGGTTGAGTGATGGTGGCTGCGCTGACGCCGCCGCTGCGGAGCTCTCACCGTGCTCGGACTTGGTGCCGCCGACGATCCTGTCGCCGGTGACGTTCCGCCGGCCGCAGTATGGAGCCGGCGGCATCCAGTAGCCGGCCCCGTGTCGGCCGGTCCGCTGCCGGCCGTCGACGGCGCCGTCCTCCTTGGCGACGCTGGGCTGCCGCTCCGACGCGGCAGGCTGGGTGGCAGCGGGAGTCGGCGCCGTCGGTATAGCGGCGGGCCCAGCAGTAGACACGGTCGTGGACCCGACGGTGGACCCGGCCGTGGACCCGGCGGTGGATCCGGCGACGGTACTGATGGCGGTCCCGATGGCGGTCCCGATGGCGGCTGCTGGTGTAGTGTGCGGTCGCCGTCCCGCAGAGGAGGGAGACGGGGCAGCGGTGGTCGCCTCTATGGCCGCCTCTGTGGTCACCTTAGTAGCCACTTCTGTGGTCGCCTCTGTGGCCGCCTCTGTGGCCACCTCTGTGGTCATCTTTGTAGCCACCTCTGTGGTCGCCTCTGTGGCCGCCTCTGTGGCGTCGCCTCTGTGGCCGCCTCTGTGGCCGCCTCTGTGACCGCCTCTGTGGCCGCCTCTGTGGCCGCCTCTGTGGCCGCCTCTGTGACCGCCTCTGTGACCGCCTCTGTGACCGCCTCTGTGGCCGCCTCTGTGGCCGCCTCTGTGGTCGGACTCGGTTCCGGCCGTCTGGTGGTCTCCGCTATGGTTTCGGTGGTGGTGGTGGTGGTGGTGGTGGTAGCAGCGATGACTAGCTCAGGGGTGGTGGTCGGTTCAGTGGTGGTGGTGGTCGGCTCGGTGGCGGCTGGTCTCGTTGCGGTGGTCGGCGGCGCGGCGGTACGCGTGGTCTCTGGCGGCACTGGTGTGGAAGTCGAGGCTGACGTCGGCTTCTCCACGCCGGGCTGTGTCACGCGCTGACCCGCGACACCTCCCTGGGTCGCGGTCGGGGTCAGTGGGCTGGCGGCCGCCGCCGTGGTGGCCACAGCCCGCTGTCGGGGCCGGCCCACTGGTGGTGGCCTGCGCCGGCCTGGTGGTACCGGCGGGACTCGGCGGTGGCGGCGCGTGCGTGGCAGCCGACGTGGGCCGGCCGACAGCGGCCGGCGTACGGCTCGGAGCGGCGGTCGTACTCGGCGCGCTGCCGGGACAGCACAGCAGCGGCACTGACTTGTCGAACCAGCAGATGGACTGCTTCAGGTAGAGCATCTTCCTGCGGTCGAGCGTGGCGCGGTTGAGCATGCTCATGAGCGGCGGGCACTTGGTGATGGTGGTGCAGCTACCGATCTGGCGGCGGGGCGTCAGGCACGCGCGCCCCCGCACCTCCCGGCCGCGCACCAGCACCTGCGTCTGGCTGCCCGACACCGCGCTGTGCGTGAACATGCTCTTGTCCGGGTCGGGGAAGTAGATCGAGTCGCCGCCCGCCTCGGACGAGTCCTCGTCGGACGAGTCGGACGAGTCGGACGAGTCGGGCGGCATGTGGACGAGGCTGGTGCGGTGCGTCGGGCGACGTCGGCTGAACCGCGGTGCCGGCCGGTTCAGCTGAGTCGCGGCCGTCGGCGCCTCGGCCGGTCTGGGTGTGGACTTACTGGCGAGAGCCGGGCCGGGCTCCGACCCACTGACGGGAGCCGGAACGGGCTCCGACCCACTGACGGGAGCCGGGCTAAGCTTTGGCTCATTGACAGGTGTCGGGTCGGTTGTCGGTGACCTCGTCTCGTCGGGGAAAAAGAAGCCTGTGGAAATAATAGCGCTGCAGCTACAGCCGCGATCACGGTCACGGTCACACTCACAGACACACTCGCAGACACACTCACGGTCACAGCCACGGACACAGTCACGGTCACAGCCACGGTCACAGCCACAGCCACAGCTACGGTCACAGCTACGACCACACTCACATACACACTCAATGTCACGGCCACGGTCACAGCCACGGTCACAGCCACGGTCACAGCCACGGTCACACCACGGCATAGTACAGCCACCGTCGTCACGGTCACAGCCGTCACACACTCAATGTCTCAGCCAGTCACAGCCACGGCCACAGCTATGACCACAGCCACGGTCACAGCTATGTCCACACTCACAGACAAACTCAATGTCACAGACACATTCAATGTCACAGCCACGGTCACAGCCACGGTCACAGCCACGGTCACAGCCACGGTCATAGCCACAGTCACAGCCACGGTCACAGCTACGACCACACTCACATACACACTCAATGTCACAGCCACGATCACAGCCACGGTCACAGCCACGGTCACAGACACGGTCACAGCTACGACCACAGTCACGGTCACAGCCACGGCTACACATTTTAGCATGTGTAGCTCTGAACCCATAGGCTCCAGCTTCATGTCGCGGCGGCTGCTTGATATTTTGGCGTCTTCGTAAGCATCTCCCCCAGCGCCATGTCCTTTGAAATAGCACTTTAGTCCAATATCATCAATGGTTCAAGTATGAATTGGACGATGTTGACAACTGGGCTTCGATCCCATTATATGATCGTTGTCGTCGATGGCCAAATAACGATAACTGGGCGATTTTGGCAACAGATATCTGATCAACCATTGGCAGAAAGTGTGACATATCCGGTGTGTTTCAGAAGGAAAAGCAAGAGGCAACATTCTCAAAACAAAATGTGCACGTTTCTCATCTTTGACCTCGTGAGTTCATGAACTCGTGACCATCGGCGATCCCCATCCCATCTAAATTGATGAAACTGAAGGCAGAAAGAAGCATGTGCTTTAGCTACCACATATTTTCTCAGAACACGTTTCGATTATACCCGACATGGCTGACATTATATCCCCTTCATACTTTTTACGATTTTGCGCTTTTCTGAATGGACGGCTTTCACTTAAGTCTACGTCGTTGGAAGGTGTTCTTGGAATGGAAAGGAATAAATGCTCTGCGCGGTATATTTAATATAAAAAAAAAAAATATTTAATGGAAAATTTGGAAAAAAAATAATTTACGCCCCCACCAACACAGACAGCGCCCCCCGGCCCCACCCCCCCAACCCCCCCCCACAGGGGGCCCCCCCCCCCCCCCCCCCCCCAGAGCCGGGCTCCCGAAACAACCCCCCCCCACGGGCGCGGGGCCCCCCCCCCCCCCCCCCGAAGAAAAAAAAAAAGGGGGGAGTGTATTTAAAAACACCAAAAACACAAAATAAAATAAAAAAAAAAAAAAAAAAAAAAATGTTACAACAGCAAAAAATAACCAGGTGCTGGAAATTATTTATAACGAAGATATTTGTAGCCCTTCAACGAAGCTTATATAATTGACACAACTCACGAATGCCAGGAATTCAAGCATGGCCTTCGCTGTCCAAGCCCAATTCGTAGTAGAAGGATTCAGGCTTTCATGATATGTGGCTCGCTTTGCCCTACCACCAATATCGTCACATGTCCCTTCGCGTTATGAAGTGTGAACGAAAATACACGTACATGAAACACCAAAATCCCTCTCGTGGTATCACGAACTGTACAAAATTATATCCATTTTATACTGAGTGGTGCAGCCATCGCTGAAATAGGTTGGGTGGAGTTAAGCCGCGCAGCGACTGAAGTGGGGTACTTTTTGAGAGTCTGGCACACAACTTTGGACGAGGGGAATCAACTTCATATAATCCCTTCTTTGAACAAGGATTTAGATTGCATAAGAAGGAATATTTTGGCGCATATCGGTTTCAAAAAAGCAAGTGTGACCTTGAGAGAAACTAGGGCTTGCTAAATTCAACAAACAAAAGAGTTCCTGGGGTTGAAAGAACGTAGCGATCGGCTTGGGGAAGGGAGGCCGGGCCCGGGCAGAATCGGATCGCTTTTTGTTTGAATATGCACGGAAAGAGACCAAATCGGGCTTCATGCTCTCTGGTAAACAGAAGATGGATTCTCCCTCACTTTAAGTCGACTCTTTCGTCGTTGTTGAATAGCAAATCGGGCCTCACCTTAACCGCACGGTGATCGTGGTTGAAAATAAGATCTGTTTTGGTATGCTTCAGCTACACATTGAAGTCTTTAGTTAGCTTAACCATTTTGAAACGCTTTGGTTCTTGTACTATTATTCGGGTTGTTGATGGTATCCACCGGATGAAAACGTTGTCAGTTCTGGCATATGGATCAGAAACCACTGCATTTTCTGCTAACCGTGATCCGAATATTTTGATGAAGTGCACTATTGGCTAGATCTCCTCGAAATATCCAACAATATACAAATGCATGCAAATATTCCTGTACGTTGTGAGTAGGTCGAAGTCCTGCATACACACTGCTCTACCGTCGGTACAACGAGATACATTCAGCGACTACAGCTCCAATCGGATGGCGAGCCAGTAAATGGCTATTGTTTTCACAGACCAACACTTCTCTGATGGAAATACCACGAACAACCACGGAACAAAGACGAACACAGACACACGCAGACGGCGGTCACAACGCATTGGATTATAAGTAAGCTATAGTAGCTTCGCTGAAGGACTGAATTACGCAAAAGCAAATGAAATAATCCGACGAATTTCATCACTACAGTGACGCATTCAACTGAAAACATGCAACGCAGTGGGAAAACGCTAAAAGTCGAAGCCCCGAGAGAGGCCGCGGCCCGGGCCGTCCAACAGAGACCAGACCTGCCTGCAAACGTCGTCTCTGTTTATGTAAACGGCCGAGTTTCAGCACAGGCCTGCGGCAAGCTCCGCGTCACTGACCTTGACATAATAAGGGCAGCGCTGAAGCGATCAGAAGCAGCAAGCGGAGCCGACACGGCATCTGAAAACGGTAACGGTTGAGGTGACCGAGTAGTCACGGCATGAGAAAACGGTCACAGCTGAGGTGACAGAGTAGTCACGGCATGAGAAAACGGTCACAGCTGAGGTGACAGAGTAGTCACGGCATGTGAAAACGGTCACGGCTGAGGTGACAGAGTAGTCACGGCATGTGAAAACGGTCACGGAGGTGACGGGGTGAGAAGTACACTGGGAGTAGTCACGGCATGTGAAAACGGTCACGGATGAGGTGACAGAGTAGTCACGGCATGTGAAAACGGTCACAGCTGAGGTGACAGAGTAGTCATGGCATGTGAAAACGTTCAGTCATGGTCTACGGCACACACATACACGGAGTCGACGCGCCTTCTGAGACTAACCACAGCAATGGGTATCGCAAAGGGAGACAAGGTAGCGCCGTGAGTGGAAGGCCGATATTATATTTTTATATATATATATATATATATATATATATATATATATATATATATATATATATATATATACCTATATACCTAACTTAACCTAACCTAACCTAATCCCAATATATATATATATATATATATATATATATATATATATATTTGAATATATTGCGATATATTGAGATGGCAGACCGAAATAATAAGGTTCCACTGAAAATAAAACAATAGAAAAGCGGCCTTACTGTTACTACAGTTGCTGGTGTCACAAGCACCCTTTTTGTCGTATTCTCCACCCATTGCAGACACTGCATCTGATAATATTATACAATATTAGTCAGTCACTGTTCAGTCAACAACGTAATAGTCGTTGACCGAAAATATAATCAATGCTGAATTTGATGGCTACAGCGACACATGGTATATGTGCGCAAGACTGAGTAAATATAGCGCGTCTTAATTCGGCGCGAGTCAGGATACAATAAAGGATGCAATGCAATGGTAATCACAATATTTGAGTACGCAAGACGACTAAATAGCAAATTGTTGGTACTTTAAGCTGTGGCGTGGATAACTATGGCTTTTAAATGCAGAGTATTATTTCAAGATCTCCCAAGTCCCATCCTTCCCGATTTCGAATTGCTCCTAGTCACATAATACATTCCAATTTTGGTGGCGACAATCACGTTGAAGTACAGCCAACTATTGCATGCCTATAGGTAGATGGTGGTGAAGAATTGCATACTGAAGTTTGAGGGACTGCAAAGGGAGCGTCACACATCACAATAGATAAGCTACTTAGGACCTGGGAGCAGTACAGGACCCGGTGAATCTGGCATAGCTACCGTGGATGGCTGACACACGATGCCGCCGAGTTGGCACAAGCTACTGGCTGCCGTGCGGCACAGCCAACAGCTGCACTGCATGACGTACCTTCTGTGTTTGAGTCGCGTTGCTGGTGAACACAGCAGTGGCGTCGGCCGGTCCCTACCGCTACCACTGGTGTCGGGCACCAGACACTGCTGCCACAGCCGTGCAGTGCAGCACCACTGGTGTCAGGCAACAGACACTGCTGCCACAGCCGTGCAGTGCAGTACCACTGGTGTCGGGCACCAGACACTGCTGCCACAGCCGTGCAGTACAGTACCACTGGTGTCGGGCACCAGACACTGCTGCCACAGCCGTGCAGTACAGTACCACTGGTGTCAGGCACCAGACACTGCTGCCACAGCCGTGCAGTGCAGTACCACTGGTGTCGGGCACCAGACACTGCTGCCACAGCCGTGCAGTGCAGTACCACTGGTGTCGGGCACCAGACACTGCTGCCACAGCCGTGCAGTGCAGTACCACTGGCGCCGGCGTTCAGGCACCACAGTCAGCGCAGTGTCCGACCCGGGCCAGTCGGCAGACTTGGTGTGTCGCACTCGGCCTGTATCCGACTCGGCCTCAGGTCCAGCCTCACCACAACACCGGCTCCACCGCCGGCCGAGTCGCCGAGAGCGACGTCGCAGGGGGGCTGGCTGCAGCGCAGGCCGTTGTCAAAACGCCAGCCAGGTGACGGACGGGCGTGGGTCTCGAGGCGGTCAGCGGCGCCGGTGCGAGTCGGAACGGTGGCTGCTCTGCCGCTGCGGTGGCCACTGGCTGACCCCTGAGAGGCGGCCGCACGGCCAGAGGGCACCCACCGCCCAGGACAGTCCACCGCCGCTGGGATCCCCGCTCGCAGTGTAAACAGCTCGCTGCCCGCCGGCCGCTGACGTCGGAGAGCTGTAACGTCACACACGGCAACGACTCGCCCCGCGCGGTCCGCTGTGTCGAGTCGCAGAGACATCCGTCCAGCTTGTGTCCAGCCCGTGACCCCGACCCTGGGCAACCTGCCGGCCGCTGACGGCGACGACTCGCCCCGCCCGGCCCGCTGTGTCGGGTCGCAGAGACATCCATCCAGCCTGTGTCCAGCCCGTGACCCCGACCCTGGGCAACCTGCCGGGCGCTGACGTCGCAGAGCTGTGACGTCACACACGGCGACGACTCGCCCCGCCCGGCCCGCTGTGTCGAGTCGCAGAGACATCCGTCCAGCCTGTGTCCAGCCCGTGACCCCGACCCTGGGACCTCGAGTCGGGTCGCGGACATCCATCCGCCTGTGTCCAGCCCGTGACCCCGACCCTGGGCCCGCGGCCGCTGACGGCGACGACTCGCCCCGCCCGGCCCGCTGTGTCGGGTCGCAGAGACATCCATCCAGCCTGTGTCCAGCCCGTGGCCCCGACCCTGGGCAACCTGCCGGGCGATGGAAAGGAGGGGCGCGCCATTTTAGGTCTGATCTTTGTCGGCTGTCCATCATACAGAAGCCAGTGCCTCCAAACCCGCTCCTGCTTGTTCCACTGTGTCTCGTGTCTCCACCGATGCTTCTCCTCAGTCCATGATGGCCCATGACAGGGCCGCACCACTCATCCGACCCTGCTTCCGCTCGATGCGTAATAGTCACTGCCTGGAACCGTTTCCACTCCCCTGCGGCCTCGCCCATTGCATGTGCAGAACATTGCAGAACGTGACTCAAGATGAATCAGATGTCAGCAGAAAACTCACTCATGGTACTGGTGGCAACGTCATCGAGGGATTTCCTCCTGCGGTGATCAGTGGGGAGGGGGTGCTGTCGGTAGCCTCTGTTGGCGACAGACATGTCACTACTCTTTTGCGCCACCTTCAACCACAAAATTTTTCACGCCGCCATGCATATATTGCGCCAATGAATTTATATTTGTATTCTCCCATGGACAAATACAGCCCTTGGTAATAGATACAACCACAGGGGACCGGGAAAGTGTTCAGAAAACCAAGGTATTTTTTAATTACTCGACACGAGGGCAAAGGCTGAGTGCCAAACAAGTTTAAAAGACCAATGTTTTCCAATTACATCCTGGCCAAATGTAATTATATTTTTGCGACATTCCGTTTATGTATTCGACGATACTGTTAGTGTATTCGATGATACCGTTAGTGTATAAGGTTATGAGGTGACGCCGTTGGTGTACGAGGTTATGAGATGATGCCGTTGGTGTATTCGATGATGCTGCTAGTATACGAGGTAATGGGATGACGCCGTTAGTGTATTGGATGATGCCGTTAATGTATGAACTTATGAGATGATACCATTGGTGTATTCGATGATGCCGTTAGTGTATGACGTTATGGGATGATACCTTTGGTATATTCGATGATGCCGTTAGTGTATGAGGTTATGGGATGATACCTTTGGTATATTCGATGATGCCGTTAGTGTATGAGGTTATAAGATGGTGCCGTTGGTGTATGAGGTTATAAGATGATGCCGTTGGTGTATGAGTCGCGGCAGCGAAGCAATGCGAAAAGCAATGTTAGATGCAACGCCTGTAACAACACAAAAAGAATGTGAATGGCGATGTTTCCATTACCAGCATGGACAAGTAAACCATGAACTCGATCATTGGCTCATTTTTTTCCAGTAGGAAAACAAAATAACGGTAGCACGAAATGGAATGGAAGAAATAGATAAGGTTCAGTATGGGCTTACAGTCATCGTACCCGATTTTGCTTTGGTAACAGGCTGTATTTTGCTGTAGTATTTATCTACGGTGGTTATGTTACCACCACGCTGCTTGGGTTTATTATAATCATCGCATTTGCACAAACATATAATGTGCTGCTTTACAGAGTTGTTCGATGGCTTCATTAATGCAATTACAGAACGTGTAAGTGTAAGTCTATCTATTTGTATGAATTTGTGCTGGTATGATGACAAACATTGCTAAGAAAACAAACATGAGCTAAGAACTAAGGTTTCATGTCAACACCTCTTTTCTGAAAACCGTGTCAACTTTATGGTTAGGAAATTAAAAATGTCCTAGGTCTGAATCGTTCCCAGATATCATCGCTTGCAGCGGCTCAAGCTCATCTCCCAAATGCTAGTGCTAATGCTTAAGAGATGCTTCGGCATATGATAAATATAATGTCGTACCGTATATCTAAACCATCTATGCACTTGCATATCACAATTGTAGCTCTGTCTAGCGCTGGAAACCGCCATTCGTTTAAAGAGCGTGCATAGTACTAACTTCGTCTAATCTATTCTCCGGTATCTAGGATGCATAGATAGTGTCCAGTAAAACATCCAAACAAAAACATTGGACTTCGGATGAAACTGTTTTCCGGGTTGTCAGCCGTTTTCAGCCAATTTCCAAATGTGGACACATTGACCTGAAGGGGCTCGGCGTATGGTGTGAACTGTGAAGGGGTTCGGCGTATGGTGTGAACTGTGAAGGGGCTCGGCGTGTGGTGTGAACTGTGAAGGGCTCGGCGTATGGTGTGAACTGTGAAGGGGCTCAGCGTGTGGTGTGAACTGTGAAGGGGCTCGGCGTATGGTGTGAACTGTGAAGGGGCTCGGCGTATGGTGTGAACTGTGAAGGGCTCGGCGTGTGGTGTGAACTGTGAAGGGCTCGGCGTATGGTGTGAACTGTGAAGGGGCTCGGCGTGTGGTGTGAACTGTGAAGGGGCTCGGCGTATGGTGTGAACTGTGAAGGGGCTCGATGTGTGGTGTAAACTCGCCATTTGTCGAGACGGTCTCTGTAATGTGGACACATTGACGGGAATGAGCTCGGCGTGTGGTGTAGACTCGCCTTTTGTCGAGACAGCTTCGATTTCGGTACTATGCTGGTCTCTGGTGAAACATAATTATTATTCTTCTTCTTTCTATTCACGGCACGAAATGACCTGAGCAGGCCGAAGTGTCTATCATAATAAAACTGACTGCTTGTTTCCGCAGTTGTATATTTTTCGTTTTTGTGGGGCCATTTTTGATGTTACCGTCCCCTTTTCTCATTTTTTTTGTAGTGGGGTGACACCCGTCACCTCCGTTTTTCGTCGTCGTCGTATTTCCTTTCCCTGAGTTTCTGTGTGTCCTTTATTCAAATTCCGTTAAGTAGGACTTTCCCCGCCATGTGGAAAAAGCGTAAAAAGGACACGGACCCACGCTCGCCAACGGACTCAAACTCGAAATTTTCCCCTTTGACCGCACCTGATGACCATCGCGCGACACCTGACTTGGCCCATGATGTCCAACCTCTCGACAAAACCATTGATGACCCGCGCCGGGCAATTCCCCTCGATGACGCCATGGAAGCCATTTGCATATCGCCGACCCCTGCTCGTTCCCAACCCACGAATCCGTCTGTCATTCCGGACCAAACCATCACGATCCACGCCGCTGACTCACGCGCGAACCAGACCACGCCCTTCCAACCTAAACCAAGTCCAACCCTATCTGGACAGTGCCGACTCGTGCATCGTTGTCAAGTCTGTCGAGGAATCCGCTTCCTTTTGCTGCATGAACGTTTTCTGGCCGGCTAAACAACTTCTTGCTATCTCCTCCCTAGTCAATTCCGACATTGAAACTCATGCCAATGGAACCTTAGTGATCAAAGCCCAATCCTGAGCCCAGACCAAAGCCCTCCTCCGCACCGCCACATTTTGTGGAAAATCCGTCATGACCACTCTCCATTCCAACCGAGACACCACCAAGGGCACCATCTTTGCGCCGGAGCTCCGCTTCATGTCTGAGGAAGATATCCAGGCGGGGTCAGGCCCGAGGGGGTGACCCATGTCCGACGCATCGCTTCCTTTAAAGTCGGCAAGAAACGTGATACGAACCTCCTTGTATCACGTTTCTATCCTGATACCTTCAATTCTACCACTCTTCCCAAAACCCTCCTCGCCGGCTACATCCGATACCAAGCCCGTGTCTTTGTTCCCAATCCTCTCCACTGTTTTAATTACCAACGCTTCGGCTATGGCAGTTACACTTTTCGTCAACTAGCCCGCTTTCCCCAAAGTGCGGCGAACTACCCCATCCTGATTCCACCTGCTCAAAGCCTGCCCAATACCTCAACTGTAGCACTTCCGACCACCTGACCACATCACCCCTCTGTCCAGTCTGGCGCAAGGAGGAGGTTTGCGCTGTCAAGGCCACCACCGGAGTTTCATACCCCAGGCCCGACAATCTATCGAGGCCACCTCTCCACCTACGAAAACCTACGCCCAAACGGTCATCATTGCTCCCACCACACCTCGCGTCAGCACCACTTCTGCTTCTATGCAAACTAACACGATTCCCGGCTTAGCTCCACTAAAAACTCACACCACTGACTACACCGACACAAAACACCGTGGACTCCAACACACAGACCACTCCGACGCAGCACACTCAAGCCAATTCCACGAGGAATGCTAGACCCCGCAGGCATACGAATGCTGGGGAAATACGCGCCATTTCGGTGGGCCGCCGATCGAGCCCTGCGCGTCCAGTGCCGGCCGGCGCCCACGTGACCCGACCGACTCCCAACCGGCGAGCATACCCCGCGGCAGTAGCCGGCTGCCGAGGCCAGTTCAGTTCTCGTTGTCGCCATGTTCCTTTTGTCTTCACCGATGGATCTAAGGACACAAATTACACAGGAAATGCCATTGTTTCCAGCACATATACGACACTACATCGCTTGCCAAACGGGACATCCGTTTCCATCGCCGAATTGCACGCCATTCTCACTGCCCTTTGCTATGTCCGCAACCGCTCAATTTGTCACCCCATGCGCAATGTCGTCATTTGTTCCGACTCAAAATCTCTTCTTCAATCTCTTTGTTCACTTTCCTTTTCGCACCACTGCCATATTTCTATTTATGGCACACTTGAAACACTTCATCTGGTTAAGGATGAAGGTCCGTTCCTTGTGGGTGCCCAGTCACTGTGGCATCCCAGGAAACGAGGAAGGAGATTATTTCGCAAATCACTAATTACGATCACCACACATAACATAAATCCCACCAAACTTTGACGCCATCAAATCAACCATACGATAGAACATTTGGCACTTTTGGAACCAACAATGGACTGAAACTACAGACCACACGCAATTACGTCTCATCAAACCTGTCATCGATAACTGGACCACAGCATGTCAAAAACACAGACGGGGAGAAAAAGTAATATCTCGGCTCCGCATAGGTCACACTTTGATTACCCATCGATATATTTACACTGCATAACCTCGACCTTCATATCCATCATGCAACACTCACCTTACAACTCACATATTCTCCTACACTGTCAAAATTACCATGGCCATTGAAAAACATTTATCAACTACTGCCGTGCATACAGCATCGCCTTTTCTTTGCCTACACTATTAGGAGATCAACACCCTTATCTCATGAAACTACTTTTCATTTTCATCAGAAAAACTAACTTGCTTCATGAATTATAAATTGACTTTCATAACATAATTTTTTCTTACTCTTTCTATTCAAGGCGCAAAATGGCCTGAGCAGGTCGAAGTGCCTATCGTAGTACAATCAAATTGGATGGAATACAATCATCAGTTCCTGCTATCTGGCGATGGCGGTCGGTACAGGCGTCTCGTGACGCCCTTTCTCGGCCTACCGTGTACCGACCTCCCCTGCTCTAGTTCTCCTCTACGGCCCTGGGACCAAAACGACACCGCACCGCTGTTCCTCTTGCTTTGGGTTTGTGCTCTTCTTTCTCTTGGCGTCCCCTGTATTTTCCACCATCCCACTGTCTTCCCATGCCCCCTCCCCTCCCACGACCTTATGGTGGTCAGTGTTCGTTGCATGTTCCTCTTGTGCATTGGCCTCTCGAGTCCCCCTTTGTCCGATACCGTTTCCCAGTTAGCTCACTTTCCTTCGCTCGCGGTCCGACGATCCATTCCGGCCGCCTTTGTTCGCCCGATGCGTCATGACCCGTGGGGCGTGCTGGCGGCGCCCACTCCCATCGCCGCGGCGTTACTGGGTCTGTGACAAGACATCGGCCTTCATGCACTGCCTGCGGTCTCGCATAGCGCGACAACGCATTGCCCAAGCACATAGCGCTCGGGCACGTAGGATGTCGTATTGCACCCACAACTTCCAGTCTGATTACAAGTCACCATGTATCAGAGCCCGTTCGGGCGGACTCAGGAGTGTAGTTTGTGTCGGTCCTTTGAACGCATGCCCTCCATACACAACTCACAAATCAGCCGACAAACCAACCAAGAAAAAGCACGCACAGCCCCCCCCCCCACGCACACACACTCACGCACACAACCCCCACCCCCCGAGACCCGCCCGACTCCGTTAAGCAAATGCCGTCTCCCCAGGCGAGTGGGCACCGCTCTGTTGTGTCAGCATATCACGTCCGGAGCTCCCGGTCCGTGGCCCCGCCCTTGCTGTGTCGGGAATCCCCGGCCAACGGCCACCGGGCGTGCCGTAAAATGTTCCGGCACGTCCTCCCAGCTCATTACACGCAGCGCCCCCGGCCCGTGGTGTGCCCCTTTCTACGTGTTCGATTCCAGGTACATTCTGCCCGGCGTCCCCGCGGTTCGCTGACCACTCCTGTTCGTTTTCGGCTGCCTTGCTCCTTCGCTCTCGCTATGCCCTTTCGCTATCCGCCACTTTCGGCTCCCCTGCACTCGTTAACGTTAACGTCGCCTGCCATCCCCGACAGGCACCCTTCACGCAGTCAGCGGCTCAATCAATTTGTCGGGGCCCTCGGGCCCCAAGAGCATCTCACGCCCTCACCGGCCTTCACGACACGTGAACGAACAGTTTCCGGGGCCCGGTCCGGCCGCGCTCGACCACCGACGCCCTCGTGACCATCGAGGACCGTGGCCGGTTTTTCCGAAAGCGTCGCGCCTCCTCGACACCGGCCATCTCTCCTAGCTCAGCCCCCGATGCTAAGGTCACTGATGACTCCGAGACCTCGCCGTTCCTACTGGTCTACTCGTCTCGTAGTGGTAACACCGTCGAGATTGCTCCCCGTCGAGCCAACCGTCGATGACCTCGACTTTGCCACCGCACGTGATGTGCCCATCCACTCATTAGGAACGCCGCCACTCCGTCGCCACAAGCTTTAATTGCGGTCCACCGCTCACTCGCCGCCTTCGCTCGTCGTGATCGTGTGGTCGCGATGGAGGACATCTTATGCATCCTATATTATGCGCCTGCACTCCCATACCCCCGACAAGACTCGGCCTCCCTCGATCTGTCTCCCCCTCCCCCGACTAACCGCGGGGCCTTCCTCCGCTTCAGCATGCGACGGTGGGCTCAGCTGGCGCATCCCCCACCGCTGGCACTGCGGCGGCACCCAGCAGGCCGTGCTCACCCACAGGCCAGCAGCGCACCACCTACCCTTCCTCCGGGCTCACGAACACCCGCCCCTTCCGGGTTTTGGGACCCTTCCCCGCTAGTCTTACGGCCCCACCACCACGCTCTCCCTCTCTGGCCTCAGCCGCATCTATCTCCATTCACCGGTCGACCCCGTTGCTCTCGCTGTGTTTGCGGCGCCCGCCGTGGACTCGACCCTTCTCCAGACAGTTTGCTCGCGTCTCCACTTCGGGGCCGATGTTGACCACCAGGGCGACCCAACCGGTAGCTGCAGACCTGACATTCGGTCTGTCCTCTCTGACCTTCTCCCGGGTCCTGGTAACCAGCAGCTCCAGACCCCACCGTCGGTCCGCCCTCGCTTACCCCGCCGCCTTCTCCCGGACCCTGGGCACCGGCAGCTCCAGATCCAACCATCGGCCTGTCCTCGCTTACCCCGCTGCTTTATCCCGGGCCCTGGACACCAGCAGCTCCAGACCCTACCGTCGGTCCGCCCGCTCCGCCTCCCGGCCCTGGGCAGTCCAGACCCAACCATTGGTCTGTCCTCGCTTACCCCGCCGCCTTCTCCCGGACCCTGGGCAGCTCCAGACCCTACCGTCGGTCCGCCCTCGCTTACCCCGCCGCCTTCTCCCGGACCCTGGGCACCAGCAGCTCCAGACCCAACCGTCGGTCCGCCCTCGCTTACCCCGCCGCCTTCTCCCGGACCCTGGGCAGCTCCAGACCCAACCATTGGTCTGTCCTCGCTTACCCCGCCGCCTTCTCCCGGACCCTGGGCAGCTCCAGACCCCACCGTCGGTCCGCCCTCGCTTACCCCGCCGCCATCTCCCGGACCCTGGGCACCAGCAGCTCCAGACCCCACCGTCGGTCCGCCCTCGCCTACCCCGCCGCCTTCTCCCGGACTCTGGGCAGCTCCAGACCCCACCGTCGGTCCGCCCTCGCTTACCCCGCCGCCCTCTCCTGGGCACCGGCAGCTCCAGACCCAACCATCGGTCCGCCCTCGCCTACCCCGCCGCCTTCTCCCGGACTCTGGGCAGCTCCAGACCCAACCGTCGGTCCGCCCTCGCCTACCCCGCCGCCTTCTCCCGGACTCTGGGCAGCTCCAGACCCAACCATCGGTCTGTCCTCGCTTACCCCGCCGCCTTCTCCCGGACCCTGGGCAGCTCCAGACCCCACCGTCGGTCCGCCCTCGCTTACCCCGCCGCCTTCTCCCGGACCCTGGGCAGCTCCAGACCCCACCGTCGGTGCCTGCCCCGCCGCCTTCCCGGCCCTGGGCAGCTCCAGACCCCACCGTCGGTCCGCCTCGCTTACCCGCCGCCATCTCCCGGACCCTGGGCAGCTCCAGACCCCACCGTCGGTCCGCCCTCGCTTACCCCGCCGCCTTCTCCCGGACCCTGGGCAGCTCCAGACCCAACCATCGGTCTGTCCTCGCTTACCCCAACGCCTTTACCCCAACGCCTTCTCCT
Source organism: Imbricaverruca yamaguchii (assembly GCA_034440575.1). Classification (NCBI taxonomy): domain Eukaryota; kingdom Metazoa; phylum Arthropoda; class Thecostraca; family Neoverrucidae; genus Imbricaverruca; species Imbricaverruca yamaguchii. The sequence continues at coordinate 128,192 of JAOTOL010001181.1, forward strand.
GGGCCCTGGTTACGGAAGTGGCATGCATGCGGCCACACTGCGTCCCTTTCCCCGTACCACTCACGTATTTCCAGGTCAACCCTTTGGGTGCTCGCGCAAAACCAGATTGACCTTCCCGTATTATTCTTGATCTTCATCAACCCGCTAGCTGGATCGTCAACGCCCACATCGCCCGGGCCGCCTTCACCCTGCAGTACACCACCCTCGACGACACCATCGCCGCCCTGTTCAGTGTCGGCTCTGTAGGGCGCTCTCGCGGCTAAAGTCGATCTCCAACACGCCTTTCGCCTGCTGGCCGTCCGTCCAGACCAGTGGTGGCTGCTCGGCCTCAAGTGGCGCCAGGCTTGCTACTTAGATGCTCGTCGCCCTTTCAGCTTACGTTTCTCATGCACCCTGTTCGATGACTTCACCAAAGTGCTCGACCAGAGGACCAATCGATTTTTAGTTCTTGTCGGGCTTCAGATCGATCTCTAGGATCTCTCGCCAATTGCGAAACCAAAATGGGCTGTGGAATGACCCAACGGGCCCTGCAAGGCTGGTGCCTATCGTTAGCACCTGGGAGACGAACAATTACCAAAATTGCAATGCGTACCTTGTACCTGCAATGCGTACCTTGCAATGCGTACCTTTGATTACATGTTAACAGTTCCAATTTGATTCGCTTTATATGTGTGACTATTGTGCACCATATATGTACCAACTGTTTGTAGCTATCTGTCAATGTACGAATAAAGCTACATGTAGATGGAGGGATTCATTGATGTGGTCATAGATAGTATATCCACGAGCTCATTGCTAACAGTGTGATTGCAATAATCCGGATTGCATAAAAGTGTGATGCTGACTGGAAATTGAAAGACAATAGAATGAATCCAGTTCAAACTACTTTTGCATGTTTGATATTATGAGCACCTACGAATATAAATATGCCAATGTAGTTGCTGATTAGTGGCGTCATATATGTTTTCAACTTGAAAACTTTCAGCATCAGCTAATCCAAACATTTTATCGCGTTAGGTTGGGATTTGGAAAGCTAAGAAAAGTTATCATTTTGTTTAATTGCCCTTTCCACGGGAAAAGTTGGAGAGCCAATCCGTTATCAAAGTTATATCCGTTTATATTTGCCATACTCTATCCAATCCGCCCCGCTATCCGTACCAAACGGATATCAGTACGGATATTCAGTTTATGTCATGCTCTAGTTCAAACTCGTGCTGTACTTCTCTCCAAGGTCAGACCAGGCCAATCGACCGCTTGATAGCGCGCACCACCTCCTGCATCGTTTATTCTTGTTTATTGGTTATTTCACGAAACAATTTATGCACGATCACGGCTAATGGCGCCGCCCACACTGCTTCGCCGGTGGGCCGCGGGATTGGGAACTGTCCCGAGTGGTGCGAATGTCGAAACCGGAGGTGTTAAGGTGTTAAGCACCCAGAGCTTAACACCTTAACCACTCGCCCCCCCCCCCTGAATCGTGGTTCGTGTGTCAGCTCCAAACTGCACCATATGTTGGCGCACAATCAGCACAGAAATACGAGGACACGGCCAAGTTACACCCCATAGTGTCGTATCGACGGCAATGCCTGTTTGCTTCGTTGTACGATGCCGGAGAAGACAGGCATTCGAGTGGCATGGATGTAGGAAAGTATCATGTTCAAGGGCTAGCTTCCCACAGTATCAAGGGATTGTTCGCCCAACACTTGACATTGAAGTGTCCGGTGAGCATCAGGCACTGGCTTGGCTTCATTGCTGCTAAAGCTGCAACGCCTCTCTTCCCCATCACGAAATATTGCAGCAAATCATGTGTATTCATGAAACGGACTGTGCTCCGTGCTATACCAGCCCGTCGGGCACACTTTTGGTCGTCTTGAAGCTAGCGACAAGAGATGGCTCATCACTACCTCGCTGGCTTGCTCCATTTTTGGCAATCTCGTGTCATCTCCCCGGATGGGAAGTAGCTTAGGTGACAATCATGAATGCTTCGCTAGACATCAGCCACCAATCCAAGAGCACGGTGTCGCTGCAAGATGTACCTTTAGCATTGTGGCATCAGAGATGTGCTGCTGCGCTTCGAAAACACTCACGACACGCCAACACATCCACAACAGGACATAATTACGAGCATGCCTACGCATGTGACGAAATAAAAAAACCGTCGTAGTATGACGGATCGTAAGTATATCACCGCATCATAACGCTATTGTAAGCATACCAGCGCAACGCTCAAGAATTGTACAAGTACCACTGCGATGCCATCATGTTACGAATATATCACTGTAATACGGCGGCAATTTTAGCACACCACCTCACGACGGCGACAGGACGTCAACGCCAGCGCAACGCGCGACCAATCGCGAAATACTATGCAGTGCCCTTGCTAACGAATAGCAACATTTGTTAACATATCGCAATCATTTGGCCCGAAGCCCGCACCCAATGTCAAACTGTGGAGGGACCAGTCCCCCACTTCATCCATAAGTATACGAATATATGTAAACTCATAAATTAAAATATATACAACGTACCCCAAATATGAAGAACCTGTCCCTACCCACAACGCCGTACGTTACACGGATCGTCCAGTTCGGATCAATGGCTGCTATCCGACTACTTCCAAACAACTTCTCCTGAAGCCAGGTATACAGAGCCGAGCTTGGGCTCAACGCCCTGCTCCCAGACAGCGGCGCCAACGTCAGCTTGATAGAGGAAACGGGCGCAAGAGCCGCAGCAAGCCACTGACAACAGCCCTTGATATGCTACCGTCGACGCCGAGTATCACCGTACGTGCGATGCTGGCGCCCATTAATGCCCGTTACTGGACAGCATCACACCAGATTCCTCTGCTCCGCTGGTGATGTACTTAGCGGGGGATGGGACAAGGGGCACTAGCCGCCTCCCCACAATTTTGGTGCCGCCCCTCGGACTGGAGAGAAACAACTCCACAGGATATTCGAATGCACCTCACCCCCTCCTTTGACATTTTCAGCCGAAGAGGCTCTTCTGAGTTCAAAAGTCGTCCACCCAGGAACACTCGAGCACACCTATCTCTATATATCGTACCAGTCAGTAGCGCCCATCCGGGGAAATTTCGCGACCTGAAATTATTCCCCCATTCTTCCTATCATTCCTACACCCCTGTTTCCAACCACGGATATCGTGGGCAGACAATGACATTACTTTCATCTGTCGCTCCCACGTCCTTGCGTCAACCACCGATATACCGTGGCCGGACAATATCTCCACCTTCGTCGGTATGGGCAGCACTTGGAATGTGCAGGAGTGTTACGAGCCTTGCGGGTTATGAGATACGCCGAATGCTCAGACAATCTTCCTTCAGCTGGCACCAGATTCGGCTACAGCGCTTTTGACGGGCTTTTCTTCTAACGGCTTTTCTTTTTCCACACTTGACTCACAAAATAAGTGCAGAAACAAATTTTCATTCTCTAACAGTTACATATGTGGGGTTGTGAGGTTCCGATCCATCCACTTACGTATACCATCATACATTCTATACATCATTATATATATAATTTTATGTGGGATAATGTCTTCCGGTATCGTTGTCCACGGAGTGTTCAACAGTACAACCTTGGCAGAACGAATACGATCACTTTGTGTGGTGCTTTACTGTCAACGACAATGGTGTCACAACCAACATTTTCCAGGTGGGTCCAACTTCAGGGACGCAGGAACAGTTTTCAAGCCAGAGAGGCAAGACCATGTTTGTACCTTGTCCTCCCGTCCGCACTTTGGGTTGAGAAAAAAGAATTCGGATTTGGACAACTTTTGGATTGGATTATTAAAAAATGCGGTCACAATTTTTAATTGAGCTGCTCGAAAGCTCAGCATCTGTTTCTCCAATATTCGTCTGCTCCAGTCAACCTAGACACAAATAATCGACCCCTTACCTCTCCGTCGTAGAAACAACACATTTTCTGCGGTAGCAAAATGGAAGGTGAAAAACTCGGTTTCCATACTTTTAGACCTGTAGGGGTTAACGTTCCTGCCGTACCAATGACTATTGTTATTGCTGGCTATTGCTACTTTATCCAGCAGCTGAAAACCGAGGGCGCAATGCAGATGATCACCCCAGCACTAGCATGGAACAAGATGAAAATCATGTTGGCCATTTTGGAACACGCAATGCTATACAGTAGCTGCACAACCATTTCAAAAGTAACACATCTTTAAGAACAAGTCAGACATGCGGCGCGGGCACGCTAATCGTGTACGCCGCGGGCTCTGGCGGCATTCACCGCGACGGAGACGCTCCGGACCCGTGGAGGACCGTAGAGGGACCGCCCGGCATACCGCTCGGCGGACCGGTGGAGGACCGGTGGCGGACCGGTGGGGGACCGGTGGGGGATCGGTGGCGGACCGGTGGCGGACCGGGGCCGGGGGGACCGGTGGGGACCGGTGGCGGACCGGTGGGGACCGTGGCGGACCGGTGGGGGACCGCCCGGCGGACCGGTGGGGGACCGGTGGGGGATCGGTGGCGGACCGGTGGCGGACCGGTGGGGGACCGGTGGGGGACCAGTGGCGGACCGGTGGGGGACCGCCCGGCGGACCGGTGGCGGACCGCCCGGCGAACCACTCGGCGGATACGTGGATGCACCGTCGGGAAAGTCCATTCACGTGATTCAGATATGGCCTGGTACAGAAGCTAGAACTCTTCAGAAAGATTCAGTATTTTCCTGAAGTTTACCAATTTCCTAGGTGGGGTCCGGCCCACTAAAAAAAAGCAAGCGTCAGGTGGAGTCCGAACACTAGAGACCCCAGCAGGGGCGGCGCCTGTGGTCAAAGCCTGTGACATGATGCGACGGGGTGAAATGGGATCTCTTATTGGGCCTCCGTACCTCAATGCTTACATAACTACAGTAGGTGCATTGAATACGAAATGTTGCAAGGCGAACAGAAGGCACCAAGAAACATTTCAGAACACCTCCAAATCTGAAGAGGTGCTGTGCACTGAGCCTCGTTGGTGATCTGCCAGGCAATGCGTCATGTTAGAGATAAGTAAGACTAGGTACCTGCCGTGGGTATGGCATGAGGTTCAATCAGACAGTGAGCTCACCGTGACCCACAGTGACCGGCCTATGCGCAGGGGCGCAGCCAATATTTTCTTAAGGGCGTCCGACAAAAAACATGCGATGAAGCATAGACCGCCATCGACGCGCGAATGGCGCTAAAAAGTATAGTTTTCTATGTCGAAAATCTCAACATTTTTTTTTCATCTAGTGCATGTTGATCAATAATGGGAGTGTGTTGGGGGGGGGGGGAGGGTGCGCCTCTGCCTGTGAATATCAGTGCTAGTGGTGACACAGCAAAAACAAAACAACAACAAGAACAGTGGCATCTGGGCCAGATGCTGATACCAGTGGAGATCCTAGGCATCTGGACCAGATGCTAATGCGAGTGGCAGCCAAGAGGTATCTGGGGCAGATGCTAACAATGAACTAAAGTCGCACTAAATTGGGGTCGTGACCCATGCTGGATTGGGCGGTAGCTTTGCAGATGATATGTGGCGTCGGCGGTTAGGGATACATGAGGAAATATCCCATTAAGAAATATGTACTTTTGTTTATCTTTCACTCCAGTGTCACTCCACACCTTCAGATAGGTGCCATGATTTAAACACTAAATGCTTTTGCACCGCTCTGATAAAATGTTCAATAGAATCGTAAGATATATTACAATAGACGTGATGATGATGATGATGACGATGGTGGTGGTGGTGGTCACGCTGGTACCAGTGGCAGTCCAAAAGCATCTGGGCTAGACGCTGATGCCAGTGGTGATCCAGAGGCACCCGGGCTAGACGCTGATGCCATTAACAGTATAGAGGCATCTGGGCTAGATGCATGTCTAAATTGATGCCATTAGCGGTATAGAGGCATCTGGGGATGCTGGAGTCAGCGATGGTAGCGCAGAGAGCTGCAGACCTTGACCATGTCATGTCGGTTGACCGCAGACCCCGGTCTTGCCGTATCGCTTGACTGCAGACCTCGGCCATGCCATGTCGGTTGGCCGCAGACCCCGGCCATGCCATGTCGGTTGACCACAGACCCCGGTCTTGCCATGTCGGTTGGCCGCCGCTAGCGAAGGTTGTCGAGGATCCAGTCGACGTAGGCCACTACCCGGGTGTAGACGCCCGGGAACCGCGGCTCGCCGCAGCGGAAGCCGAACGACACCACGCCCATCACATACCAGTTGTTGGTGTTGAGGCCGGGGAACATCATGGGACCGCCGCTGTCGCCCTGTGGAGCAGGTCAGCCGCAGGTCAGCGGGTGAACTGCTGCTGCTCACTGGTCGCCTGTCGTGAGGCATAGGTCATGGTGGTGGATCAACTAAGACGGGCGAAACGGATGCAGGGGCTTTGTGTTCATTTGTGCACGAGCAAAGGGAACCAGAATAAATGCTTTTAATGAGCGGGAAGGGGAAGAAATTCAAGCAAGCAATGGTGCTAACGTTTGTGCTGATCATTGGCCACCTAGTGACCAAATAATCAATTGTTCGCCCACTGTCAGCATTCCTGAACAATTGATTCTTTGCTAATACTGTCAGCATTCTTTGCCCACTGTCAGCATTCTTTGCTAATATCAGGCTACTCCGGAAGAAAATAATAAGTATCCAGCAGACCGAAAGGGACTAAGGGCAAATCACTTCTTCGATCGATTCGTTCAATGCAACAATCATATTAAAGGGCATAGACGTGTATTTGCATCAGGGCACATATATGATGCATACATTAGAGTGCATGTCGAGATGTCCGAGGGTTCCATCTGTCGCCGTGGCCATCGGCGTCAGTCAGCGATGGCCATCGCAGGACGTGGGACTCCTCCCTCGAAGCGACAGAAAACTCTACATCACGCCTGTGGTGTTGCATGGAAAAAATGGACTTGAAACAATTTCTCCCTCCTCCCTTTACCCAGTGTCACAAAATGACCTGAGTGGCACATCGGGTGCAGACACCTACAGCAGAGACAGGTCAGAGACAGGTCGGCGACAGAGACGTCGACACATCAGAGGCGGCGGTGCACCCACCTGACAGGCATCGTTCCCTCTCGAGGCGGCGCACATCTGGTTGTCGGTGATGACGTGCCTCAGCACCTTATATCGCCGGCGACACAGCGACTGCCACTGCACCTTCACCGGCGCCTCCTTCAGCACCTCGCTAGCCTCTCCCCCTGCAGCAGCGAGTGGCGGTCAGCGCCGCTGCCGGCGTACATGACCGGTCAGTGACCCGGCCGGCGACACAGCGACTGCCACTGCACCTTCACTGGCGCCTCCTTCAGCACCTCGCTAGCCTCTCCCCTGCAGCAGCGAGTGGCGGTCAGCGCCGCTGCCGGCGTACATGACCGGTCAGTGACCCGGCCGGCGACACAGCGACTGCCACTGCACCTTCACCGGCGCTTCCTTCAGCACTTCGCTAGCCTCTCCCCTGCAGCAGCGAGTGGCGGTCAGCGCCGCTGCCGGCGTACATGACCGGCCAGTGACCCGGCCGGCGACACAGCGACTGCCACTGCACCTTCACCGGCGCTTCCTTCAGCACCTCGCTAGCCTCTCCCCTGCAGCAGCGAGTGGCGGTCAGCGCCGCTGCCGGCGTACATGACCGGCCAGTGACCCGGCCGGCGACACAGCGACTGCCACTGCACCTTCACTGGCGCCTCCTTCAGCACCTCGCTAGCCTCTCCCCCTGCAGCAGCGAGTGGCGGTCAGCGCCGCTGCCGGCGTACATGACCGGCCAGTGACCCGGCCGGCGACACAGCGACTGCCACTGCACCTTCACCGGCGCCTCCTTGAGCACTTCGCTAGCCTCTCCCCTGCAGCAGCGAGTGGCGGTCAGCGCCGCTGCCGGCGTACATGACCGGCCAGTGACCCGGCCGGCGACACAGCGACTGCCACTGCACCTTCACCGGCGCCTCCTTGAGCACTTCGCTAGCCTCTCCCCTGCAGCAGCGAGTGGCGGTCAGCGCCGCTGCCGGCGTACATGACCGGCCAGTGACCCGGCCGGCGACACAGCGACTGCCACTGCACCTTCACCGGCGCCTCCTTCAGCACTTCGCTAGCCTCTCCCCTGCAGCAGCGAGTGGCGGTCAGCGCCGCTGCCGGCGTACATGACCGGCCAGTGACCCGGCCGGCGACACAGCGACTGCCACTGCACCTTCACCGGCGCCTCCTTGAGCACTTCGCTAGCCTCCCCCTGCAGCAGCGAGTGGCGGTCAGCGCCGCTGCCGGCGTACATGACCGGCCAGCGACCCGGCCGGCGACACAGCGACTGCCACTGCACCTTCACTGGCGCCTCCTTCAGCACTTCGCTAGCCTCTCCCCCTGCAGCAGCGAGTGGCGGTCAGCGCCGCTGCCGGCGTACATGACCGGCCAGTGACCCGGCCGGCGACACAGCGACTGCCACTGCACCTTCACCGGCGCCTCCTTCAGCACCTCGCTAGCCTCTCCCCCTGCAGCAGCGAGTGGCGGTCAGCGCCGCTGCCGGCGTACATGACCGGCCAGTGACCCGGCCGGAAACACTGACCCAGCGTCGGAGAAGGTAAGCCAACGCTGTCCCGCCCTGAACGTCTGCCAATGACTCCACGTGCTGAAGATCGGCCAGTGACCCCGTGGCTCTGAAATTCAGTCAATAGCTCAAGGCCGAAACGAGCAGTCCGTAGCCCGTTGCTATGGATACTGGCTTGTGCCGGCCAGGCACTGCAAATGCTGCTGTGCCCTTTGGACCGGTTTAATACCTGCTAAGCTTTCAGAACCGATTAGTTTCTATGTGTCTGAAGAACAAACTGATGTTTATTTTGGCTGGGAGCATCGATGCATTTTCGTGCAGTATTTAAAATGTAATTGTATCTTCAGAATAACCACATGAAACCCATTTTACTACCCTATAGATAGATGGCAGTAAATACCTACATGAACTTACTAAATTTGGTTGTTCCCCATCCGGCGATGAAGGTAGTTTTCCTCTCCAGATTGAAGGACATCATCTCCGGAGCCAGAGGAATGCAGATTGGATGAACCGCGTCTGAAACATCGAGTGTGGTTGGGTCTGATGATGAGGGAGCCGACATCCCTCAACGTAGCCGCGAGCACCATCACCATACTTCGTCTTCTTCATTCGCTCTTTCCAGGCTTCTCTATCGTTCCGTGCTATCCTCTTCGGTGAAGATGACAACGATCCAGATGAACCATTGTCATATATAGGCATCGTAAATCGATAGTGCATATGTGTATTATGACGAGACATTCATGCTCGCGTGCACGGTACTTTGATATTCGTAGGTGACGACCGTGAGAATCAGACTGTCAGGGGCACAGCCAGGGTTTTCCTAAGGGAGCGACCAATAATTTGAAGGGAACAGACTGCTTTCGACGCGCGAATCGCGCCGAAAATTTGTGGTTTCGTGTTGGCAAAATGTCAAAACTTCTTGCTTCATCTGGAGTATTTTTTGCTGCTAGGGAGTGGCTGCCCCCCCCCTGACTGCGCCTCTGTGGACTGCCGACGGGGCGTGTCAGCTGGGGTGACATTTTGGGCGCGACTGCGGTCCGACAGCAATGTTGTCGCACTGTCACGATAGATGGACCACTAGTTGTCCAGTGAGTTTAAATTTGGTTTGTCTGAGCGTTGCATGACCAATAATGCCGATGCGCTCTAAAGCCCAAATAACTAATTAAATTTTAAAATTGTCGGATCAGATACGAATCTGAAAATGGACGCATAAGATACAGCTCTGCGGACCAAATGGTTTATGAATTCGTCGTAAAAAGTGAGAAGTGAGCCGTTAGATGTATGTCCGGAAATAATTTCTGCAGGATATCTTTTCACCTCCGAGCCATCGCTAAATCGGTGAGTACTCCTTCATCATCCCCGGCCCTCACCCACCACTTTTCACCACTCCCCGGTGTATTCTGCCTCCGGACAGCCCGAAAGTAGCCAACGTCCCTGTAGCCAATCACCAATGTTGCACAATCCGCAAAATGTCACATTCACCACATCTACATTTAATGGACCAAACGCATTATTTAGTGTTCATAATTGACGTCCACATGACATCCACCTTTGAAATTATTCATGCTACGTATAACCACAGACAAATTCATGAATATAATGTCGCCGATATGATATCAGCAATGGTATTCGCATCACACTTCTGACGTTGATCACACCATCCACTGTCGTGATGATCACATCACCCGCTGCCTCACCTGAGAACTCGACGGGCGTCTTCAGTCGGAAGACGGCGATGTCGTTGACGAAGGTGCGCCGATGGTAGTTCTCGTGCGGGAAGGTCTCCTCCACATCGTGCTCTGTTACTGTATCCACCTCTGTGTCATTGAACAGATCGTGGTCGCCAAATCGCGCGGTTCTCCTGAAACATAGATGCGATGCGATGCTAAATGTCGCCGGACTTCATATCCTGGCCGTGTAGCGTCACCAATGCCAGTGCTGCGTCCTTAAGCGGGACATCGACCTCCAGGTTCCGAGGAAACTGAACTATGCAGCCGTTCATCAGATTCACAATTGTATTTTATTTGCTCCACTGTTGTATTGCCAAGGTAAAAAGAACAGAAATGCCTATAAAACTGCATGCATGTGAGAGTCGTGAGAGGGGAACGAGCTTTTCAAATCCTGTTTGTCATAAAATGTGCATATTAGTCGAGGTAATCCATCATGATGAGCGGGCATGAGGGTAAGGAAATCGAGCAGAAGTAGCTCCCGTCGTCCTGGCTCAATGGACTGGTTCGCCTCGTCCTGTGCGCCACTACGGTCCCCGTCCTGTGTGCCACTACGGTCCCCGTCCTGTGTGCCACTACGGTCCCCGTCCTGTGTGCCACTACGGTCCCCGTCCTGTGCGCCACTACGGTCCCCGTCCTGTGCGCCACTACGGTCCCCGTCCTGTGTGCCACTACGGTCCCCGTCCTGCACGCTACTATCGTCCCCGTCCTGTGTGCCACTACGGTCCCCGTCCTGTTCACCACTACGGTACCCGTCCTGTGCACCACTAGCTGGTCACTGGCACCACTAGAGTGACTAGCTGGTAGGTAATATGAAGGCCTATCAGACGCGCTGAATTCTGGTAGCTGATGTACATATAATTTCATGCCGTCCAATACAATTTCAACGTGCGCGTCAGTAAACGCTGGCCATGCAATGCGTTTCTATTGCCCATCTATGTATTCCGCCACGATAAAGTCCTCAATTCTCAACAAAGCGCGAGATCCGAAAAGCACCACCGTTTTGTGGGGAATCAAAGAAAATATGTTTGCGTTGCGTATTTTCCGAAAGCATGATGTGAATGGGGATCAGAATTAATTGTCGTCCAGATGGCACAACATGTGACTTTATTCACTCAAACGTGAATCATGTACAAGTCCCGGAACTCACAACCGAGGTCTGTGCAGTGGGTCAGTACCCACAGCCGCGGTCTGTTCAGTGGGTCAGTACCCACAGCCGCGGTCTGTTCAGTGGGTCAGTACTCACAGCTCGGGTCTGATACAGTGCGCAGCGGTCAGCACGTGTTTGATGGTGATCAGAGCTCCGCCGCACAGGTACTCTATCTTGCCCTCCTCCAGCTCGTACCCGAGGGCCGCCAGCCACGGCCATGCGTCTGCAGCGACATCAACAGACACGCACGTGTCAGGCGCTGAGTGCCACCTCGCCACGCCGCATGCCATCGTTGTCGGCTGTCGGCTATCCTCGCGGGCAAGTCGGAGTAACCCGTTATACCCGTTTAGCATATTCTTTTAAAAACATGAACTGGACTGTAATGTGGGGTGGGAGTTCTAAGCTGGTCTTCCATGAGGAGGACACCAACTGGTTTAACTGGTGGGGAACACACCGACAACAGCATGGGTACGACACTCACTCAACCAGAGTTCAGTGAGTGTCGTACATGGGAAAACATCTGATTGACTTTGGCACGGGTAGTCCACTCACTGGGCTCTGACATGAGAGAACAACTGTTTGAATTTGACATGGGTAGGCCACTCACTGGGGTCTGAGATGCGTCCTCCGATGATTCGCTCGTCGCTGACGTTTCGGTAGCCGCAGACTCCCAGCTCGGGCGGCGGTATGGGCTCCCGCCGTGGCGGAACGGTGCTGTCTGCTGTCGAGTTGTCGCCCGGGGGAGCCGGCGACGGAGAGGCAGTGGTCTGCTCCCCGGCCGTTGTCGTGGCCGGAGCCGCCTCCGTCGAGCTGACGCCCGAGACAGTGGGAGACGGAGCTGTGGTCTCCTCCCCAGCTGCTGACGTGGTCGGGCTCTCGGCGGTAGGAACAGGTTCGGTGGGCTCGGCCGCTGGGGTAGCTTCGGTTGCCAGGATAGGCTTGACGGATGGGGTGGGCTTGGCAGATGGGATAGGTTTAGCAGACGGGGTAGGTTTGGCAGATGGAGTTGGCTTTGCAGATGGGGTAGGCTTAGCAGACGGGGTGGGATCTGGGGTTGGCTCGGTAAGTGGGGTAGGCATGGTGACCGGGGTAGGCTTGGTATCCGGAGTAGATTCGGTAGTCACCGGAGACTCGGCGGCTGATGCAGCTTCGGTGGTTGCTGCGTGCTCGGTAGTTGCAGCCGGCTCGGCGTCTGTGGTGGCTTCGGTGGCCGGCGTGAGCTCAGTGGCCGGGCTGGGCTCGGGCGTGGGCTTTACTTCGGTGACCGGCTCGGCTGCCGTGGCGGGCTCGGTAGCCGCCGTGGCGGGCTCGGTAGCCGCCGTGGCGGGCTCGGTAGCCGCCGTGGCGGGCTTGGTAGCCGCCGTGGCCAGAGTGCGGCGCTGCTCTCCGAACAGGATGGGCGCCGATGTGGCCGGCCCCAGGCGCGGCGGCCGGCTCGGACAGCAGACGAGCGGCTTGCCCGCCACGAACCGGCAGACGGAGCGGCGCAGGAAGTGCAGCCGCCGCGCCGTCAGGGGCAGCAGCGCCGTCTTGAGCGGCTCGCACTTCTGGAACGAGCCGCAGCGGCCCACCTGGCCGTCGGGCGCGCGACAGTCGAACCGGCCGCCGCCGCGCAGCAGCAGCACGTCGCTGCCGTCGACGCCGCTCGGCTCTGCCTCGTCCCCAGTACCGGTCCCAGGCCCTGCCCCGACCCCGACCCCGGCCCCGGCCGGAGGCCGAGTCTGCCAGGCGGGCGGCGGAGTCGGCCGATCCGTGAATATGATTCCTGCGGCAGAGGCCGACTGTAACGGGACGGAGAGAGATAGAGTGAGATAAAGAGAGGGGGATGGAGAGAGAGAGGGATGGAGAGAGAGGGATGGAGAGAGAGGGATGGAGAGAGAGGGATGGAGAGAGAGGGATGGAGACAGAGAGGGAGATAGAGAGAGGGAGAGAGAGAGAAAGAGAAAGAGAGAGAGAGAGAAGGGAGACAGAAAGGTAGAGAGATAGGGAGATAGAACGACATGAAGAAAAAGAGGGAGAATGGGAAAGGGGAGAGTGGATGAGCTGATGAGCGGTAAATTGCTGGTGATGGATGACATGAAGAGAGCAAGAAGGAGGAGTAGACCCATCTGATGAATCACTCTGATCGTGACACATTGGAACGTCCCACTCTGAATAGGCGCCTGGCAAATTGGCTATCCCATTATTGGTGTCGGCTGTTCCTTGCGGCTGGACTGGTTTTTGTAGCTGAGCCGCACCGGTCTGAGTCATCGTTATTGATTGATTATTTGGGCTTAAGGGCGCGTGGACTACAAAGGTCATTTTGCTGAGTCATCGTTACAAACACAAATTCGGAGGAGGTAGCGACCTGTCTGCTACGGCTCGACGTAAACGTCGTGCTCTTCGGCCGAAAATTCACATAGATTACTAATCTATAGAACTACTACTCTAAACTGGAGGGTAATGCGTGAAACAAATCGCACACATGCAAACACGCATACACAGACATGCACTGGTGACTGCCACCGACAGATACAAAAAGCTCAGAGAATTCGTGCTTGAGACATAGGCACTACATTGATATGCTATTCACGTTTTTCTTCCAGAAAAAAAGAAGCAAAATGAGCACCCTAAATATGGCCGCGTGTGCGTCATTCTGGACATGGCGCGTGCGGTTCCAGTGGCTAGATCAGTATTGATTTTATGTGACCTTAATCCGCACTCGTACTTACTTCCAAGAACCAGGATTAGAGTTAAGCAGAACGTGTTGCAGAGCTCCTGAACCGTTCATCCAGTCGTGCAGTTCTGTTCGGCTCAATTATTGTTTCAGCTGGGTGTTTGGCGCATTGCCAGAGCACCGCACTCTGAGGCAGTCAGGCACAGCTGGGGCCTACCAGCTAACAGCTCAGCTTACGTCGACTCACCAGCTGAAGTTGCGATGTCAACTAATGAATGGAGTGTAAAGCTTGAACCCGTGTCCCACCACAGGATAACAAACGCAACGCTCTGTGGAAGTAGTGCGGCGGTGGTACAGTGGCTACATGCACTGATCTGAGGTGCTGCATGGACTGATCTGAGATTCTGCATGGAATGATTTGATACGTCACGTGGGCTGATCCGAGATGTTACATGGACTGATCTAAGATGCTGCATGCACTGATCTGAGATGCCACATGGACTAATTTGAAATGCTACATTGACTGATATGAGATGCTGCATATACCGATTTGAGATGTCACATGAACTGATCTGAGATGCTACATGGACTGATATGAGATGCTGCATGAACTGATCTGAGACGCTACATATATTAAACTGAAACTGATGTCTGTTATACATGGACGGAACGAACTTATCTCTGTTGTACATGGAAACTGAAAACTGATACTGCCACGTCAGCTGATTCTAATTTTCCAAGGAATTCCCACCGAAACGAATAAGCCCGAAACGACTAAGGGAACCCCAGCTTCGCTCTCTTCAAGTTGGGTGCACGCCTCTGCACCACTGGAATGTCATGGTACGAACGGGTCATGGACATGAGGGATAATTGCACGACATGAAGCTCAGGCGGTACTCATGCTCCTGCTCCAGTAGGCACAGGCGGACGACCCGGCCGCTTACCTTGACCCAGCACAGAGAACCGACCGACCAGAGAGGCCAGAACAACACAGGCCAATCGGAGCTCCTGCGGAACAGACCACGTATCAGTCGAATCTTCTGTGGGAACAATGCGCGAGAAGACTCAACATGGTATGCCACGTATCAGACGGATCTTCTGTGGGAGAGACTACGCATCAGTCGGATCTTCTGTGGGAGAGACCACGCATCAGTCGGATCTTCTGTGGGGCAGACTACGCATCAGTCGGATCTCTTCTGGGGCAGACTACGCATCAGTCGGATCTTCTTTGGGACAGACCACGTATCAGTTGGATCCTCTGTGAGAACAATGCGCCAGAAGGCTCGACATGATGCACTTTTGCTCCGCGCCGTTTATCAGTGGCAGAGTAAATCAATGGTTCCGTGTCCAAGGAATACGCTGCGAAGTGAACAGGCTCCAGCGAAGTTGTTGCATACATTTCCTTGTTGAAGCCTTCCAACAAGAGGAAAATAATTCCTCAACTTTCAATACTCACGGCTTCAGGCCTCGAGACGATTCTCTTTTTTTGTACTTGGCATGATGGGCAAGGATCTTCATATACAGCTACGCGAGCTACGCATAATCTAAAATGGATGTAGCCAATGGAGCGTATGAATGAAAGAGGTAATTATGGCTTCAGAAGGTTGATTAAAATCTACATTAGGACAAAATGGACTGCCGGTACCCCATTCAGTTTTGTGAAAACTCCTCTTGTACGCTTTGTGACATGCTTTGTTGATGTGTTGCATCGGTTCTCTGAAGGAATTTTAACTGCGGGGGGGGCATTGATGGCTGCGGGATAACCATTCGAACACACCAGACTCTCCCACCTCCAGAAGTCATCAGTCGGCCGAAAAAATAACCTCGATATTATTGACACAGTAAAAGCTTCGATCAGCTTCGCTGCGACACAACACTAGGGCGAATGCAAAAAAAAACTACAACGGGACATTATTTATAGGCAGAAGTTTCAGCCAACTCTACTGGGACACGACGCGACTGAAAGCGCAAGCCATGCAATGCGACACTACTGCTACACGACGCAACTGTGACTGCAAGAATCGCGAAGCGACATTACTGCTACGTCAGAAACTTCGACCAACTCTGCTACGATACGACACAACTGTTAATGCAAAAGCTGCAAGGCGACATTGCTGCGACATTAACTGTGTAGGGCTGTGATTGCCAGATATGGTAGTAGTGGTTATTGGTTTTACGACACGTCGACCGTTTAGTCATCTAGCGTCGTCAATCTCTGCCGATTGGCCGCGAACGAAGAGCAACGACAGGCAAAACTCGAACCCACAATCTTTCGATTGCGAGACGGATAACTTACCCTAGACTACTCGTTCCCCAGATATGGCAGTAGCTAAGCTTTAGCACGTCCTGATATATGGCAACGAACCACAGCCTTGCCGCCGTTACCAAAAGCGCCTATTGTGCTGATGTCATGTGGCACTTCTTGAAGTCGTGGGGAATTCGTGTTGCAGTAACTTCACCGGAGATTTTTCAACAGCAACAATGTTGTGCAGAGGTTTTGGCAGTTCCACAGACGCGTATCGCGTTATTTGCATTCGTAGTCATGTGTCGTAGTAATGTAGATCAAACGTTTGCTGCAGTAGCAATGCCGCATGGCAGCCTCTGCACATGCAGCCATTTTTGTGCGCCAGTAATGTCGCGTCGCAGTAGTTGCATTCCCCGTCGCATCGTGTCACAATGCGGTCCATCTATTTTTCCTGCAACAACAATGTTGCATCGCAGCCGCTGCAGTCGCAGTTCTGTCGCACAGCAATAATGGATCGCAGTTGTGTCGTGCCCACTAAAGTCGTTTGACGTTTTTGTCGTAGAAGTAACGCTGCGTTGCAGTTGTTGCAGTCGCGGTTTTCTCGTATAGCATTAATGCTGATGCGCAGAATTTACACTCAAAGTCGTGTCGTGCCGCCGTTGGGTGTATCGATGTGTTTGGTGTCGCAGCAGCGTGATGTCGCAGTCGTGTCGTGTTGCCGTTGGGTGTGTCGGTGTGTTTGGTGTCGCAGCGGCGTGGTGTCGCAGTCGTGTCGCCGTTGGGTGTGTCGATGTGTTTGGTGTCGCAGCAGCGTGGTGTCGCAGTCGTGTCGTGTTGCCGTTGGGTGTGTCGGTGTGTTTGGTGTCGCAGCAGCGTGGTGTTGCAGTCGTGTCGTCGCGGAGCTGTCGTTGGCAGCCACTGTAGTCGCAGTCCCGTCCGGACACCCACCGGGAGAACTGAGACAGGTTGTGGCAAACAGCACAGCGCTAACGCTCCTGGATCTGTCGAGAAGCTTGGGGTAGCTTGCTGTGTCATATGCCACCACTCCAAGTATGCACTATGGTGCTCCATAGTACGCACTTGGAGTAGTAGAACTGTGCTATGGTAAACATTCCCAAGCTTCCCTCGACTATAGTGCACATCAAAGAGCGTTAGTGTTGTAGTTCACGATTGTGTTGTAATACACGTTAGTAATAGGCATACATATTGGACATCAGTCCTGCAACCAGGGAGGTCGCTTTGCATACTTTGGGATGGATAAAGCCACCCGAACTTTCTATTGAGCAATCCCAATAAGGGTTTGAGCCATCGTCGAACAGTCATGCGTGCGCGTGGTTTTCCTCGAAAAGCACATAGTTACACCTAGAAACTGAAAGCTGTCATTCTTTGGTATTCCAAGTCCAAAAATCCCGCTGACCCGTAGTGGTGAAGTTAGTTGTATTTATGAACAGAAAGCAGGTCTCCGTCCCGTGCACATGCGCCGCATCATGTACCTTTGAACATTCGAGCAATCCAAATAACTTTCATAAAACGACACCATTGGCTGCAGCCAGAGAGAAAACAGTCGTGAGATTGCGCACTGACTGATGACGTTTACGCCGATGTAGGGCGATGTATACAGTTCTGCGGTCAGTTTCTTCTGTTTATCCAGCTGCTTATCTGCCACCGGGACGGATGAGAGTTGCGGGAGGGTGGGTTTGAGTTGGGGTCCGGTGGGTTTGAGTTGCTGTAAGGTGGTGTCCAGTGGGTGTAGGTTGCCGAGAGGTGGGATCGGATGGATGCGAGTTGCCGGGAGGTGGGGTCCGGCGGGTGTGAGTTGCCACGAGGTGGAATGGGGTGGGTGTGAGTTGCCACGAGGTGGAATGGAGTGGGTGTGAGTTGTCGGGCGGTGGGGTCCAGTGGGTGTGAGTTGTCGGGCGGTGGGGTATTGTGGATGTGAGTTGTCGGAAGGTGGAGTCCGGTGAGTGTGGGGGTGTCGGAGCGTGGGATGGGATAGGTGTGAGCTACCGTGAGGTGAGGTCCGGTGTGTGTGAGTTGCATGGAGGTGGGATGGGGTGGGCATGAGTTTCCGGGTGTGGAGTGGGGTAGGTATGAGTTCCCAGAGGTGGAATGCTGTGGGTGTGAGCTACCGGGAGGTGGGGTCCGGTGGATTTTGGTCACCGGCGGCTCGGGTCCAGCGAGTGTGAGCTGTCGGGAGGTGAGGCTGGGTGGGTGTAAGTTCCGGGGAGTTGGAGTCCGGTGCGTGTGAGTTGCCCGGAGTTGGGACACGGTGGATGGGCCCCTCGGGTGCCGGAGCGGCACTGGAGCGGCCGACTCACCATGTCGACGTCAGGGAGGTGGCACGGAGCGCAGGTGGCCCTAGTGCTGGTCTGAGCGGCCGGCGGCGGGTGGCGGCGGGTCGCGGCGATACTCAGATCGGCACCACTGCCGCACGACTGGCTGGCCGCGGCGGCTCGCGGCGGCGGCGGCGGCGGCTCGCGGCCATGCTGGACTTTCCAGCGGCAGCTGCCGGCGCGCGGACGTCGAGACCACCCACCCTCCCTTGTCTGCTGTCCCACCAGCCGTGAAGGTCACGTGAGCTGGTCACCGCCTAATGACCCGTCATTTGTGGGTGGGTGACGTCACCAGCCGCATGGACACTCGACAGGCGTGCGTCGGCCGGCGCGACAGTCAGCTGTAAGTCCCCAGCAGACGGTACTGGATCAGCTAGCGGTAAATCGTGCACCCACCTGGCGGCTGTAGACCGGTGCGGCGGACAGTCACGTGCCAGTCTGACGTTTTCCGTCAGACGGGTGTGCACCGTATAGCTGAGAGTCGTGTGCATTAGTCAGGTGCGACTGTGTAATGTTTCCGGCAATTGTATGCCTGCCTACTGTCGTGTTGCACATCCGCATTTCAGCTAACAGTCCGTTGCGCCCACTGCCGGTCAGGCACTAGATACCATCAGTCAAAATCGGGCGACCGAGCAACCGCAAAACCATGTCATGAGTGGGGATTTATTACCCAAGGGTCACTGACTAATACAGCCACCGGGTAAACATTTCCTGTGTGCTGCTTGTAATTGAAGGATTCATCGACATTTGTGGGCATCATGGATGCAATCTATGAAGGGGGGGGGGGTGAGTAACATGTCCCCAAATGTTTGAAGTGACGGTTTGTCCTCATTAATCTCCTTCGTGTCCCACGCCACCCAGGCTCCAGCTATTAGAATACCTGTGTAGGATCGCCGGTAAATTATACTCAATCATCTATATGGTGACAACATCTATGCAAGAGAATCCCCCAAAGTACTAGCAGCAGATATAGCCAATGAATGGGCTCCACAGGCTATCTGTCGCCACGAAGTCTCCGAGTGGTAAGTCATTATACATTTCTGTTTTCAAACCATTCTTGAATAGCACAAACCTTGACTATCTTTTGTTCTCGCTTTGCGGAGAACTGCTTTGCGAGGCACCACATTTACATGATCGCAGTGCCTTGTCTTAGGTTGCTTCCCCTACCCATATATCAATATATCTTGAACAAGCGTGATTCTAGGTGTCCTCGGGTAGCGTCAATACGATATAAGGGTGTCTTGGACAGCCTGAAGTTTTTTTATTGGATAGTTCACGACGCTCTTTATGCAATCTGCTAATCGGCAGCGCCATCACTGTTTCGCCAGTGGGCTGCGAGATTGTGAAATGCCAGAGCGTTGAGCCCGATACTTTTGTATCTCGAGTCCAACGCTCCAACCACTTGGTTATCCCCGACCCTAGTCTTAAGCACGTGCGTCAAGTTAACGTCGTATTCATATTCGATGTCAGCAACGACTTCGCAAGAGGTTCATATTCTTATTCGCATTCAGCGACGGGTTTCTTTTCGTTCAATTCATTCACCACAAATGCTTATGCCTGCATTGAACGCGCTGAAAAAAACTATATAGGTCTCACGTGACCACTTTAACGGTCAAGGTCAAACATAAGCCGGCTTCTTCCGTCGCCTCAAATTTGTCTCGTTTTCACCCACACCTGCCAAAATTTGATGTCAAGCGATGACCGTCAACCCTTCCGTGGCATTTCCAACCGGGAGATGTCAAAGCGTTAGGCGTCAGACGCAGTGTTAATGCGGACATCAGGGGGATTTCTAGTAAAGAAAGAAAACAGGTAGGTTCCTGATTCCATTCAAGAACTCTGAAACATGCGCACGCGACAAGTGCGCCCAGATGCTCACTAGCATGGGCGCGAAGAATATAGTTACAACTTATGAGACTCTGTCTCCATAAAATATGACGCGAAGTGCATTCATGAACGTTACCTTGCCTTTAGACGTCAATTTCATTGCCACTTACAGTGATATATTGCGCATATTGTTACTATGCGTATTGCTTTCTGGAACTATTTTCACCATAGACGACTGGACGCCGACGGCCCCGGCCCGTCCCTGGCCGCCAGCCGCCATTCATCATATGGTGGGGTGCGGACCATCCCCTGAATGTTAATGTACCCCAACGCCAAAGTTACAGGCAGATTTTCAGATTCGAAACGATAGACGATGTGCCTGGCATCAGTTATGCCACCATTGCAGTTGAGGCACACAGGCATTCTCGATATTGTTTCATAACATCACGCTTATGGGCGTTGAAGGGAAAGAATGCATCTACAACCGTTAATTTCTCATATACCATTTTAGCGTGGCAGAGCCGATGTTGCTTAGTGTTGTTGAAGGGTGGAACTTTACTTTTTGTCATGCCACCGCTCGGCGGCCCTCCGGATCCTCTGGACAGCAAGCGTCGGTGCTTGACATGCATCGAGCCATGACAGAATCTCAATAATGCTGGAAAGCTTCATGTCAAAAGGTAATATATGACATGGTTAGATATCTATAAAAGTAGTGGAGTATGGCATCAGAAGGCAGCTGATTTTATGCCCGTTTATTTGACACCATTGAAAATTAGCTCGCTAATGTGGAACATCTGCTATACAAATAAAAGTAATACAATGTGATAATTCGCGAGAAATCGTGGAGTTTAATGTAAAAATGACGGTTAGATATCTATAAAAGTGGTTGGGTATTGCATCAAAAGGCGGCTGATTTCATGCCGGTTTATTTGAGATCATTCACAATTAATTCGGTAATGTAGAACATCTGATATACCATTTAAAGTAGTATCAAGTGATATCTTGTGACACAAATTCTGGAATTTAGTGCAAGAGTGGCAGGGTTAAGCTTTCATTGAAGTTATTCAAGATGATATAAAATGTAGCACGTTCGATTCTCGTGTAGCTAAGAACATTTGAAATTGTCAGCACACCACCCAGAAGATGTATGACGCGTTTTTTGCCACAAGATGCTGAGTGGCCAATTGCTCCCAATTCATTTTTAGAGCAGTGTGAGGGTGAAATGATTTGATAATAAAACGAACTTCACATCATGAGAAACTTCACGAACTTCACATCACATCCGATTCAATGTCGTTGAAATTTGACCATTGGAAATCACTCGCACCTTCTCTAGAAATCAGAACATAGCATTAATCAAAGCAAGTCCACTATGGTAGTGCTCCTTCATAAGCCCACCACCAGAGGCGCCACCGGCATTATGTCCGCTCATGACGCCTAACGACCAAACATCAAGATCAAAGGTTAGCTTAATTTATTAGATGGGGATATTAAAGGGATAGCAACCGAACGCGAGGTTCGGTCGCCATCGCTTCAATATCCATAAAATGGGCGTCATTCGACGTGGCTTGTTTCGGTGTATCAAGAAGTTGAGAAATAAAAAAATATTTTCGAATGTTAAATGTATAGCTGATTTCTCGGCTCGCGTCACATTTTTTGTTTGTTTTCGTCCCAACCTATCCAAATATATTATCAAGTGATAGCCCGTGGTCAACCCTCAAATAACATTTCAAACCGAGACACGTCGAGGTCAAACCTCAGTCAAATATTAGGTTTAATTTTTCAGTCCTCACGTTTCATCGCTATGGCACAAAGTGTGTCATTCGACTTGATTTGCCATAGGATGCCAGAGAGCTGATAAAACTAAATACATTCAAAGGGCAAATGTCAATCTGAGTTTTCGGTCGCCTCGCATTTTCTTTCATTTTCGCTCAAACCTGCCAAAATCTAACAAGCGATAGAACGTGGTGAACACTCGAGTAACATTTGAAATCGGAACATGTCATGGTGAAAGGTTTCGTTGAGTTTTTCAATGGCCTCGCGTTTCGTCGCTACAGCTTCAATTTGCGGAAAATAGTTGTCATTCGACTTCCCTTACGCGGTTAAAAAATTGAGAACTATAAATAATTTCGACCGTCAAATGTCGAGCTGATTTTTTCGGTCGCCAATTTTGCATATTTCGGAAACCTTTAAAATGAGGTCACTTCTAATCCGGTCTCTGATCTATGGATCCGAATGTAACAAATTACACATGGTTAGTGTCTAAAGATACTGGGAAACACCAGGGTGAACATTCGAAGCAAGCGTCTACTACTGTATTCACATGCAACGGTTGTATGTAAAATTACATTTTTACGAAACCAAGTCGTTTTTTTCCCGGGAGATCACCATTTAATACAACCATGGAAATCGGATGTGCATCGTGACGTGAAGAAATCACTGATTTCAGCTATGTGCCAGCTAAAAACGGGGGAAGGGGAGGTCTGAGGAAGATAAAGAACGCTTCTCATTGACAAATCAAGCAATCTTTTAACCTATTAAATGCCCCCTTCCCAGTGATGTTTTTAAATTAACCTCCAACTTCTTCCGATACTGAGACTATCACTGGGTGTTTGATGTGTGATATAGCACTCATTTTGAAAGCTGACTTCAAATTTGATACGAATATTTACAGTCTGAGTCTAAACATGATATATTCCGATGTTGTACAAAAAACATTGGAGACAAATTGAAGATATTTTCATTTGATAAATTTTGGCAACCACGTTACACGAAAAAGGAGACTTGAGACAATAGTAGGTATTTATTGCCCGTTCAATTTGTTGTAACTTGGTGAAAACCGAGTATTAACATATTTATTAATTGATTTTTCGCGTTCCTTTTCTGCGCACCCCTCTTTGGTCCTGTTCACCCTTTTCCATCCAAATTTAATTGTCGGGTGACGTCACTAGGACGTCTCACTACGATTCACTGTGAGCTAGAATATAATTTTGAACGAGAATTGATGTGCGAAGGGGTGCTGGAAGCTTGAAATTGATAACGTTGCGTTTTCGAGTCACTAAAAAAATCGTCAGGGGAGCAGTCCCCCTAGTGACACCAGGGTTAACGGAAGTTCCACTTCGCCCGCGTTCCGCCAGTTATAGGTATATGGCTTATTTCGTATATATTGTTTTTAGCGATTGCTCAATGCAGCAATTGTTCAATTCAATAGTGTTCAATTCTCTGCGCGCCTCTGGGAAGGTCAAATGTCCCCCAAATACAACGAAATTCGCAGTCATCGGCACCCATTCGAGTTGAAAAAGTGACCCATGAGAGACTGCACGTGATTCTTGCCACTGAACGAAAGCCTACACTAGTCAGTGCCAAGCACTCACTTTTGTTCAGATCAGCGCCGACCTTCCCCAAAACAAGGCTCGATGGCACAATTTCATTATCACAAGCAGTCACCTGCCACACAACAGCGACGCACGTCCTCACGCTACACCGACAGAACAGAAGACAGAGCGTAGCGCGGAGGCCGGCCGGACAGTGGCCACACGACCTCCGGAGCGCGCCGCCGACCCGACTGAAGACGCCGTGCTGCCGGTACCGCCGACCGGCTCACCCGAGCCGCGCACCCAGCCGTCCCCAGCCCGACACGGCGGCTCCGGCTCCAGCCTAGTGCCGGCACGGCCAGCGCTGCGGCCAACGCACAGCACTACTATGGCGACCTGCTACGGCGGTTACTGGTGCACTGCTGCTATGGCGGCCTCCGATGCGACACCGACATCGGCCCTGCGACGACACGCACGGCACGCGCGCACTCGACTGCGACCGCTTCCTGGTGGCAGTCAGCGCAACTGCAGATCGGCGGTGGATCGGCGGCGGCGTCTACAGTGCGGTGACGGTGCCAGTGCGTGACACAACAGTAGTCACGCACACCACGACAGCGCGCAACACGACGCGGCGCGAGCCACCCAGCGCGACACGCAACAGTAACAGTGACGGCACGGAACACGTTACCTTGGCCAAGCGCAGCACGAAGTGTGACACGGCGACACGGCGACACAGCTACGATGGGGGCGAGCATGGCCGAGTGGTTAAGGTGTTGGGCTCTGGGTACCAAAGGTCCCGGATTCAACACTCGCGCCGCTCGAAACATTTCCCAATCCCGCGGCCCACCGGCGAAACAGTGTGGGCGACGCCATTAGCCGTGAATGTGCCTTAAGTGCATCGTGAAACACCCAATAAACAAGCAAACACAACTACGATGCGCTATGTGACCGGGACTTCGCACTGGCATGCAGATAGTTATCTGCCAGAACGGCTAACACATCACTGGATCGCTCACAACAATAACACTTTAACAATAAGTGAACATTTCTCATAACCTTACAGCGACGGATATGGGGGGGGGGGGACTCCATGATAATGTCCAGAGCGCCCCTCTGAAGGTTAAAAAGGGTTTTCTTAGGGGGTCCGAGTGCATTCCCCTTCTAACGGAATTTTCGGTCGCATACGCCCCTGACAGGAAAAGGAGCCCTACAGGATCCTTGAGTTCATCGCCTTTTGTCGAATACTTTAGTGTAACGCGCCCCTCGAAGGACTGCAGTGCCCCCTGGAAGTGTCTGGATCCACCCCTGCAAGCCTATGTCCTCCAGTGATGATCAGCCAATGATCAGCCAATCACGTATATTCCAACGTTTTTGAATACGTGACAAAAAGAAAACGAATGACTGTGGGGTTAGCTTAATAGTTTTGCAACCCTCTCCCCTTCGATAATTTAATTTTGGCTAAAATGAATGGGCTAAATAAATAATCGGAGTACAATTTACAGATACAGCTGACGTCGTGGCAATAGCCGCGTCATACCCGGACCTAAAGGATATTACAAACCATTCGTTCCGCTGTTTCTTTACGGTAAAAAACATGAGTTGAATTATGTTGTGTGACAATTATTGGATGGCACGTCATAGCCTTCAAAGTTCGACTGTCCATGAATGATGGCAAGCGAATATTGCAATGCGCTTACACATATGCGTCCAAATGGCCGTTCATATATGGATCTCCACATACGAAACATATTGCTTGATTATAACGAAACGTAAATTAATATCACCACATTTTATGATAGTTACTGATATTTCAGATGTTGCACTAAGCAGAGTACCAAAACACTACTAACATAAGAATAACATCCGAAACGTTAGCAAATATAACAGAATATGCAATCTTAAGTTGTCGGACACACTAATACGCACACACACACACGTACATCTAAAATATTTTCTGATGCACCTGCCACTGCGGGGCCAACATTGACCGCTATCACCACAGGACGTAAATGTTGAACAAGCAGCATGGCAAAACGATACTTTGTCACGAAAAACTCGGAAGCGTTTCAACAAATCCGGAAGGGGAAAATATTACGGTTCATGTACTCTAATTCCAAGTTCCACCATAAGTAAACAGCTGGAAGTGACTTCAGATAAGTGTTCAAAGATAAACACAAGAGGTAAGGAAGCGCACACGAAGTGCATTGCGAACAGCAACCGAAACGAAATTAACTCATGTCCTGGAATCACTGTCGAGGTTATCTGAAGCGATACAATTCACGACTCGGAGGACCTACACCTTGCACTCTCGAAGACCACATAATATGATGAACACCATGATGAAAAAAGGCCAGAGACACAAATACTGCGGATTGCTTCCAACTGCTAGAATGCCGGAAGCAAAACTGAACCATGAAAGAGCGCACAGTCGTCCTAGCTCGTCGACTCGCGCCGTGGTCTGCCCAACAGCGGGGCAATTAGCTACCAGTCATCAAGCCTATCCCGGCTGTGACGGTCGTATGGCCGACTGATGGCCAGTCAGCCGGAGACTGCCGCGTCTGGCTGGCAGACGAAGCGGCGCCGTCACAAAAGGCCGGCCGGACGCAGCGGGCAGGGGCGGAGGAGAGCTCGGTCGGCAGCAGGGCGCCGTGACCTGTGGCTGCACTCAGACGTGGAGCACAGGGCCTCATGGCGACAGCGCAAGTCGGCGCTCCCGCGCCGACAGATGACGTCACAGGGGCGCGCGCGCACACACACAACACCGACGGCCGACTAGAGGCAACATTGACTAACACAGCGGCGGCGCAACACAACGGGCGACAACACGACAATATCAAGACGCCCACCGCAGCGCACCCAACACAACAGCGCATCGCACGACGAGAGGTAAATAGTAAAATAGACTCAACGTCCATAACGGCCGGCGCTCGGCACACGGAACTCCGCCCACAGTCGGTCCCTAGTGACGTCACACCATCGGACAAACTAAGCGACGTCCCGCCGTCCCACGAAATCTTCAACGCCTGCAGCTTTTCTTTGTACCGGTATGGCGTGTGTTCATCAGACGCCACTCATTGGTCAACAAACAACTAAATAAGGTCAACAACAAACGCAAATAGTGGTGCCCGTCAGTACCATAGCCAGTACGACAACGGATGAACAGTGTGATCGGCAGTTGTGAAGCACTTGGAGGCAACACTGCAGGCTGTGTGCAGTGTGGCCGATGGAATCAGACACAGCTGTGGACCGCCTTACAGCCAATGAACAGCACGAGACGATGAAATGTGACCAGCAGATTGCGACGTAGCTTCGGGCTGTACAACGTACGAGACGGCGGTCAGTAGATTGAAACACAGTTCTAGGTAGTGCTATAACACATAACTGGGGCATCCTACAGGTAGAGACGCATTTACAATGTACACCACGACTCACAAGTGGTGTGGACCATATACCTAGATCAGTTCCCAGCCATACTGTGACCTACACATAACATGGCCTACAGCTTGAAACCAACTAGGGCGTATAACAAAATACAACTAGTTGTTGCAAACTACAACTTTTTCACTGATACACTGAGAGAGCTGAGTTCCGGTACGGCGCCCAATCAAATCACACCGGTAGCAATCCGAGAGAGCCAAGCCCAAACCGGGGATCTGCGTCAGATCAGCAGGCCGGGAGCCAACCCCAGAGGGCTACACCAGGTCATGCTGACAGCAGGCCGGGAGCCAAGCCCGGAGGGCTACACCAGGCCTGCAACAAACTGGGAGCCAAGCCCGGAGGGCTATACCAGGCCTGCAACAGACTGGGAGCCAAGCCCGGAGGGCTACACCAGGCCTGCAACAGACTGGGAGCCAAGCCCGGAGGGCTACACCAGGCCTGCAACAAACTGGGAGCCAAGCCCGGAGGGCTATACCAGGTAACGCGGACAGCAAACTGGGAGCCAAGATCTGAATGCTACACCAGGTCACACCTGCAGCGGGTTGGGAGCCTGAGTCCCGGGCCGGAGGGCTACACCAGGTCATCCAACATCAGACTGGGAGCCCCGAGCCCCGGGCCCGAGGGCTACACCAGGTCACAGCGACAGCAGACTGGGAGCACCGAGCCCCGGGCCGGAGGGCTACACCAGGTCACACCGACAGCAGACTGGGATCCCAGATCCCCGCGGCCCTAGCCAGGGGGCTACACCAGGTCACATCAACAGCAGACTGGGAGGCCCTGGCCAGGGGGCTACACCAGGTCACATCAACAGCAGACTGGGAGCCCCGAACCCCGCGTCCCTAGCCAGGGGGGCTACACCAGGTCACACCGGCAGCAGGCGTCACACGACTGTGTCTGTGGCCGCTCCGCGCCGGTTTGTACTGTGTACTTGTGAGTGGCGGCCGGTGGCGCGCCGTTGGCCGGCTCGGCCGTGGCCGCCGGCGTCTCAGACTCGTCCTCCGGCTCGTCCACCTCCTCGAACCACTCCTCGTCGGACGAGCTGTGGTGCGACTGCAGCCGCTCGTACAGCTCGAGCCGCAGTCGGCTGCGCTTGTGGCGCAGCGGCGGCGGCGGCGGTGCGGCCGTGGTGAGCGAGCAGCAGCGGCGCCGGCCGGCCGCCACGCTGGCCGGCTCGGTGACCAGCGGCAGCGACAGCGCCTTCTCGGCGGGAGGCAGCGGCCGGCCGCGGCCCTGGCAGCACGGCCGACCCGGGCCGCAACACTCGGAGCGCGTGTCGACCCGCAGCCGGAACCGCAGCAGCACTGGCTGCAACACACGGCCACCGCTGTCACTCGGCTCTGCCACCGATGCCATTCAGATATAGCACCGCTGGCACTCGGCTCTGTCACTGCTATCACTGATGTCACACACCCCTGTCACCGATGTCATTCAGATACAGCACCGCTGACACTCGGCTCTGTCACTGCCATCACTGATGTCACTCAGCTCTGTCACTGATGTCATTCAGCTATGTCACTGCTATCACTGATGTCACACAGCCCTGTCACCGATGTCACACAATACCACCGCCAATGTGACAAAGCACAGCCACTGATGTAGCTGGGTACCGTCCACTCGTACAACACAGCAACACTGCTGAGGCAGTGGCACAGTCACCTGCAGCACTCCATTGACACATGAACACAAATCGGCATGCCGCAACTGCAACACACACAACTCAGCTCCATCGAATGAGAGGGGGCCGCGGTAGCTCGGTTGATAGAGCGTCCGACTCTTGGTCGCAAGATTGTGGGTTCGAATCTCACAACCGACGGCATTTATCGAGTGTCCATACGCGACCAATTGGCGTGAGAGGTCGGCGACGCTATATAACCTACATACGCTACATAAATCCACAAACGAAGACAACTTACCGAAGCTAAGGGTAAAAGAAGATAAGACAAGAGTCGCTGCCATCATGTCAAGCTCAGTCCAGGTGACTTAAGGTCATAATGTCACAGGGGAAAACTTGGGAAAAACTAGCTAACATATTATTGTTATACTCTATATAGAATATATTCTAATATACTCTTCTTCAGCCCCAACTCGAAAATGTACACTTTTTGACTACTTAAATTATTTTCCTTGGATACATAAGGCGATAAATATAGCTACGTACGGCAATCACACAAACACGCACAAAGCTATAACTCCGTGACAGATGATCTGGTTGAGCTGAAAACTGAGCAGCTAGAATCGGAGCATTAGATGATCCTATAAACATATGTACACAACATTTGAGAGATGGAGTGACACTTCCCGGTCTGCACGTGGTAGAACGCTCCAGATGTGACAAAGCATATTCATACCAACACCCACAGTTTGTCGGCAGAACCACCTGTCATTCCGCCAGCACAGAGTTCTCCAACGGTCCCAAACTGTACGGTGGTGGTGGTGGATTGGAGTTTAGGGGCGCGTCGACTAGGGTCATTTTGCGCCCATCCCCAACTGTCCGCATGGCTGGAGATCCAGAGCGGGTCGAGTGGTCTGAACCGACGGGCCTGGTACCATGCGAAAGCTATGTTGTCATTTTCCACATTCAGCATAAAGATGTGTTTCGAAAGTAAGTACTTGGATCCCCTGGCTTCGTGAGGGATCTCCAGTCTTTACCAGCACACACAGACTGACGCTGGACACAGTGCTCTCCCGCCAAACCATTGGACACATCGTAGCACACTTCTGAAATACCTTGCGGCGCGAACAGAAGCCCTACTGCCGTAGCTGGAGATAGCCTTTGCCACAACATATACACAAACTCTATACACACATGTCCGTGGTGTACGTGGTAATCTACATGGGTGGATTCGCAAGACAATGAGCAACGCCGTGGTCGTCGACAATCCTCGGTTTCAGGCCACTGACAAGACACGTCGCCTATATAAGTAAACATGTGGAGCCACGAAGGCACACCATCAGGAATGCATGCTGTGCCTAATGTCGCCGTTTTCAAACAAAAACATATAAACTAATAACACCAAAACACAACATTGATAGTTGGGTGAGTAGCACTGCTCACAAAGCAAACTGCCAAGGACAGGAAACAGAATAGTGAAGCTCTCTACATCAGATCTCCAAGTACATGACGTGCTCACGATTTATCATGCACAGGTGACATCCTCCCAAATGCAGAGCAATGTTCTGCCAGTAGGCTTTGGTATAACAGAGCGAATAACACTCCAGCACAAACACTTACACTGCCGGATCCGCGGTGCAACATGCAATGCACACCAAGTGACCGTCAAATGTGCACCAAGTGGTCCTCAAATGGACACCAAGAAATCGACAAATATGCACAGTGATCATCAAATGAACACCAAGTGATCATCAAATGTACACCACGTGATCGTCCAATGTACACCAATTGATTGTCAAACATTCGTTTGTCACTGACCGTTAAAGGAATCCTCGAGTAGAAAATACAAATAGTGATGGATGTGCGCCAAAACACCTCAAATTAGTGGCGAAATTATGATTGTCCGTCTTTGAACACGAATGAGCTGTTTGGCGCACGTTAATGATGTGTACTTAGTTTGAGTTCGGAGGAAACACAACGTGACACAGGTTTTGTCTCGAACCACGAAATCGTCGTTTTGAAAAAAAGAGAGTCATTCTTAACTTCCTGAATTGAACGGAGCAAGAGCCGTTTTCGTGTACTTTTCAATGGACTGCTTTTTCTGACGCAGAAAGATAATAAAGACATTGCTTCAGCGGGCGACGTGCAAGAGACGGTCTTCCGGTGACCACATTCGACACAAAGCGAACAACATCAGATGCAAAACACAAGACGCACCAACCACAACATTCAGAAGCATATGCAGTACCAAATGAAATAAATCAACTAGCCAAAGTAATATCAGACGACGTATACTTGCCGAGGGTGCACGTACAAAATGCAAATGCGTCTAGTAGCTACCCCGGTGTCCAGTAGCGGGGTAATTCTAGAGAGCCCACGGGCGGAGGTATCGGCCAGGCCAGCACAACAGCACAGAGTGGTCACCACAACAGTCGACCTCACCGGACGCGGCGAGCATCCAACACCACCTGTCATCACTTCAGGCTGAAAGTCAGGAAAACCGGCTGCAGAAGGGCAGACCGCAGCAGGTTACCGGTCATGGCCCAACGGTGCAACGCCTGGACATAGCAACCAACACCAACACCAACACAGTGCAGTGCAGTGTCGCTCTGAACAACGCTGTGAAGTGCTGTACAAGATCGATGCAAGCAGAAATATCGTTCGTTCCTGGAGGCTCACACGCAAAAAATGTCCCGATACAGTTCGGGATGCTCCTCACGAGGCGCCAGGAATAGCCGTAACAAACCTTGCATACTCGACCACCGTGATTAGCTATGAACGTGACGCACTTGTCCGCATGCCAAACCCAACCATGACCCGCTCACGGGTCCTGTCAGGTCACCGGCGGGGTCGGCCCAGCTCCGACACTCACCTTGTGGTCGCCCATACACCGGTCGCGGCCCACCATGCCGTACGTGACGTCACCCGTCTGGTCCTGACGAGTGCGGCCATGTGTTACAGCTCGCGCGCATCACGTCACACCACCAACAACAAGACAGTGACATCACACGGCTGATGCCACACGCATTTTACGCAACCCTACACGGGAAAATGTGTGGGACGGCATTGGGTCAACTGCAAAGCGCTCCGCAGCACGAGCAGTCTCCAGCGGACAAGTGCTGGTCAGATTTTGACAGCACAACACTGGCTTCATGACTGTGAACAAAACTCTAGCGGGAGCATTAAGGTACTCTTCGGCACTAAGTATTCTGCAGTCGAGACCGAGATGCGTCACGCGGATCGCTTCCGTAAAGCGCAAGTGATAAAGAGGAAGATGGTGACATAAACTCGCGCCTTAATGACAGCGAAGTCACTACCTGCGAGCTTTCTGCGAAAGATGGCAGTGTAAAGCGGGTGACGAGGATATTTGTCAATGAGTGTGTTCGTATTAAGATCAAATACTGTGGAGGACCAAAAAATTAGTCACCACACATTCGTAAATGGGTCAGATATCCTGTTGCATATTACAGTGAAATTGGACTTCTGATAAAATCTGCAATAAATGGGAACACAAAATTCAGTTAGTACCACTACAACATTCAAAATGCATTTACAGTGAATATTAAGATGACAATGCAGTACCTGATATGTCTACGGGTATAATCAGGCATAGTGGCTCGATAGCCAAGCACCGTCAAAGTTCGGGAAGTTCGCATCATCAAGACTTTGCATCATCCCTTGCACAGACGCTAAAATCACTGTTCAGAACGACGTGAGCCGAAGTGTGACCCTATTTTGACCATAGTCTAGGGGTTCATTCGATAGAACTTGGACTGTGCCGAAGATTTTCGGTCATAACATCGTCGGAGCAAAGGAATTACTTTTATCCAATTCTTCTTGTAATATACCTCCGAAGTTGCGAAAGACATGAAAAAGTGACCTAATTAAGAACTTTTCGGGTCACGAGTCACAAAAGTGGAGATGTATTCATAGAGAAGAAACTTCGGTTGGCAATTGCTCGCGATAAGAGAAATGGGCAAACACGAATAGATTCAAATTCGATACCACTAAGATTCCAGCAGTTCACTTCCGTTACTACCAACGGCATTGGCCTGATGTGGCATTGAAGCTCCACGGACAAAACATGCCGTCAGTTCCAGGTACTCATTTTATTTTGGTTCATCTTCACCAACCTTTACCATATTTATATGTCAAGCGCATAACACCCTACGAGCTGGGTGTGCTAAAGCATCGACAGTACTGAAGTGTGTGGCTTGCACGTCACACGACAGATAGGAAAACTCGACTCCTGTTGCATTGCAGCTCGATTCGTTCGCCATCGTGGGGGGACGGCTTAGGGGATTCGTTTGACACCGCGGCGTGCGGACGAGACAGGTAGCGGCGCGGGACGCTCTGGTGTGACAGGTACCTGTTTGATGACGTTGAGTGCGGCCTTGCTCATGAGTACACGGTCACACCAGGAGGGACAGCGCGTCTGCATCAGGTACTGCGACCGCTGCACGTTCTCCTCGAACGGGTACGACGGCGGAAACTCGATGGGAAACTCGTGAAGCCGGTCCCGGAACTCGTCGAACTCGCGATCAAAGCCGCGCAACTGCAACGACGGCTGCCGTCGGAAGTCAAGCAAATTAAACATGGTCCGCCACTTAGTTTCCAAGCGCTGAATGTTGCTAATATCCATTCAACCATTGTTGAAGCCATCACCATAGGACATCCACTACCCCGACTGGCGCTGGCTGACCAGTGCATTCGATGCACCCGAGAGTTGAAGTCGAACTCCCGATTGCCCAGAAATATAGAAATTACTCCCAAGTGCAGAGGGAATTTTGAATCCGACATCTCGGTTCTCCGGAATATCCACAATCCATACTCGGTCTACAGTCTCCTACACTGGACACAGCCGAGCTCACGCACCCAAGCGATGTTCTGCAGGAATGTAGCCTGATGGGTGGAGTGGAAGAACTCCTTCTTGCCGACGCGAAGCACCACGGCCTCGGCGGCATCCTGGAACTCCAGCGTCTCGGGCCCGACGCGCGGCAGTGCTGTCAGGTCTTTGGTGAGGTGCTGAAAGCACGACCGGGCTCAAACCGGCACCCGGTGTACACCTGTACTGCAGTGCCGTCAGGTCTTTGGTGAGGTGCTGAAAACACCGCCGGACTCAAATGGGCGCCCGGCGTACACCTGTCCTGTGACATGCAGTTCTGGGGCTGGTGTGTGCTGGCGACCTGGCTGGTGTGTGCTGGCGCTGGTGTGTGCTGGCGCTGGTGTGTGCTGGCGCTGGTGTGTGCTGGCGCTGGTGTGTGCTGGTGTGTGCTGGCGCTGGCGTGTGCTGGTGTGTGCTGGCGACCTGGCCGGTGTGTGCTGGCACTGCTGGTGCGTACTGGCGTTGGTGTGTGCTAGCGCTGGTGTGTGCTGGCGCTGGTGTGTGCTGGCGCTGGTGCGTGCTGGCGCTGGTGTGTGCTGGTGTGTGCTGGTGACCTGGCTGGTGTGTGCTGGCGCTGGTGTGTGCTGGCGCTGGTGCGTGCTGGCGCTGGTGTGTGCTGGTGTGTGCTGGCGCTGGTGTGTGCTGGTGTGTGCTGGCGCTGGTGCGTGCTGGTGTGTGCTGTCGCTGGTGTGTGCTGGCGCTGGTGTGTGCTGGCGCTGGTGTGTGCTGGTGTGTGCTGGCGCTTGCGTGTGCTGGTGTGTGCTGGCGCTGGCGTGTGCTGGTGTGTGCTGGTGTGTGCTGGTGTGTGCTGGTGTGTGCTGGTGTGTGCTGGTGTGTGCTGGTGTGTGCTGGCGCTGGTGCGTGCTGGTGTGTGCTGGCGCTGGTGTGTGCTGGTGTGTGCTGGCGCTGGTGTGTGCTGGTGTGTGCTGGTGTATGCTGGCGCTGGTGTGTGCTGGTGTGTGCTGGCGCTGGTGCGTGCTGGTGTGTGCTGTCGCTGGTGTGTGCTGGCGCTGGTGTGTGCTGGCGCTGGTGTGTGCTGGCGCTGGTGTGTGCTGGTGTGTGCTGGCGCTGGTGTGTGCTGGTGTGTGCTGGCGCTGGTTTGTGCTGGTGTGTGCTGGCGCTGGTGTGTGCTGGTGTGTGCTGGCGCTGGTGTGTGCTGGTGTGTGCTGGCGCTGGTGTGTGCTGGTGTGTGCTGGCGCTGGTGTGTGCTGGCGCTGGTGTGTGCTGGCGCTGGTGTGTGCTGGTGTGTGCTGGCGCTGGTGTGTGCTGGTGTGTGCTGGCGCTGGTGCGTGCTGGTGTGTGCTGTCGCTGGTGTGTGCTGGCGCTGGTGTGTGCTGGCGCTGGTGTGTGCTGGTGTGTGCTGGCGCTGGTGCGTGCTGGTGTGTGCTGGCGCTGGTGTGTGCTGGCGCTGGTGTGTGCTGGCGCTGGTGTGTGCTGGCGCTGGTGCGTGCTGGCGCTGGTGCGTGCTGGTGTGTGCTGGTGTGTGCTGGTGTGTGCTGGCGCTGGTGTGTGCTGGTGTGTGCTGGCGCTGGTGTGTGCTGGTGTGTGCTGGCGCTGGTGCGTGCTGGCGCTGGTGTGTGCTGGTGTGTGCTGGCGCTGGTGTGTGCTGGTGTGTGCTGGTGTGTGCTGGTGTGTGCTGGTGCGTACTGGCGCTGGTGTGTGTTGGTGTGTGCTGGTGACCTGGCTGGTTGGATTGGATTGGAGTTTAGGGGCGCGTCGACATATAGGGTGACCTGGCTGGTGTGTGCTGGCGCTGCTGGCGCTGGTGGGAACGTCTGTGACTGCCTGCTGACCTCCCCGATGAAGTCCGCCTTCGGCGGGAACTAAACTAACATCGTGCACCACGCTCATAATGGATGGAGGACACTTTGTTCCCTCTGCAGTCCATAGAGATACACTGTCACGATAACCGAACCGCTTGAGGCCACACGAGCCGCACGACACGAGACACCGCAACGACAGAGTGCCTGACGGCGTTCGGCGGAGTCACCGACAGCATTCGGCACAGCAACGGGTGGTGTTCTAGGGCGTAACGGACAGCATTCAACAGAGCAACAACCAGCGCTCGACAGAGCAGCAGACGACGCACATCACGCCAGGATGTCGGCGGGCGCCAGCGAGGGGCAGCGACCGGCGGAGTCTCGACTAGAGGATGCCTCAGTGCCTCGCCTGCGGCCGGTAGGCTCACCTTGACGACGCCGTGGGTGTTGACGCGGAAGTTGAAGTCGCCGAAGATGAAGGCCGGCACGTTGCGGTGGCGGTCGCCGTGGAACAGGTCCAGCGTGTGTTGCAGCGCCCGTCGCCGGTTCTCCGAGTAAGGCGACGGTGACTGTCGGCCGCCAGACTTCAGCGTCAACCACACCGGGCCATCCCATCTCGCAGACGCCTCCCCACGCTAACTATTCGCTCGCATTCACTTGCACATTGTCGACTGGCTCAGTCATCCGCGCTCACCGCCAACCAACGATCTTTTTAATGTTAAACAAAATAATTGTCCGAATTCTTGTTTGGGTGGCTTTATGGACCAGGCTTTATTCGCAAATAACTATATTGCGAAGCAGATATTGTTGCGTGAGCCATGGCATTCCAATCCATGAATCCCAATTAACGGCATAATTTTTACCGAAAGTTTAACGTGTCAATGCACCGATACGGCAGCCCGGTAGTTCGCCCCCGGCCTTATCGAGTCATCCGCCAACTGACCCTGCCGGTCGGGGACTAAATGCGAGCATGTGAAGCGACTCGAACCCTGTCTTGACAAGACAGGGGAGAGCTCTAACCAACCGAGCTACATTGGCGGCAAATCTTGTTTGCACCATTGGCATTACAAATAACTTGGCAGTCAGGCTGAGCATACTGGCACCTGGATATCCCGCATAGGTGTGGATATGGTCGAAAACAGTGGATCTATGTAGGATGTTCAGGTGTCAGGACGCCCAGCCTGACTGCCCAACTGTTTGTGGCGCCGAGTATACAATCAATGCCAGCTCACAAGCGGACAAGTACGCCTACTGCTAGCTCACACCTTCACCTGCAGCCTCTCCTCAACTCGCACATGGGCAGTCCGTCCACAGACCTACCTTCTGCCAACTCACACACTCCCTGTCAAATCACACCTTCCCACGAACACATCTGGCCACATCACATCACATTACGTCAGCTTCCAAACTCCATCCGATGACATCTGATGACACATCCCTTCCCATGTCCCCTAAAGTTGTGCACCGAGCTCACACCGCACCGCAGAAGGTCATGCACGTGACATTCGCCCACTAAATGGCAAACCCTGTCGTCCTTTCAGAATGCCTTTAACTGTCAACCTGCACACGACTACCCCACTCAATAGTGAAAGCCGTATCCTACGCACAATCGCTACACTGACCACACCTCAGTTCACGACTTCAGTCTCAGCTCTCCTTCGCATGGACGGGACACATCTCAGTCATGCTGGAACTCAGCTGGCTTACAGTCAGCAGCGTTTCGGTGGCCATCTTGCAACAGCGAGCAGCAATTCAGAGGGGCATCTTGTGTTCATGCAGGAGTGGGGTACCAGAGA
This sequence comes from Imbricaverruca yamaguchii, assembly GCA_034440575.1. Taxonomy (NCBI): domain Eukaryota; kingdom Metazoa; phylum Arthropoda; class Thecostraca; family Neoverrucidae; genus Imbricaverruca; species Imbricaverruca yamaguchii. The sequence continues at coordinate 165,450 of JAOTOL010001181.1, forward strand.
TTACTTTGTCACGAGCAACATGGGCGGGATAGGGTTCACAGGTTACATTCAGAGGAAAAAGGTCAACTAAAATTGATTACAACCACCTGGTGGGATGAAAGAAGGGGACATGTAGCGAAAGGGAAACACCGGGGAGAGACGATACGAGCGAACTTACACTAGGACGGGGAGCTTGTGACAAAGGAAGGCGACGAGAGCTGACAGCGACCGCGTAAGGCCGACACGACTCACCGTCTCGATGGCGATCATGTTGCAGGCGTCGTGGAAGAGGTGAATGTTGACTAGGTCCACCTCGGTGCCGCGCAAGCTCCAGCGGGTGCGCAGATAGCCCTTGCGCGACCACTTGCAGTTGGGGAAGTACTCCTGCGGGAACTTATCCTTGTCGGCCTCTGGTACAGCCGACAGGTCGTCGCTGTACACCTCGTGCCCCTCCACCGGCCGGTACCTCTCCGCTGCAACAGCACCGCCACAATGCTGCAAATCTCAACGGAATTGAACGCGTTAACATCCATGAATTGTTGTCCCGAAGTTTTCAGGAACACTAATACATGGAATGCGCATGACTGAAATATTAATGAACAAGACAAATTATCTGCCATGCATTGACATTTCTCGCGATATTCTTCATGTCAGGACATATCCACTCGATGTAGCTGGATAAAGTGTCCCATCTAACACACTTGACCGGGGGCAGCAGCCCCATTATTCAGAACATAGTTAGTTAGTTATTTGGGCTTTAGGGCGCATCGACCATGTTGATAGCGCCCATACACAGAATTTAGCGTAAGCTAACAACTTGGGACTGATATACAACTTCATTATCAGGTTATAGGCATACAAGCATACACGAATGCCATTCTTGGGTTATAAGCTCAGTAACTGGACAACGAACAAGAACAGCTATTATCATTCTCACAAATGTCCGCATCGCCTTTTGCCAAGCAAGCAATCACTACGCAGAAACAGGGGATAATATGCGGAAGCCACATGCTGGCGAAAACCATATTTTCAATGAGCGCCTGAGTAATTTGTTGGGCTTGGTCTTACATACGTCGGCGTTACACGGATGCAAATGTAGAAAAACAATTTACCTCTTTCAAATAATGCGGACGCCATCGTCGCTTAAACCCTATTGGGTGATTCACGACGCACTTTATGCACATTCACGGGTAATGGCGCCGCCCACACTTCTTCGCCGGTGGGTCGCGGGATTGGGAAATGCCCGGAGCAGTGCGAGTGTCGAACCCAGGACCTTTGGTACCCAAAGCCCAAATCCTTAACCACTCGGCCACCCCCGCCCCGTCGCTTAAACCTGTCAGGCCCGCTGGTCTCGTGTGAAACGGAATTGATCTGCACCATCGAGTCTCCAACCGACAACCGTTCGGTCAGCAAGTGGCTGCACACCAGCCAGCCAGCCGTCTGACCTGTCACCTGACAGGCCGCCGGCCAACACGTACTGACCGTGCCAGTCCCAGGACAGTAGCAGCCGTCTGACCTCCGCCGGCCAACACGTACTGACCGTGCCAGTCCCAGGGCAGTGGCAGCCGTCTGACCTGTCACCTGACACAGACCGCCAGCCAACACGTACTGACCGTGCCAGTCCCAGGGTAGTGGCAGCCGTCTGACCTCCGCCAGCCAACACGTACTGACCGCGCCAGTCCCAGGACAGTGACAGCCGTCTGACCTCCGCCGGCCAACACGTACTGACCGTGCCAGTCCCAGGGCAGTGGCAGCCGTCTGACCTCCGCCGGCCAACACGTACTGACCGTGCCAGTCCCAGGGCAGTGGCAGCCGCCTGACCTGTCACCTGACACAGACCGCCGGCCAACATGTACTGACCGTGCCAGTCCCAGGGCAGTGGCAGCCGTCTGTCACCTGACACAGACCGCCGGCCAACACGTACTGACCGTGCCAGTCCCAGGGCAGTGGCAGCCGCCTGACCTGTCACCTGACACAGACCGCCGGCCAACACGTACTGACCGCGCCAGTCCCAGGGTAGTGGCAGCCGTCTGACCTGTCACCTGACAGACCGCCGGCCAACACGTACTGACCGCGCCAGTCCCAGGGTAGTGGCAGCCGTCTGACCTGTCACCTGACACAGGCCGCCAGCCAACACGTACTGACCGCGCCAGTCCCAGGGCAGTGGCAGCCGTCTGACCTGTCACCTGACAGACCGCCGGCCAACACGTACTGACCGCGCCAGTCCCAGGGTAGTGGCAGCCGTCTGACCTGTCACCTGACACAGACCACCAGCCAACACGTACTGACCGTGCCAGTCCCAGGGCAGTGGCAGCCGTCTGTCACCTGACACAGACCGCCAGCCAACACGTACTGACCGTGCCAGTCTCAGGGCAGTGGCAGCCGTCTGACCTGTCACCTGACACAGACCACCAGCCAACACGTACTGACCGTGCCAGTCCCAGGGCAGTGGCAGCCGTCTGACCTGTCACCTGACAGGCCGCCAGCCAACACGTACTGACCGCGCCAGTCCCAGAGCAGTGGCAGCCGTCTGACCTGTCACCTGACACAGACCACCAGCCAACACGTACTGACCGTGCCAGTCCCAGGGCAGTGGCAGCCGTCTGACCTGTCACCTGACACAGACCGCCGGCCAACACGTACTCGCCGTGCCAGTCCTAGGGCAGTGGCAGCCGTCTGACCTGTCACCTGCCACAGACCGCCAGCCAACACGTACTGACCGTGCCAGTCCCAGGGCAGTGGCAGCCGTCTGGCCCGTCACCTGACACAGACCGCCAGCCAACACGTACTGACCGCGCCAGTCCCAGGACAGTGGCAGCCGTCTGGCCCGTCACCTGCACGACCGCCAGCCAACACGTACTCACCGGCCAGTCCCAGCCGTCTGACCTGTCACCTGACAGACCGCCGGCCAACACGTACTGACCGCGCCAGTCCCAGGACAGTGGCAGCCGTCTGACCTCCGCCAGCCAACACGTACTGACCGTGCCAGTCCCAGGGTAGTGGCAGCCGTCTGACCTGTCACCTGACACAGACCGCCAGCCAACACGTACTCGCCGTGCCAGTCCCAGGGTAGTGGCAGCCATCTGACCTGTCACCTGACACAGACCGCCAGCCAACACGTACTGACCGCGCCAGCCCAGGACGTGGCAGCCGTCTCTGCAGCCAACACGTACTGACCGTGCCAGTCCCAGGGTAGTGGCAGCCATCTGACCTGTCACCTGACACAGACCGCCGGCCAACACGTACTGACCGTGCCAGTCCCAGGGCAGTGGCAGCCATCTGACCTGTCACCTGACACAGACCGCCAGCCAACACGTACTGACCGTGCCAGTCCCAGGGCAGTGGCAGCCGTCTGACCTGTCACCTGACACAGACCGCCGGCCAACACGTACTTACCGTGCCAGTCCCAGAGCAGTGCAGGTTGCAGCCGTCGACTGATCAGGTACAGGTTTCCCAGTGCTGTGAAGCTGTCAGAGCGCTGGAAGTTCTCGTCCAGCATAATGACGGCCCGGTCGAACTCGCCGTCCACCTCCGGACTGGACAGCACGCCACTGCGGACAGACAGTACGTCATCATATAACAGACAGGACGTCACTGCGGACAGACAGTACGTCATCATATAACAGATAGGACGCCACTGAGGACAGGCAGTACGACATCACTTAACAGTCTGTCACTACGGATAGACATTATGCCATCACATAGCAGACAGGACGTCACAGCGGACATACAGCATGCCACTGTGGACAGACAGCACGTGACTGTAGACAGGCAGCACGTTACTGTAGACAGACAGCACGTTACTGTAGACAGACAGCATGCCACTTCGGACAGACAGCACACTACTGCACGGACATAATATAATTCAGGACGGACTCGCCAGCCGGGCAGGCATCGCCATAATGTTGGCAAATGAGCATAGAGCGACACAATCTACCTGTCTGCACAAGTTGTACCCGTCTATCTTGCTTGGCAATACCACAAGTATTGTTGGAAAGTTGTCCGACACGTCGCCGCTGGCCTAGATGGCGTGAGAGGCCAGGCAGCTGCGACCGCTATATCGCCGTCGTCCGGTCGTTGTCATCGGATTTGTGGACCAGGAAGTGTAATAAAATGCCATAGGAGTGCCTGGTAAGCACCCGTGTGGGATCACAGCTGGATATAACACTTACCAATATTGAAAAATTGCATGACAGTGGCAGTTTAAGTTCCAAAATCCACAACGATAATAGCGACGGTCTGAACTTTTGGGGCGAGGACAGCGGTGGCGACGATGTGTTCCATCCCATCACGATAAAACAGCACAGCCAGGTAGTTCACGCATCATTTCCCCCCTTCCTTTAGCAGTAGGAGGTTCACACTGAAGGAGACCACTTGGCCACAGGAGATCGCTGATACCCGACCGACCCCCCTCCCCCCGGTAGTCATCTTCGATCGAAATGGCCCCAGCGAGACACCTAGTAACTAAGCATAATTAAGCATGCCCGACCATAATTAAAAGAGCAAACAAACAAATAAATGCACTTCATCCAGAGGCCAGTTGGTTAGTGGTTGTACAACGCATCATCTAGCCTGGTCACGCGGTGCGTTGATCTTTTACGCCCATTGGCCGCGGGCGAAGAGCAGCGACAGGTGGGAATCGAACCGACAACCTTTTGGGACAAACATCCTACCCGTGAACTGTTCATCTATCTTCAATTCACCTACAGTTGCATAATACAATCTCAGTCACTGCAGCCATAACAACTGTGACAAACTTGACAATGGGGTGGCGTTGCAGCGGCAGCACCGTACGTATCATGACCTGTATAATACAACTCATAATATGCAGGTGAAATATAGAAATAAAACTGTCCTATATTGGCAAGTTGATACCGCTGAATGCCGTTCCCCACACAATATCATGATTTTACACACTAGATCATAGCATCTCAGATTCAATGTTGGTTCAGTAGTAACTGATCGCTTATCGCGGGCACTATAAACAAAATGCAATAATTAAACACAATAATTTTATATCATGCGGGCCAGAATCTCACTGACGATCGGGTAACGGAAGCTTCATGTGTCTGCAGAGGTAATAAAACACATACCTGACAAATTTGCTGACATGCTGCATACTGGTCTCATAGTTTTTTCCTCCCACTTCTTGGCAGTGCAGACCGACGAACTCTGGCTTTTGGTCCCGAATAAGCTGCAAAGAGCAATGGTCACTGGCTTTATAGATCATTGCAGATTGTGTGGCTCACGTCTAGCATATACGAGCAAGCTTCGGTGCTGATTATTTGTAATTTCAAATCGCAAAAGCATCGTACTGAACATTACAAAACCAGGTGGTCGTGAATCTGGTAAGGCTAGAATACCCCATCAGTGCAACCTTTCTTACGTGGTGAACGTAAGAACTTAGTTCGCGCTCACCTTAAGAAATTCGTCCATCCATATCTTCAGCATGTGATCAGGCTGGAAAAGGACGAAAAATCAAACCACAGCGATCGGAGATGGTCTGAGACAGGGCATTGAAGACATACCGACTGCATCAGCCATAGAACATGAAAAAACCATCATCCTCTGGGTGCACTCACAAACGGCTTGATCAGCTGACTCAGCCACTGGACTGTTCCAAAGTTGAACGACCGCAAGGTACCTCAGGTTTGAGCACGAAACGCTCGAACTTTCCCAACAGCATTGATGCAAAAAAAGAAGAAAATTCCTCCCAAATGGAACGCCCAGTGTAGTAATATTCTGGATATCATGTGGTAGACAGAATGAATATTGATATAATTACCTTATGACTTAGTATTATTATCTAGGATGTTTGGCCCATATGCCACTTCCGACATACAGTGGAGCAACACCACACCGCACCAATTTCATGGAAATGCACTTGGCTTAAGATGCTGCACTACCGTTTGCAACTACATTTTGCCAGACAGAAAACACCCCCATTTTTTGTCTCTGTGCACCAGCACTATATTGAGGGAGTACATGCACTATCAGACTCATTCTTGGGTATAATGCATCACAAAACAGGATACATCTATCCTTAGTAGTCATTGCAGAAAATTATAACGCAGCAGTTGCAACCCTCTCTAAAACAGTGAAAGGATAACACAATAACCGTGGCGACAATCAAAATGATAAGAATTCCACTGGTGATAGTTTCCACAAGCTTCCTCAGTAAGAGTCATAGATGTCTCAATAATGACTGCTTGGTGTATCCAAAGAGAATTCGCAGCACGTCCACGTCACGGTGTATGAAGTAGATTCCTGCAGGAGTCAAGTCAAGTAGCATAGCACAATTCCGAGCCATTGGAATCAATCAACAGATTTCAGGTTTGCACTTACACTCCACAAGATATGCAATATTAATGTGATTGTCCAGAACATATAAAAATTCCACACAAATGTTTTGCACTACCAATCAATCAAAACCCTGAGACACAACATATCACAACAGCTTGGTGGCCTTATAACACACAGTCTGCAGCAGCACACCCTTGTGCATATCAAAGCAACTCACCACTGTTCAGCGGTCTTATTCGTTGCACAATGGTGAAACACTGCATAGTTACAGCTTAACTTACGTCCTCGAAAATGGAACCGACATTTGCGGTCAGCAGAAGAACTTCAGTGGCCATGATTCCTACAAACAAACGACAAGATGTTAAACTTAAACTACCAGCACATAGGCATCAAATACAAGTGGTAATGTTATCTCCAGCACAATGGTGGGGATATCAGTACTAGGATCGGGGTCAGTGTTTCCAAACACATTCTGGACCAGAGAGTACAATGAAGAAAATTTTCCTGAAAAGGTATTGTAAGTGGGTGAAATTCCATCAAGGCCAGAAAAAGGCAGAAATGCTCAAAATACTTGTACACAGCAGAGTGCAATGAGGTAGGCTGCCAAGAAACATAATAGACAGTACTTGCTTCTTGATGCTATGCGTATTTTCAGTCTGATTGAAATGCACATTAATGGTGGAATGCTGACATTCCGGGTACCTATATTAACATAAAAAGTGGATATGCTGGGCACACATATTACGGCAGTAAGTTTCACATCCTAGGTACCTATACTAATGCCAAAAGGTTGAAATGTTGGGTACCCATATTAATGCTGATTGGTTGGTTGCTTATTTGGGCTCAGGGGTACACCTACTGCAATGATCATACAGCGCCCATATATTAATGTCAAAATGTGCAAATGGAACATGTCATTCAGTAACAAGATTGGGAAGTGTTGTTACACCACAGCTATGACAGTTGCTCTGGAAAGACCAATAGGAAGACATCCACCCCAATGCGTCAGTAGAGCAGTGGCCAAGACTGATCCTAATGTCATGACAAAAGATAGAGCAGTGGCCAAGATTGATCCTAATATCACGACAAAAGATAGAGCAGTGGCCAAGACTGATCCTAATGTCACGGCAAAACACGAGTCAGGCTGCCACTCGCTACATGTGACGGCGTCTAGCCTCTAGCTGGAAACACCAGATGGAAACTAGCTAGGTGTGACAGGATGCAGCTTCCATTTTCTTTCCTGAGTGACTGGATGCTCACAATTATGTTTTGGGACCAGCAATGCCCTGCAAGCTGAGCAACGTCAACAAGCTGCAGGGGAAAATGACTGAGCATCCTTTTGAGCAAAGAAAAGCAAGACAATTGTGATAAAGTTTAAGACAGGGCAAGGGGACAATCTCATCAAATGGACTAAATAAGAAGTGGAGGGACTCTTTATCAGAAGCTATGGAAGAAAGAAGATTCTGTCCATTTCAATCTCTGAAACTGGTGACATGATATGCATGGCAAAGGATCATGATCACACCAATAGGGCATCGAATAGATGGCTTGCTGAGCAGAGGCTTACCAAGGCCCATACCTTTTATTTGGCTATGACCAGATATATACATGTATATGTATATATATATATATATATATATACATATCAGTTTTCATAACAAAATACGTTTTACTGCCAATACTGCCGACATAAGTAGAAGTGAACTTACAAACATCTGCAATTGCAACATGCTTTTCAATTTGGGTAGACTGCACTCAGCTCTATGGTATCTGGCAGCCAATGAATGACTGCTAATGACAAATTAGCACAATGATTAAATTAGCCAAGGATACAGTCATAAGCCAACTTCCTGAGTAATGGTAGAGAAAATGATAACAAAAGTATACTTAGTCAATGTCAACCAAGTTCATGAATCCATACCTGACACTTCTGACATGCTCACACCACCATGGCGGGAATTAAGGTGGTGGTGGTGGTGGTAAATTGGAGTTTAGGGGCGCGTCGACATCCAGGGTCATGTTGCGCCCTTAATTGAATTGTAATCAATTTATGGTGTTGCTATCATAGCTTTCTATCCATCTTCACGGGTGGGGGTATATCACGTCAAGGCGAGCTTGTCGAATGAACATAAAAATATTGCCGGACGCCACGACCTCCGAGTCGTTCCCTATTAGGATACGTAAAGAAGAGTCGGTGTTCAACCGTCCTAAAACCTGGCGTCGTACAGGATCGGGCAGCGCAAAGCCAACTAAAACATGGTACACGGTAAGCAGGTTAAAACAGCGCGGACATAGGGGACAGTCATCACCGGTAAGCATGTAACTGTGTGTTGTGAAGGTATGACCTATTCTCAATCGGCAGAGTATTACTTCTTCCCGGCGTTTAGTTCGGTGAGAGGATAGCCACTTTCCTAGTGTCGGTTTTAAAATCCTGAGCTTACTACCCTTGGAATTCCAGGTTCGTTGCCATTCTGATCGTATACTTGACAATATGGTAGGGTATACATCTCTTGGAGGGAGCCGTAGATTGACCACGTGGCCATTGCTAATGGCGTGTTTGGCGGTTACGTCAGCAGCTTCGTTTCCCGAGAGTCCAACATGGCTAGGAATTCAGCAGAACACGATATTTCTTCCGATGTCATGTAAGGATTTTACTACTTTGATAATCCTCCGAACAAGTCGGTTATCCTGGTTAAAGACGTTCAGTGCCTGGAGACTGCTCCGAGAGTCTGTGAAAACCACATGCTTTGTGAACCGGCCTTTCTGTATAAAATAGAGGGCTTGCAGAATGGCATACAATTCGGCATAAAAAATCGAGGTTTGCGTCAGCAAACAGAAAGATCGAACACCTTGTCGACTTACGTAAGCACACCCGACACCCGACCCCGACTTTGAGCCGTCTGTGTAAATGCGCGAAAAGCCGTGATATTCGTGTATTTTTTCCAATGCTAACATTCGGAGTTCCTCCGGGTTCACCTGCCCTTTCTTTGAGCAGGTTAGTGTCATGTCAGTTTTCACTGGGACAACATGTCAAGGGCGAGTGCTCGGCGTGATTGCACGTGCTATGGAACGCGACCGGCTATTACATTCTCGAAGAATCGAGGGCATACGAGTGGAAAACGGTAATCCACGCCGAGTAATGTGACGTGCACTTGATGTCCATGAGAATATCCACTGATAGGCTTTGTTTTGAGCAACATTGCGTGCGTATCTCGCGCCCAAAAAGTTACGGCGTCGTGCAAGAGGTGGCTCGTCTACTTCTACCTTTACACTACCAGCCGGTGAGGTGCGAAAGGCTCCAAAAGCGATGCGAGGAGCTACATTGTGGATCACATCAAGGCAACGCTTGGATGTGGCACACGCTCCGTCATAAATAAAACAACCATAGTCAATTTTAGAACGCACGAGCGATCGATACATAAGAAGCAAGATAGATATATCTGCTCCATACGAGCATATAGAGACTGTACGCATTACCTGTAGTCGCTTTGTACATTTCTGTGAAAGGTCGTTGATGTGGGTGGTGTATGTCAGTCGGCGATCCTTCCACGCACCCAGAAACTTGGCAGCTGGTTTGAATGGTGTATGACGTCCTAATTTATTATTTGTGGCATTGAGCATAATCACGGGTCAGTACAAGAGCGTTTGCGACAGAAGTGGATAGCGGTGATTTTCGACGTAGACATAACGAAGCCGGTTTTGTTGCACCAATCCGCACCTTCCGAACAGCCATCTGGAGTTGTCTCTCAACCGTGTGCACAGAGCGTGAAGAGGACTATATGGCGAAATCATCCACGAAGAGCGCTCTCCCTACGGAAGTCGGCAGCAAGGTACCCACATCAATGATTGAAATTGCAAACAATGCTACGCTTAGTACGCTCCTCTGCGGGACTCCGTTAACTTGTGAAAATGTGCCGGATAGGGAGTTTCCCATTCTAACGCGAAACGTTCCGGAGGATAGAAAATTGGACAAGAAGACACATATGGGACCTCTGATTCCCATATTGTATAGCTTCATCAGGATACCGTGACGCCACGCCGTGCCATATGCGCTGTCAATGTCAAAAATATTACTGCTGTGTGGTGGCGTTTCATAAAACCAGAGCGCACAACGGAGTCGAGTGTTAAAAGTGTTAAAGTGTTTTCGGAACCCACTCTGTATCACAATAAAGAGATTGTTATGTTCTAAAATCCACATCAATCGGACATTCACCATTTTTCTTTCGAACAGTTTACACAGGGAGCAAGTCAGTGTGATTGGACGGTAATGCAGTGGAGCTTTGCCAGATTTATTTGGTTTACGTATGGGCACTACAATTGCCTCCCGTCATGAAGGTGGAAATGTGCCCGATGCCCACATCGCATTTAGGGCTTCCAAAGGTGTTTCTAAAGCAGCAGCTGGTAAACATTTTATAATATAATTATGCATAGTGTCGGGACCCTCTGCCACGCTCTTCAGTGTGCTGATTGCTGTGGTTAATTCGGAAATGGAGAATAGTACGTTGTACTGGAAGACGTCTGTGGTGGAAAAATCAAGAGGACGTGCCTCGCACCCATCCTTGTGTCTAAAAAATTGCTCGTTATACGCGTTTTCCGAGCATGCGGACAAAGCTCGTCCCATCTCGTCCGCTTCTTCTTCTGGGTCAATGATATCTCGAGCGGCCATGTGTAGGGTAGGAAGTGGGAGTGGAGTATACTTTTCAGAAAAGCGTTTAATGCGGGACCATACAGACGACAGTGATGTGGATCGATTAAATGTGTTCACGTAAGCTTTCCATGAATCTCGTTTCGCTTCGGCGATAGCACGCCTAGCGAATGCCCGTGCTTTGCGGAAAGCTATTAAATTTGCCCTACATCTATTTCTATTAAATGTACGAAAAGCTTTCTTCCTGGCACGCAACGCCTCTCGGCACTTTTCCGACCACCACGGAACGGGCACTCGAACTGAAGTTCTTGAAGAACGAGGAATGTGTCGCTGAGCGCTCTGCACGGTTGCCGTCGTGAATGCCTCCACGGAAACACCGGGTTCATTGGGATAGTCTCCGAGTCTACTCTCAAGATTTGCTTGGAACGCACCCTAATCGGCTTGGTTAAATATCCATTTAGACGGTCGTCGGCTTACAACTCTGTTAATAAAACAAGACCAAACAGGGAAATGGTCACTGATATGTGGATCATCGTTCACGAACCATTCCAAAAAGGGTGCAAGTTCTGGACTGCAGAGGGTAAGATCCAGCACGGAAGTCTGCCCCGTTGGCAATGTAAAATGGGTTGGCTTTCCTGTGTTAAGTACACGGAGTGGAGTCTCTTATTTAACATTCGGCTGCATGTCCACGACTCGTCGTGGTGCCTGAGCACCAAAGAGGGTGGTGGACGTTAAAATCGCCGCACACCATTACCGGTGGAGTGAGCTGCCCCACCATCTGGGACAGCTCAGAAAGTGGGAACCTCTCACCCGGCGGGAGATATATGCTACATATAGTAAGGGCGTGACGATTTATTTTCATGTGAACAGCGACACACTGAACATTTGAAGATATAGATATTTGCTGAAAGGGAACAGAGTTGTACACAGCAATAAGTACTCCGCCATGTGCCACAATGTGAGGAGTAACATCCCTACGTAACACAGAGTAGTTGTCCAGGTGAAAATGTGCATCAGGAGAAAGCTTGATCTCTTGGAGACAAACTACTAATGGTGCTCGTAAACGTACAATGGTTCGGAGGTCGTTGAGGCTGGTTCTCAACCCTCTACAATTCCATTGGAGAATAAAACTCATACGTCAGATTTCTTTTGTGGGGGGCTTTAGGGCGCATCGACCAGGGTTGATCATTCGCTCATACGTTAGATATATAAAGGTGAAAGCTGCGAACTAAAAACGGGGGAAACGAGAGCCGGTTAGATTTCCCCTGTTCCCCCTCAAATCCTGAGGTAATCCGCGAGCTTCGGACTGACTCGGCCTAAGGGGCTGTGTCCTCGGGCGGGAACGTGGTGACCCCTCACCCGGTGGAGAGCTCGATGGTGGGAGACCTCGCTTCCGAGGCCCCAGCTGGGGAGGGGAGGGAGGAGGAACAATTTTATTTATGGATGGAGCCGGTCCTTCTACTCGCCGTCGTGGCGATGGGGTTGCCGGCCTTCGTGGTGCAGCCGCCTCGGCTCCCTGGCGGCTCTTCTCGCGGACCCCTTCCATTTCAGCGAAACGCGCTCGTTTCGCCTCGCGGGCGCGTCTCTCAGCCTCCTGGTAGTGCAGATTAATATTTGGAATTTTTATTGGTCGTTGGTTATGTCGGGCGACGATACAGGTGCGGACGTGGAACACGAGGGTGGGGAGAGGCCTGAATCACAGGAAGGGGACAAGGGTCAGGTAGGAGGTGGAGAGGCTGGGTTTGGATGTGGTAGTGGTGCGTGCAAGAGGCGAGGGTAGATTTGAGGGTGGATGGGAAATGGGAGGTGAGGATTTAGAGGGAGATGGAGAGGGGCTGGGACCGGACGGAGAGGACTGAGGCCTCTTTGAGCGATGGACCAACGTCCACGCCCCATCCATGGTCGGGAGGGGGTCTCTGATGGTTGAATGGCAGTACTTGTGGATGGTAGAACCTCTGTCGCATCAGTGTGGAATTGGCCTTGCTGGCCTTGGTTCATTTGCGAAGCAGTAGACACTCCGAAGGAGCGAAGAAGGGCTGTTAATTGTGCAACCAACACAGATGCTCTGTCAGGCTGTGTGCTGTGAAGAATACATGCTACTTCTAACTTTGGATGCATAAGATATTCTTGGATGCATCAAAACAATACTTTTTTGTGTGTTTGATATAAATTATCTCTTTCTCTCTGATGTAAGTCGGGCAAGTTCGGTCGAAAGAAGTGTGTTGGTTCTGACCTGCGCTACAATTCGCAAAAAAGGTGTCTCCGAGGTGCAATTTTCGCTAGTGTGTTCGTACGAGGCACAGTTGGCACACGCAGGGCGATTTCGGCAGAATTTGTTGGTATGGCCGAACTTTTGGGACTTGAAACACCTCATGGGTTGGTTGGTTATTGGTTTTACGACACATCGACTGTTGAGTCATGTAGCGTCGCCAATCTCTCACGCCGATTGATCACGGGCGGAGAGTAGCGATGGGTGAGACTGGAACCCACAACTTTTCGATTGTCAGACGAGCAACTTACCCCTAGGCTACTCGTCCCCAAAACACCTCATGGCATTCGGGAGAAACACACGGACTTTTACGCGGACGTATCCTACACGAAGTTCAGGCAGAATATCTGTGGTTTTGAATGTTAATAGTACATTGTTTGTTGTAATCATTTCAGAGCCCCTCCTTGCTTTCATCTTCCCTTTCTCAGTCACTCCAAACTCCGACAGACCATCTACAATTGTTATGTTATTGTTTGTTGTTACCTCCAAACTGTTATGTGTGAGGTAGTGGTGTTGGGTCTGTTGCACAGGGAATTGGCTGCATAGGTAAGTAGGTGTGTGCTCTGAGCTGAGGGTGAAGTGTGAATTACTTGTGCTAATTTTTCATTGGGGTAGCCTTGTACTGGGACCAACAGTGAAAGGAAGGCTCATTGCTCCTGTGAGTTATGAGAGACAAAACTGAGTTGACCATCACAACTCCCTGTCTTGCAGTGCCATCCATTGTTTCACTTCTTTGTTTTTATGCTTTGATGTGACCAAAAATGACAATTTGTATTACTTATGCATATTGCATAGGTACTGACTACATGCACATGATATTCCATCAGTTACTGGTAAATAGATTCAATGCATAAAAAAATTATGTCCATGAAAATGTACTCTGGAGGAAATCTATTTGCACTCTGACTCCAAATCTGGAAAGTAAGTTTCCCACTCTGCACACCAATCAACTAACATTCACAACACATCACATGAGTAGGACATTGGTGCACCAACTGATTTGTTAATTGTCATCTATTGGGATATGGGTATTTGAATATAAAATGGATTAAGGAAAATTATCATGAAACAATCCATCTAAAATAGTTCTATCCTCACCAGCAAGAAACAATTTTTGGCAATGAAAAAGCCAAGAAAATTGATTGAAAAATATTTTTTATTAATACTAAATGTTCTTTGATGTACTTGTTTCATTCACGTCCAGAATGTTTAGTTGAAGAAAGGAATGACTTCAAAGGATCAAAAGCATCTAGTTGGGAGAGCAAATTGCAACTGTAAAACTGACTGCATGCATGCCTGAGTACACGCCTGAATTTAGGCTTGTATACACAAGTTATTCAAAGCTGCCATGTCTTCCAGACTAGGGTACAGCTCACTTGACAACAGCAGTGATGTTCTGGGTAGTATGCTTTAAATGATTAGTGATTGTTTTATAAACAGATGCTACAAAACATCCCATTAGAAGTACTTGCAGATTCAAGTGCAAACCATAACAATAGTTCCAAACAAATCTGGATTGAGGTGAGATGATATGTGGCTTAGGAATGCGCGGCAGAAATAAAACTGAGGTATACATGAAACGGCACTCACAGTGACACAGCTGACCATCCATCTAGTTGCAGCCTCTTCAGCTGAACTTGTGGGTGCTCGTCCTCTGAATAACGAAAGTACTCGCTCTATAAAATATACACCCCCATCTTGGAAAGCAAACTGATGTGAAATCGATGCAATAATAAATATCCTGGTCAAGACGAAAACTAAGAAGCAACGCGCCATAAACGAATACTCAGACTCCTTCGCATTTGGTAGCTTTATAGGGCTTTTTAGTAGAGTTTGCGGCATTATTGCCCTGAACCAACCTCAATCTGCTTCCGACATGAGATCGCCAGAGGCTTGTGCTTGTTTCGTGCTTAGTGCATACTGCACGCAGATCCCAGGACAAGGCACCACTTTTTCAATTAGGGTATGAAGTGCCCAATGAATGGATGAAATTGGAAGCCCGAAATCGGTGTGGGCCCCAGCCATATCCATATCCATGTAAACATTATAATAATTTGCGTGGTAAGATGCGAAGAAGCATAGGGACCAAGACCCTTTCAAAAGTATGTTCTAATCGACACGCATGCCCAAAGACTGAGTAAAACACCTCCCATACATGCATTCCAAGTTCAAGAGGATTGTAGGTGCGTCACTTTGTATGGAAACATCCTCCCTCACTATCATTAATCTGACCCAAATAATTGCTCCCTCCAATGGTACCGAAGCTGAACCATTGAGCCTGTTGAGGTGCCATCCTAGAGTGCTCGAGTGCACAGCTCCCCTCCCCCTCCTGCTAAGCGACTTTTTGCAGCTGATGCCATACCCTGCGGGAAGAAAATGCCTTAAAAACATCAAACCCCCCCTCCCCCAGCTCCCCGGATTCGGTAGCTTACGAGTATGCAAAGGAATGTGTAAACATACAATTTGTAAACACTTCTTAACAAGCCATGATGACGTCTTTGACACTATTCTCGTCATATGTTTCGTCCGAAAACAACAAGTGCGCCAGTTTCGGTGACATGGGCTACTCATTGACATCCAGTAGTTGTATATATAGGTCAACGACCTACTTGTAAACGGTGGGGCTATATTTTTTCTGCAAATATCGAACTAGTAAATCTTGCTATTGCTCAATGGAACCCTTGGGAGGCTTAATGCCTGTTTACTGAAAATTTATGTAAGCATATTGTTCTCGCACAAAAATGCTCGTAGTTCACTGGAAGTGGTACAAGGAGTGTTTCTTATGTTACAGACAGAAGGAAAATTATTATCTAAATTGTATATATGTTCTTTCAGTTAATTAGCTAGATAGGTGGGTACCTTCGTTGTAGGTTCCTACCTAGGGAAGACTGATTGGGGTATCTACTACCTAGCATATAATGAGCAATGATGCATAGCCATTGATATTGTAGAATGCAGAAGAGAAACCTAATCTAACCTACCAGACCAGAAAATTGGTAAATATTCAGTTTAGGCTAATTTAAGATGTTGCTTTTTGTTGGGTAATATAGCAAAAGTAATGTTAAAAATACAGCAAAAAGATGTAACAACCTAAACCAACCTTGGCAAACATTCTGTACAAGAAAACGATTTTTAAAATATAACATTTTCAAGCATGTTTCACCAAAAAATTAAATTGAATAACTTACCCTAGGCTAACCTGACCTAACTAAGCTGGTCTGAACTGTTTTTCAAGAAACTTTTTAGGCTAAAAATAAAATATTTGTATTTGTATGATTGACAAGATGCTATACTAACCTAGCCTAAGCAAGCATAATCCCTTTGTATCCTTCATGGAGTTAAATGTGTGCAACTTGTCTGGTGGTTATCGTAAGCTGCAATAATACCCAAATTTCTAGTTTTGCTCTGATATATGATTCAGAGGGAAAAATTTTTTTCTTCATAAAAGCCTAGAAGAATTTCTGAGGATGATTAAGATGATGATATGATAAATGGGCTGATTAATGAAGTAATGCTACTTTAAATGAATGTTAAATTTTCACACAAAAAAAACAATCCAACTAATCTTAGGTAGGTAGGCAATTGATAAATTTCTGCTTTACATTTGCAATAGTTAGCATGGCACTCATTTCCTCTGCATATGTTTACTTTTCAGTTTACAGGCATGGGAATGAGTAGTCCAGGGGTAAGTTGCTCATCTATGTGCGGCCCCACTTGGAGTACTCTGTACAAGCATGGAGCCCCTACCTAGAAAAGGATATAGATATGTTAGAAAGAGTCCAGCGCAAAGCCACTAGACTCGTCAGTGGATTAAGTAACTTAGAATATGGAGAAAGGCTTAATGCATTAGATATGTACTCACTCAAGTATAGGAGATTAAGGGGAGACATGATTGAAATGTACAAAATTGTTAGAGGGCTAGATCAGGTCAATTTGAATGATGCTCTGCAGTTTAGAGTATCCCATAGGGGTCATCAATTCAGGTTAGACAAAATGAGGTGCAGGACAGTTAAACGACAACAGGTCTTCAGTCAAAGGGTTGTTGACCAATGGAATAGGCTGCCTGCTGATGCAGTGGGGAGTCCCTCATTGAATGTCTTTAAAAGTAGGGTGGATAAATTTTTTAGACAGGAAAATGTTGTTTTTGAATTCTAACTTGTGATGCATGGGATATTGAGTATTTTCACTAGCTATATAGGGTATAACATTATGCTAGTATTATGTTGTACTATATGGGGTGTACCTAGCAGTGGATTTGGCAACTTCCTTTGCGATGTCATACTGATGAGATTGGCTGTGGTGGCACAGGTGGAGGGATTGCATGGGTTTGGAATTGATAGGTGTGAACATGTACTTCTAATATCTTCTAGACAGGCTTGACCCAGATGGGCCCTTGTGGCCCTTATTAAGCCTTAACACTTTATGACTTTATCTCAAAATCAAAGGATTGATTGTGTCTTACCTGTTGCTACTCTGCCCCCAACCAATTTGTGTGAGATTGGCGATGCTACATGACTCAACTGCTGATGTGTCATGAAAACAATAACCATAAATTCACAGGCAACAATATGACAAAACTGTGGCATTGGGTTGGATAGTATAGCATAAAGTTGTCCTTAAAAAATAGCATGGCCTAGCTGAGCCTAGTCACACCACCCATATTAACATTTTTAACATGCATTCCTTGTTATTATTGCACTTTGAAGTGTCCATGAGTCAAGTTTTGTACACATTTTACTCTCATTGTAACTGTGATTTACTCAGATTTGGCAACATTTGTGCACTGGACAAATATAGATCTTCCAGATATGTATCATGAACTAGACATATCTTCCCTACTACATTTCCACTGGTGATGGCATGATATGGGGGAACATTATGACATATCTCAAGAGGTTGAAATATCTTGTCCTTTCTCAGCTGTAGTAGGTTTGCTTCAACCCATGGCTGGGTTTGAAATTTGGGCCATTTGGCAAAAATAGTGTAACTGGGCATGACCAAATGATGCAATGGGCTGAGGCCCTTCAGAATGTCACTAGTTTTGGCAGGGGTGGGTGTCAAGCTGGGTGTGGCCATATAGCCTCTGCAGGCCAGCATGGTATTCCTGTTCCTCTGAATCATCAACACCAGTGACACTGATGTGATCACATTGTGACCAGTGATTGTTGTGTGCTGTATTGTGTGTTGTGTGTTGTGCATGCTAGTTTTGGATAAGTTTTACATAGCATTTTTTTTTGCATTACAGATGGAAGGGAATGAAACTGGATCACGAAAGCTGATCATTGTTGCTTTATTTGGCACATTGTGAGTAATACAGTGCAACTGTATGTCATGTCAAGACAGCTATGGTAGTTCTGTGAACAAGCAAACTGAAAACATGGATGCCAAGGCTGTGCCACAGAACAGCAGCATCCAGTCATGGAACAGCTGTGATCAGCACACCAACTGCCTCCCAGCACAAGGTGGTGAAATTATGCCACAACATGAAGAAGTCTCATCACAGGGCGACAAGCTTCTTCCTCAGTACACCACCCAACCACAGAGCGGCGGAGTCCTTTCACAGAACGAACAGGAGCCACCTCAAAGTGATCAGGCCATGACCCAGGATGACGTCCCACGAGAGGAGATCCGTGACCTTCCACAGTATGATGAAACTTTGCTGTGGGACAATACCCTGCCACAGGATGACACTGTCTCGCCTCAAGACACCAGTCCACCGGACAATGTTCCGCTGCAAGTGGAGCTGTTAGGACGCTGTGGCTACGTGTGGACGGCGGCGGGAGCGCGGCACGTGCGTCAGCTGCGCATGCCTGGTCAGCTGAGCGGTGCATTGCCGCGTGCGCCGCATCAGGCCACTCAGCTGGGCCTGCCATTGGTGCTGCTGCCCGAGGAGACGGCACTGCTCGAGCAGACAGGTGTGTATGTATGTACGTATGTACGTACGTATGTATGCATGTATGTACATATGTATATAAGCATATGTATGTATGCATGCATCTTTTAAATACCATTTACATGCACATGGCTTCATGTGCTCGTGTCATCAGATAAATCGCGAGGATATTGTAATGCAAAAAGAGCAACAGTTCACAAACATGCACCTTCTATCAATCAGTACATTTACAAATACATGTATCAGGCAATCTGTGATCCTAATCTGATAAATATGCTCCTTCAGACAATTTTTTATTGCATTGCCATACTGCACTGTTGAATATGATTCGGCGCTCTTTTGAGAGCTTCTGCAAGTTCAGTACATAGGTCTCGGTACATATGTGTGGATAGTGTAAAAAGCAAAAAACAAACATTCTTTTTACACTGCCCACACACCTATGTGGGCCTGCCTCATATCCATGCCTATCTGCACCAGCTATCCAGCCCTATTCCCTTGATCCCTCTTAGCACTTGTGGATTGAATACTTTACCAATAATTTTCAAACTGCATCCATGCCTGCTGAAAGGGATCTGTGCCATGCACACATACTTGGCATAAATCTCACCCCATCACAAATTAGACCTAGAAAACAAGATTTTCCTCTTTAAAAAAATCCACCCTACTCTTATATACATTAAATGAGGAACTCCCCACAACATCAGCAGGCAGCCTATTCCATTGATCAACAACCATTAAACTGAAACCTATTGTCGCTTAACTGTCCTCCTTAACTTGTCTAACCTGAATTGATGACCCCTACCCTATACCCGAAACTGAAGAGCATCATTCATTGACCTGATCTAGTCCTTTAACAATTCTGTACATTGTTATAATGTCCCCTTGGTTCAATCATGTGGTGATACGTCGTATGCATCTGCAGGTCCTGCAGATGATTTCGGCGCTCATATTGGCGGGGATGGAGTGAGAATCGTGTCACACCTGTTGACAGACGTGGTGACTATCTCAGCATTCCTTCCAGTAGACCTGGTGATGATTCCTGCCTCTCTGATCTGGTGACGACCCAGGCGCCCCTAGCGCTAAATGAACAATGCATACGATGCGCCCTAAAGCCCAGACACCCCTAGCACTGGGTCTGATGACGATTTCGGCGTGCCCCTGTTGGCAGGTCTGGCTCGCCTGGTGACGTTCCCGACACTGCGCCGGGGGGCTCGCTCGGAGGAGGCGCGCGCCTGGCTGCGTCGCCACGACGCGGCCAGCGTGGCGGCGCAGCAGCGGCTGCTGGTGGCGGCGCGCCAGCGCGAGCTGCTGCAGCGTGCTGATCAGATCACCGCCGGCAAGCTGCGCAAACTGGAGCGGCAGCGGCGCGCAGCCGGCCTGCCGCCGCCCTCACCGGCCAGCCGCCACCAGCTGCGCGCCGAGTTCGTGCAGCGGCTGCTCGCCGACGCGCTGCCACCGGCCGCCGATCAGTGCCGCGTGCAGCTGTTCGCCGGCGAGCCGCGGCCGCCGCCAGCCACCGCCGCTGAGCGCGCCGCCGCCGCCGTCGGCGCGCCACCGCGTGCGGCGCGCCGCGTACGCCGACCTGTGGCGGCGCGGCTACTGGCTGACGGACGCGCTCAAGTTCGGCGCCGACCTGCTGGCGTACGCCGGCGACCCGCTGGCGCACCACGCGGCGCTGCTGGTGCGCTGCGCGGCGCGGCGGCCGCCGCTGCGCGACCTGGCCGCCCTGCAGCGGCTGGCGGCCGGCTGCGGCAAGACCCTGCTCGTGTGCACGCTGGACGCCGACGGCCGCGTGCGGCACGAGGTGATCGGCCGGCAGCCGGTCACGCTGCTGCCGCCGCTGCCGGAGCGGACCGCGGACGGCGCCGAGGTGGCCACAGCGCACGGCGCGGTCGGTGGTGGTTCCTCTCCGGTGGAAGACGCAGACTGGGCCGATCCGGCTGACGCGGATACTGTGGACTGGGGCGACCCCGCTCACGTAGAAAGTGTGGATCCTGCCCACGTGGATGTTGTGGAAAGCCGTTGCCCGGCGCACACGGATTCGACAGACGACGGCTCACGATCTCATACGGACGGTGGTGCTCCAGCTGAAGTGGACGGGCGGCTTGAGGCTTGTGTGGACGACGTGAGTGACGCCGATGTTGTTCATTAACATGGCAATCGAACTAGTTGTGTGTGATTGGCTTGTGGCTTGCATTGTGCTCAAAACGATAGCGATGGCATGTGTTGGGTTCTGATGAGACAATATATACGCACGATGTATATCGAAGTGTTTGATGGTTTCGCCAGATACGTTCACGCTATCGCTTGGCTTTGATGTTATGTGTGCTGTTTGCGGCGGCAATGCTGACATTGTAACACCGACGCATGTCTATTCGAACAGTGGTGCACGAAATGAGCCAGTCGGTATCACACTGATGTGGATCACTTCAGTGGCTCCTGACTGCCCAGTAACGAAGCTGCAGACAAATTGGTATCAGTCAATGTCATGGCAGCCCCCTTTGGCTGTCATGCTTGACTCATGAACCACGTGACCGCATGGAAGCGTTGACTCAGGTTTTGTTGTTTGTTTATCGAGTGGTTCATGACACACTTTATGCACATTCACGGCTAATTGCGCCGCCCACACTCTCGCCGGTGGGCCGCGGGATTGCGAATTGTCCCGAGCGGCGCTAGTGTCGAACCTGGGACCTTCGGTACCCAGAGCCCATCACCTTAACCACTCCGCCATCCCCGTCCGCGTTGACTCAGGTCCGCTTTCGGATAGAGACGATAACTATGACGACGGCTCATTCTGCGAGTTGGCGGCCAGCTTCCCATCCTACTGTACTTACGCTTCGTGAAATGCCCAATGTTTCAAAATATGGGTCGTAAGAAATGTCGATTACATTTTATCATTTAAGTTGACGAATAATTCCAGCGAACGCTCGTTCTGGAGCGTCCGACGTATATAGCGTTGGAATGAATTAACGTGGTGTTCATGAATGCCATCATTCTCTTCCACAAGTAATCATTGTTGCAACCGTCAATTGCGATATTCGGCATTGCGATATCACCCCACCCCATCCACAAACCGGGTTCTGATATTCACGACAGTGCGTAACTGATTTTAGTCCCTCGCGGTTTGTCTGTCGCGCCGTTGCTGCAGGGTGTTTAACGCTGGGACGGGGCTGGAGACACGCCAGTCGACAGGTCTGGGCGGTGATCCTTACTCATTCGCAGCTCGGCGCACCAAAGTCGATTCGCTACTTGAACCAGAGTGCACATTGACTACTTGTCATGGCATGCCATGTGACGCCCGGAGTTTCCCACCTCCTGCCCTCTCAGACTCAACGCGTCCCCTGGTGCCGGTGGAGTTGTCGCGACCGCACTGCAGTAATATCATTCACCAAGCATCCATAAACGAAGCCTATGTATGCTGATTTAAAAAATGCAACGATATGTTTGTCGGGGTATTACAAACAGTTCACGAACTGACTTGCGATAATAATATTTCGAAGAACTAGCACTAATTCAATTTCCAATCAACTTTATGCCTCCAATTAACTTGCCATCAAGGATAAACATCACCAGACTTGCGCAAAATATGGCCTCACTTTCCACCGGTGCCACCGCTTCGTTAACGAATACGTCCAGGGACGGCACCAGATCAACGAGTCGACAGAAACTCCGTGCTGTACAAAATGTATTAGAATACATTTTTTGGACAAACTGAAATGGTTCGCACCGGGTTCCGCTCACGGTCCCTTCATATAAAACTAATTCCGCTCTGACTACAACCAACTCAGCTGCACGACGTCGACAAAGTGCAAATCAGGAACACCAAGTAAAAAAAGACACGCGTTGTACTCGGTCAGCACGGCGAGAGATTCGAAGGAGCGACAACATATACAACTGCCGTGGACGTGACACTGAGCCCTCCAGACGGCGCGGTATATACATCGGTCCTGCGCCGACCAACACTCGGAGTCTGCGGCCGCAGCCGTTGCAAGGTGAATAAGTAAACCAGTGGTAGCTGCGGTCAGCGGAGAATCTTCACGGACACTGGGAGAGGCGTGGCCATTGTGAGCACATTGTCTGTGGTGACGCAGCAAAGAACGGCCTGTTTCGGCTCCACGCTGTCGCGGCTACCGGGATCAGCTAAGTTGTACACACACGGTCGTATAAACAGCAGTGACAAACAAGACTCATCTATGATCACACCATCTCATATATCGTGTATACGTTACGATGTAAATCCGCATGAGAAGTAAAAAAAGGTGTTAAAAAGTATCGTACAAGGCTGCCTTTGGCACACATAATGACTTCAAGAGGGGGTGTCTACTCTGTGTGAGCACGGACAGCACAGCTGGTAGCTGCTACAGCTGGTGGGGCGTCTAACACAGGTAGCTGCTAAAGCATCGTAGTTTGGTAGCTGCTGGAGCATCACACTGACAGCTGGGCAGCTGCTGGACCGGCACACATTGTCAGCTGCTGAAGTCTCACATTAACAGCTGCTGGGACATCACACACTGGCAGCTGAGCAGCCACTGGACCGGCACACATTGCCAGCTGCTGAAGCCTCACACTGGCAGATGCTGGAACGTCACACACCGATAGCAGCCATACAGCTGTTGTAGTCTCACAATGACGGTTGTTCGTAGCTGCGTATGTGACACAGCGACAGCTGCTGGAGCCCAGACACTGGCAGCTGCGCAGCTGTTGAAGCGTCTCGCGAGACGGCTGCGCAGCTGCTGGAATTTCAGCATCGGCAGTTGTGCAGCTGCCGCAGTGCCTGGCGTGTAGACAGCCGGCTTGACAACTGGGACCGGCGGCGGCACGGCTGGCGGCGCACCCCCATCCCCACCCACCGCCGGCCAGACGGCCAGGCGACCACGTGGCCGACACTAGCACTGGAACTCGGACGCCGTGATGGCGTTCAGGTCCTTCATCAGACCCTCCAGGTTGGCCATCTCCTGGGTCAGCTCTTCGGTACTGTACGACGGCTGGCGACCACAGGGGCGGTGTCAGTGCACGTGCAGGTGACGCCACGGCGTCACGACATGGCAGATCACAGGGCCACCACTGCAACTCTCACACATAGCCCGAGCCATTGGCAGAGGCCGTTTCACCATACTGAAACCCACTCATCAAATTCCGCCTGTTGTTAATAATGGCAACAAACTAACCAATTGTTTGCCCATTTCCACAATGAACAAATTGACAAAACGTACCAATTGTTTGACGGCTGAACCCAACTTTTACCTCTGGCCATGAACGTCGCCGTTGTTATTTTGGCTTACGGCCCTGAGCGGCGCTAGCTCCTCTCTACCAACGAATTCATCACCACTGACCCACCCTTCCACATCCGGCGCCACTGACCCTGAGCGGCTCCAGCTCCTCTCCACCAACGAATTAACCACCATTGATCGACCCCTCCACTTCCTGCGCCACTGACCCTGAGCGGCGCCAGCTCCTCTCGACTGACTGCGCCGTCGGCCGGCCGCGGCGAGCAGGCAAACGCCGGCTTCTTGAGCGGACTACCGAGCGGCCGGCCGACGGCCAGCGGCGGCGGCGGCGCCGGACAGCCGAAGCTCTTGAGCGGGTGCGCCGGCGGTGCTGTCCGCTTGCCCAGCGAGCCCGAGTCGAGGCTGCTGGCCGTGCTGGCCGGGTAGCCGGCCGGCAGCCCGACCGGACCGGCCGCCTCCGACGAGGAGGCCGACGCCAAGCCCAGCCCAGCACCGTAGTGGCTCTCGGGTGCCGTGGGCGCTGCAATGTGGGCAGTGCGTCAACGTCACGTGACGTCACGTCACACCACCAGCCGGCAACTGAGATCTTCGCCTAAACCTGGCGCCGAATTGAAAAGAAGTTTCGACACACTATCGGGCGCTGCAGTGGTAATAATTATGACTATCAATACGCATATACGTAATACGCACAGAAGTATTACGTAAACCATACAAACACATAGAATAAATATTACTTAGCCATAATTCCTTCCGAGCCTCAGGCCAATAGCATATCCAGCTCCTTGAGAACAGTCACAACAGAGGATGCATTCAAAACGCAACGGTGTACGCAGGACAAGGACGGCGAAAAATAAGCTTTACCAACATCCCAAATGTGGACAACTTGAAGGAATTCTGGTGACCTTTTTTAAAAAAAAACGAGAAAAAGGCAGTTTTGCCTCGCGCCCTCGGCCCATTTCCACAAGACGCTAAGTTTTGCTTAGTGTCCTCGGCTTCATAACCACAAGAACGCAACACCGGAGCGTCGACGTTACGAGCCGACTAACGCTCAAACGCAGCGGCTGTTCTGGGAGTTGCCAGGTGGCGATGGCCGGCCAAGGTGATAATCGGAAGCTGATTGGCCGTCATCAGACATAGAGGTGCAGTTTGTGCACTTCTGAGGGGACCGGTGTCACATTTTTATTACATGTCTGCTACATGTGACATGCAACCCCATAAACTCGCCCATCTCAATGCCGAAAAGCCTCGCAGCTTCCTCATAGTATGCCTAGCTCCCACACCAAACGATTAAACTGCATGTCTTTGTTTGTAATAGGCAGTGATGGGAAGGGTCAGGGTGTGACAGGACACGGCCAGGGTGTAATGGACAGGGTCAGGGTGTAATGGGACATGGTGAAGGTGTGATGGAGGTCAGGGTGTGATGATACAGGGTGGAATTACGCTGGGATATGGCCTGAGTGTGATCAGACAGTGCTAGGGAGGGCTAGGATTTTATGGAGCAAGGCCGGTGTGTGATGGAGCAGGGCCAGAATATGCTAGATGGCCAAAGTGTGATCAGGCAGTGATGGGCAGGGTCAGAGTGTGATGGCACAGGGTCAGGGTCAGTGTTCAAATAATGATTTATCGTTGGGTATGATATGTCGAAACTAGCACATGGATATCGAAATGAGTACATGGATGTTGAAACGTTATGCTAGTAACATTGATCAGTAGTATTGCCATGGAAGTAATGCTATTTAAAATATTGTTAAGTCCTGTAAACTTAGCTTTGAGACAATTGCTTCAATATGACTGCTCCAGTTTTGTGTTTTGAAAGATACCTAATTTGAGGACACCGATATCAACGATAACGACCCAAACACCTATGCTAACTGGCATTGCACTACATTGCACATCATAGGTAATTCCTTCACCTGGAATTTCGCTATTGGATGTTGGTTACACCGATCTCGGATCTGTTAGGGTGAGCAAAAGTACGACACATGTAAACGGGATACAATTAAAAACGAGACATGAAGACTCCGACATGGACGCACCAAGAAGCACGATGTCGATACTTCTTTGGGAAGGATGTCGATTCAGTGTTCAGTAAGTGGTTCAGTAATTTCAGTAAGTTCAGTAAATCTTCCACCATATTTCGCGAATAATTTACCACTGGTCAGGGTGTAATGGAACACAGCCAAAGTGTGCTGGAAGAGGATCCACGTGTGACGAAGGAGGGAGCAGAGAGGGTGTCGGATGCGATAGCCCCACCTGGCGGCGGCGGCGGCTCGTTGCCCAGTGTGCGCGATATGCTGAACTGCGTCCGCGGGTAGACGGGTCGCGTCTCCACCGTGCCGTTGGCCAGCGCCGTCGCCGACGTCCCCGCTGCGGCACACACACACACACGTCACGGTGACGTCATACGGCCGACACACGACGGCTCCAGCCGCACCCCGACCCGTGCTCAGACCAGTGAGGCTGCACGGCCAAGACACGGGAGATACAGGTGTCAGACGGCCATACCCTGCCTCAAGTGACGTCACATGACAGGCATCGAGGGATAGTGACGCCACACAGTGTACATTGCACACACCACGGCCGGATCTCAGTGACATCACAAAACCTACAGTGGCACTAATATGACCTCACATGACTCGCAATCGGCCCAAACGATGTGAGTTTCTCTTATTCAATCACTATTACTTCCAAGCACGACGGCTGGTCTGTTAGGCACCGTCGAAAGCCACGACAGAACTGGCACCGGCGCCGTGCCAATCCTGCTCAGCTCCGGCAGCCAGCCCGCGTAGTTCCACTACCTCTGCGCCCCAGATGCGGGACACCAGCGACAGACCGTAACTGGGTCATCTCGCCCCTACCCCATGCGAAGGGAAAAGGATACAGTATTGCACTATAGTAGCATTACAGCACAGTATTGGTCGACATGGTGACTGTTTGCCTCCGGCTGGATCGGCATGGACCCTCCCTGTATGGAGCGGACGGGCTAGACGAGAGGTATCGGCAAATCACGTTAGCACATTCTGACGGGATGCATCCAAATAAGGCTTTGCACCACAGGAATTCAAGTGTGACCAGCAGGCACACGACACGCCGCGGGATGAAGTAGGCGCGAGAGGAAGCTGGCGTTGCAACGCCGTTGGCGACTTCGCGTCTCACAAAAACGGATTGCTCAAACATTGGCCATGCTTTCCAGCCCGCTCAGACACCGTCGAGACACTGTTAATAATAAGCGAGAGCAGACGGGCGAGTACCGATTTCCAGTCCGCCGAGCTGAGCCCGTACCCCAGCACAGGGCCTACACCACGAGCTTCTGCCAGTTTATAGGACACTAGGACAGGTAGCCTGAACTCTGGCGTTCGTGAGGTTCACTGCGCACAGTGTACTTATGCTGGAAGGCTGCGGCAATATTCCAGTGTCCCAGGCATACTGCAACACAGGATCAGTCATCACGGAGAAAAAAGCTTGGATTCAAAGTAGGATCCACAAGCAATTCCCACAAACTGGGTGCATAACCCACCTTCACGTTTGCCTGATTTTCAACGTGGACAGTGTAGAAGACACAAGCGGAAAGACACCGGTGCGAACTACTCAACTCTCCATACATCCGGCTCAACATGCACAACAAAACGAACATCAAGCATGCCGTGCATTCGCCGTGAATGAACCGATCTTCCCCTCCCAACTGACGCCCGCACTTACCTTGCCGATGCGGGGCGACATCTATGGGCACAACGATAGGCTTTGGTTTGAACACGGACCGCCGCTGCAGCTGCTTGTCTAATCTGTCCTCGCTGCGGGAGGTGCCTGCGCGCGGCCGGGAGGCTCACATCAGCACGTGCATTCACTGGCAGCCGTCGAACCCCAGCCGTGCGGAGCCAAGCGGAGCTACACACGTGCCAGCGACGTCAAACTGCACGCCGTCTCGTCGACAACGTGCCGTCGAGACAGCTGCGGGAGGGCGACTCTGCACTGCCCGGTTCAAATGCAATGGGCCACATTTTGAATGCAGTGCGCCAGGTCAGACTGGCCAGCCTCGCAGCCCTTCGCGAAAAGCAGCATAGTGCATGCTGCCAGTGTGAACACATGGGCTCAGTGCAGGCGTCAGCTCGGGAGCATCACGTGACCGCCTGATCTCGGCCTCGCTCATACAGTGCAGCGCGCGCACCAGCATTGACACAGGCATGGTGCAGAACGGTGCAGAATGGTGCAGTGGCGCGGCGGAGGTGCCGTGAAGGACATGAATACAGTCGGCAAACCGCAGGTGTGTAGCCACATTCAGAGAAGTGTGCATCCCGAGTGTCAACAGCAGTCACTGGTGTTGCCTCCCTGTCGCGTGCCATGCTGTACAAGGGAAAAGCGAGCGCATAAGGTGGCCGAATGGACTCAGATCAGGTCAAAATAATCGTCACCCAAGCAATGCATAGCCTGTGGTCATTTTAGCACTGGCAAGCTTAAGCATCATCGCGAGATTGTTCACTATTACATCTGGAACATTTGCAGTGCTACCCGAGGTGTAGATAAAATATCTAGAACTGCTAGCGCTACCGATGTACGTGAATAGCATACCTCACATGCATCACATATCTGCTCCATCCCACAACGCACACATACCCCATGACGCCGAGGAGTCGAGGGAGAGGTATTTATGCACACCCACAAAATAAAAACGACTGCTACACAACAGCCATCGTATCTACACTCCTGGTTGAACATGCACTTTGAGCCGACGCCATGAGCTCGACCTGAGGGGGCGGCCCAACAGCTGCCCCGCCCAAGGCGTGACCAGGGCCCCGGCCGTGACCCCCACACACCGACTGCCGACCACTACGCAGACCATTGGCGGGGGGAGGGACTGAATACCCGGCGGGCACCCACCTTTGCTCGGGCCCGGCGACTGGGTGCGGCCGTGCCGGTCACGTCGGTCCAGCGTCGACGCGTAGGCGCGGTCGTCGGGCTCGAAGTCGGGCGAGTGGCGGCGCAGCGTGGAGCAGCTGTCGGAGCGCTGCTTGGCCATCGGGCGCAGCTCGGTCTGGTCGTGGTGGATCCACAGGTCGGGCGGCTTCAGGTCGGGCGTGCCGATCCCCGTCTGGCCCTTCACGTAGCTGTTGCTGCGAAACACGCGGGGCGCCGTCGCCCGTCAAGTGCCACGCGATCCGCTGCGTGTTGCCACCTCCGACAGGTCGGACCGCTACCGTCGGGTGTTCCGACATGTGACACGGTTTGGTCAGGCGGGACCACTGCTGGCAGCTGCACATGCAATGGCTCCCGGACAGTCGAACAAAATGCACCAGCAAGCGTCCAGTGAACCTTTTGCTCCTTAATGACCACAATTTGCTGTAGAAATGCTGTATCACTACTGGCGAATCATTTTCAATAAACGATTATTAGTTATTAGTTTTTTTTGGGCACATCAACTGCATTGGTCATACAGCGCCCACGAAGAAACGATGGTGCATACAAAAAAAAATCCGCATCGCTGCTATTGCACTGATAACAAGTTGCACAAGAAAATATCCAGGATCTTGCTGGAGGGATACTGGAGGGTCTTGCATCAGAAAAGTGAATTTGGCTGTTGCGGCTGTTTTGCCCTACGCAAAACCGCCGACAGAGAGAATGCTGTCGTGCAGCGCGACGGTCGGGCCGGGCTCCTACCTCTTGTGTCCGCGCCGCGGCGACTCGCGGCTGGGCTTCCTCTTGCAGAGGCACACGGTGACGATGATCACCACCACCAGCAGCAGCGTCACGGCGCAGGCGGCCACCACGTACAGCAGGTGGTCGCCGAGGCCGCCGCCACCTGCCGGCCGCCAGCACAGCCGTCGTCACCGACACCGCGCCACTGGACGGTCGTGCTGCACGGCCGCACTGGAGGGCACTCGCCCCAGCCGCTCCACAGCGTGCGCTGGCGCGGCTCACCATAGCCGTCGGCACGCGGCGGCTGCCGCCACTCGCGATGCAGAACTGTCAGCTTGTGCTTTTCTGAAGCACCACTTAAGCAACTTTCGTCATGATCAGATAAATTGGCTTGACCCAACAGCAACAACATAGAAAATAATTACGTGAACGTAGTCAAAGATACTCTTCATAATTATGAACGTGTGTGACGTGGTAGCCTAGATATTCCTGGATCACGGTCGCAGCCAGCGTTGGAAAAGTGGCGGATAGTAGAGATAGGCTGCGACTCGCAGCCTACCTCTACTATCCGGCAATCCAGTTAGTTATTAGAGCTTCAGGGCGCATCGACTTCATTGGTTATGTGGGATATCTCATTATCCGGCAGTCAAAAACTATGCTAAACCGTTTTGTATGCTACTGCAGACGAGAACAGATCGGCAGGTAAGCCATGTGGAGACCTGCCGGCCGCAGCACTTACCTGACCGACGACGACCCGACGGACTGTAGCCGGGGTCTACGGAAACCAAAACAGAACACACGTCAGCACAGCGCAGGCCAACTCTCGTGCAGAACGAAACAGAACGGGACCGCGGCGCAACCAAGCCCCACCGACTCGTAACGAAACACACCGGACGGACGTAACAAAACCATCAGGCAGAACGGAAATCCGACGGCATCAGTGCGGGTGATCGTCAGACAGAAAGCATCCGGGTGGTGCAGGTATCGTGCAGGCCAAACGACATTTCGCCGATATTTGGTCATCGGGAATACGAAAATAATCGGCGTGCATTGAGCAGTTTGACCGGACCTGGCAGGCTGGTCGTCCCTTCTGCCCTGGCATGGTCTCCAATCTCACTTGACCAAGTAGCAAGTCTGACCTGACCTGGTCTGCGGTCTGTCACAACCTGCCCCATAGTTCGTCCTCAACCGACACCCAGACTGAGCCGACCATGTATCCAGCAGACCAAGTGTCCAGTCCGCCCAAGCCTGACCTGACCTGGCTGCGAGTCTGACCTGACCTGGCTGCCGTCTGACCTGAGCTGGTGTGCAGACGGACGGAGCGCGAGACGGGACTGTTGCCGGCGGCGTTGCGCGCCTGGATGCGGAACCAGTAGACGGTGGTGGGCGTGAGGTCGGTGAGCGTGGTGGTCATCTGGTCGCCCACCACCGGGTGTACCTGCCACTCGCGGTCCGGCAGCGACCGGTCGGCCGTGTACTGGATCACGTACCCTGTCCAGACACAGGACGCTGTCAAAATGGGGACTTCTCGTGTGGTGGGAAATGTCGAAACGAGTACATCAGGATGTCGAAGTCACATTGGAAGTAATGTTATTTAAAATTCTGCTAAATCCAGCAAATCCAGATTTGGGGCAATTGCGTACTTATCACTGTTCCAGTTTTGCGTGGTTTGAAAGGCACTTAATTTGGGAATACCGAAATCAACGATAACGAAACAAACGCCCATGCTGTAATCTGGCACTGTATAGCAACGCATAGGCAATCCCTTCATCTGAAATTGCACTACGGGATGTTCGTTATCACGATCCATGATCCGTTATTGGGAGCAAAAGTGTGATACCTGCAAACGAGATCCAGTTGGAAGCGAGGCATGCGTACTTCAAAATCACACACCACGAAGCACGATCTCGATACTTCTTTGGGAAGAATGTCGATTCAGTGTTCAGTAAGTGGTATATTCCACCATATTTCGAGAACAATCCATCACTCTCACATGCTAGTTCATACACACAGTAGTCACGGCCTCGGCAGCGCGCGTGAGCCAAACCATCTGGGAATCCCCACTGATGACGGAAAAACTTCGTCCCTGCCCTGTAGAAATAAACTTGGGTGTCCAACCACTGACGTTCAGGTGGGAGGAAGCCATGCTTCTGAATAGACTTGTACAAACAATATGTCTGGGTGGGCACATTTGAGCCAAAAGTGCCCGAGGTGAAACTTTTACGATCTCCTGCTACAATATGGATTAATGTAGCTTTAAGTCTATCCTGAAAATGAGAGGGTGGATTGGTGCAAAACATGCCATTGGATATACAATTACATGACCCTGAGTCAGAGTTGAGCTTATGGTCGCGAACATATTTATATGTTTATGTTTTAAACTTTTAGTGGCTTCAGCTCTCAGAGGACGGAGAAACAAAAGAAAAGGAACTGGGTACCGCATTAATACATTCCTGGTTAACCTGTCTACCTAAATTTGGGCGGGATGTGCTGCCGCATACTTTCCTTTGGGCAATATTTGCCATTTCACACGAGCATGTGCACCACAAGGGAATCCTTCGTTGATGACATTGTTTGCATAGATACCATGTACCAAACTTATACCAGCAAATTGCACGCAAAATGTACTTGAGCGAATGTAGTATTAAACCTCCCGGCTGCCCCTCCCGGCCACTGGCCGTACCTCCGGACCACTGGCCGTACCTCCGGACCACTGGCCGTACCTCCCGGCCACTGACCGTTCCTCCCGGCCACTGACCGTCCTTCCCGGGCACTGACCGTCCCTACCGGCCACTGGCCGTACCTCCCGGCCACTGACCGTCCCTACCGGCCACTGACCGTCCCTACCGGCCACTGACCATCCCTCCCGGCCACTGACCGTCCCTACCGGCCACTGACCATCCCTCCCGGCCACTGGCCGTCCCTACCGGCCACTGACCATCTTTCCCGGCCATTGACCGTACCTCCGGACCACTGGCCGTACCTCCCGGCCACTAGCCGTACCTCCCGGCCACTGACCATCCCTCCCGGCCACTGACCGTTCCTCCCGGCTGCCCCTCCCGGCCCCAGACTATTATATTTTTAGAAGATCTGCCAATAGAGGCTGAAGTACTGGCGTAAATATGTTCCGCTTTGCCCAGTGAGTCCGAATAATCAGGCAGTTTGATCATTGATAACGACCTTGGTGGAAATGTGCTTCTGCAGCTACATAAAATATCCGTTCTGAAAACATCAATTAATTGCTGAAAATTTCTTTCATGTCGTAGCATATAGCTGTTTTCAAAATGTCTCACTTCGAGACACCACGGAGACAAATCTGGAAGGCAAATGATTGTGCTTGACGCGTACTGACTCAGGGTTAAAGAGGACAAGTAGTGGGCCTAACCGGGACGATATACGCAGCCACGTTTTATTGGTAGCCGCCCCACATGACTGCGACCCTATTCCTCGCCCATTAACCACCCCCTCCCGCCAACGTCCCACTGACCACCCCCCTCCCCCGGCCACTGACCGTCGATCTTGCCGTTGGGCGTCTTGGGCGGCTGCCAGCTGAGGTTGATGATGGCCGGGTTGTCCTCCGACTGGACGATGGTCAGGTCGCGCGGTGGCGTCGACGGCGCCGCCTCGTGCGTGCTGTTCACCACGATCAGCGACCAGCTGGACTCACGGTGACCCTGCGCGCACGACGCCGGCCCGGTCTCAGAGACGCCGCGACACCAGACGGGTCGGCTGTGGCGCCCGGCCAGCCAGAGCTACGTCAGCACGGCACCGGCCCGGTCTCAGAGACGCCGCGACACCAAACGGGTCGGCTGTGGCGCCCGGCCAGCCCGAGCTACGTCAGCACGGCATCGGCCCGGTCTCAGAGACGCCGCGGCACCAAACGCGCCCAGCTACGTCAGCACGGCACCGGCCCGGTCTCAGAGACGCCGCGACACCAGACGCGCCCGGCCAGCCCGAGCTAGGTCAGCTCGGCACCGGCCCGGTCTCAGAGATGCCGCGACACCAGACGGGTCGGCTGTGGCGCCCGGCCAGCCCGAGCTACGTCAGCACGGCACCGGCCAGGTCTCAGAGATGCCGCGACACCAGACGGGTCGGCTGTGGCGCCCGGCCAGCCCGAGCTACGTCAGCACGGCACCGGCCTGGTCTCAGAGACGCCGCGACACCAGACGGGTCGGCTGTGGCGCCCGGCCAGCACGAGCTAGGTCAGCACGGCACCGGCCCGGCCTCAGAGACGTCGCGACACCAGACGGGTCGGCTGTGGCGCCCGGCCAGCCCGAGCTACGTCAGCACGGCACCGGCCCGGTCTCAGAGACGCTGCGACACCAGCCGCGCCCGGCCAGCACGAGCTACGTCAGCACGGCACCGACACCATCTGATATCCGACCGGACGGTCAGTCGAACCAGTCGCAGCTCATTACAGGTGGTCAACTCTACACAGTCACGTACAAACTCGGTCGCAGCACACGAAAGGACTAATACAGAAGGCGGGGAGGGGAACACAGCTCAGACAAATTCACGAGTGCTGCTAAAGCTCGGTCCAATGGCGGTGTGAACCGAGCTTAAGGGAAGGGGAGGTTCACATCCGTCCTGATGGGTTGCGCGGGCCGATTCGGAGGCGCAGCTGTCACTCGTCAAACCCACCCAGGGTGCGGCTCACACGCCCATTGGTACGGCCGAACACGCAGTTATGCGGCTCATACCCAGCCATGGGTGCTGCTCAGATGATGATGAATTGGAGTTTAGGGGCGCATCGACTGCCAGGGTCATTTTGCGTCCATATGGGTGCTGCTCAGACCAACCTTGACAGCCTGAACGGAGAACTCGTAGGTGGTGGCTGGCCGGAGGTTCTCCAGCATGCAGTTGAGCTGGGAGGCGTTGTGGTAGCGGTAGTTATCCGGATTTGCTTGGGTGGCGTATCTTACTTGGTACATTCGGCCGTCGTTCACCACCTGCCAATCGTCACGACATCATACCGTCGCACGCCACATCTGTCACATTGTTACACCACCGTCCGATACATCTGCC
This sequence comes from Imbricaverruca yamaguchii, assembly GCA_034440575.1. NCBI lineage: Eukaryota > Metazoa > Arthropoda > Thecostraca > Neoverrucidae > Imbricaverruca > Imbricaverruca yamaguchii. The sequence goes on from JAOTOL010001181.1 coordinate 200,423, forward strand.
GCATTGTTGCACTATCACCCGATACATCTGCCACCTTGCTGCACTACCGTTCGTCACATCTGACACACTGCTCTGTCACCGTCAACCATACCAATGTCGTCGATATTGTTGTTATTTGGGTTTAGGGATCGCATCAACTGCACCGGCTATACACATACAGCGCCCAAAACCACTTAAGTCGAGCCGAGTGGAAACATATCTGACGTCACATCATCGACCTAAGTGAACACTGCCTGGCTTCACTCTACATCGCACATACGCAGGAGGAACTCGACTCATAAGATACTATCGTGTAAACTTTCGATAAAACAGCACTAAGTTTCTGGGCCAATGTCAACTGGTATAATGCCTGGTTCCGAAGTTCAAGTACAGCATCTGGCCGGGCATGATTCGGTCGATCCAGAACAATGCCTGGTTGGGCAGAGCTCGGTGGGTTCAGTTCAGTATCGGCTCAGCACAGTACTTGGTTGGATACCGAATGGTGGGCACAGCACAGTACCTGGTTGGGCAGGGAGTGATGATCATAGCGCAGTACCTGGTTGGGCATGGAACGATCGATCTAATGTAGTACCTGGTTTGGCCAGGAGCAGTTAGGTATAGCGCAGTATCTGGTTGGGCAGGGAGTGATGGATATAGCTCAGTACCTGGATGGGCAGGGAGTGGTGGATATAGCGCAGTACCTGGATGGGTAGGGAGTGATGGATATACCTCAGTACCTGGTTCGGTAGGGAGTGATGAGCATAGCGCAGTACCTGGTTGGGCATGGAACGATCGATCTAATGTAGTACCTGGTTTGTCCTGGAGCAGTTAGGTATAGCGCAGTACCTGGTTGGGCAGGAAGTGCTTGGTATAGCATAGTACTTGGTTGGGCAGGGAGTAGTGGGCATAGCGCAGTACCCGGCTGGGCAGGGAGTAGTGGGTGTAGCACAGTACCTGGTTGGGCAGGGAGTGCTTGGTATAGCATAGTACCTGGTTGGGCAGGGAGTAGTGGGCATAGCGTAGTACCCGGCTGGGCAGGGAGTAGTGGGTGTAGCACAGTACCTGATTGGGCAGGGAGTGCTTGGTATATCATAGTACCTGGTTGGGCAGGGAGTAGTGGGCATAGCGTAGCACCCGGCTGGGCAGGGAGTAGTGGGTGTAGGACAGTACCTGGTTGGGCAGGGAGCGATCGGTCCAGTAGAGCACAACCTCCGACTCGCTGACCACGTTGACCTTCAGCCCGGTCGGGATGACCAGCGGCCGCCGGTCCATCTGGTCCTCTGGCGGCCGCGTCCACAGCGTCTCGTAGATGGGTGTGCCGTTACCGGCCGCGTTCAGCGCGCGCAGCGACACCACGTACTCGGCGTTGGACACTGCCGGGCGGCGCGTCCGTCACAAATGAATCAGCACCATCGAAACTCCAAATGAGAAAATTGGATTATGATTTTCTGGAAAAGATAATGCTCTGAATGCCAATAAACCAAAAACAGCCTGTTTTCCAACCCCCAGCACGCCTGAGTGGCTGCTCGTGGTGATTACACGTGGAGAATGGGTCTTCCCAACGCATTGCAATGCGACGACAAGTAAGGACATTTGACGCCAGTCCCACGGCGATATAATGGGAGACTGATGCTGGCATTGGTAGGATCGGGTGACGTTGGGTGGCTTGGTTTGGTCAGTTGGTTAGCAAGTTGGTTATTACTATTATCGAGTGCATCAACTTCATTGGCTATATAGCGCCCATACATGGCTTAGCCCAATCCAACCACTCACATGCACTCGGGACAGATCAAACAATGCTAAGTCAGATCAGGTCAAACCAGACGAGCTTCAGTCGGGTCCAGTCGAGCCCAGCCTGAGCGGCGGGCGGCTCACCGAGGTCCTTGATCACGTAGAAGTGTTGTTTTTCGTCGATGACCTCTGTGTAGCTGTCGGGCACGCCGCGGCCCCAGCCGATGGTGTAGCCGCGCACCAGGATGTTGGTGTTGCGCGGCGGCGACCACACCACCGTAATGGTGTCCTCGGTCGGACGAGCTGGCCGCACCAGATGCACTCGGTCAGCTCACACGTCCAACACGACAGGACGCCAGTGCTCCTGAACTGGTGTAATTTGGGCGTGACATGTCGCCCAGCTGGTAAAAATGACACTGTATCTCCCACTATCTTGAACGCTTATATATCTACTGCAATCTACTATTGGAAAGAGCACAATAAGAAACAAGAATCGCCTGGGAATAATTTTACGGCCTACCTTACGAGGTATCATTTTGGTACACTATATTCAGAAATACATCCCTGTCAAGGATTTCGCTCAATTTTCCACTCCAGCTACATTTTCAGAAGTAGCTATATACTCTCACACCCTGAATCAACACCGGCTTTGAAACTGTATGCATATGCATCATCTTCATTTCAGGCAGCCTTGACACCATGTCACACAAGATGCATTTAGTCTCCTCTCTGAGAACCGCGTACACAAGTCATGGTCACTGAGCACTCTTGACCGGATGAACCGAATAGCGACCACCTAGTCTCTCCAAGGGGAGCCCACGTCCTCGTCTGCACCGCTGCGTCCAACTACTGCTTCAGAGGCGCTACACGGCTGCAGCCGACAGCGCACCAACACCACCGAGTGTGGTCACCCGTCACACCTGGTGTGACGAGGCTACGCACAACATGACACCTTACTCGTAGGCTGATGAGATGGCGCATAACTGACAGGGTGGACAAGACCAGACCTTTTCCCACCAGGGGCAGGTGGTAAAAGGTGGGCGTGACAACACGAGACGACACCGTGGTAGGGGACGGACGGAGGGAAACAGGGGCGTCAGGCTGAACGGCACAGCGAGGGCGGGTGGAGCGCAATAAACACACTCGACCCACCCGTGTCGTCGGCATCGGCTCACATACCGCCGAGCACAGAAGGCCGGCCCAGAAGTGCCTGCATGGATTGAACGCACGAAACGACAGACGTCGGCAGCGACTCAGCGACTCACCTACGAGCGAGGCGGGCCGGTCCGGCACGGCCGTCTCCACCTGCAGCCGGTGGAACAGCTGCGCCCGGTGCCAGCGCGTGAACGGACCCGTGCCGTTGGCCGTCAGCGCCGCCATCTTGACCAGGTACTCGGCGTTCTTCTGCAGCTCGCTCAGCGTGAAGCTGCGCCGGATGGCGTCCGTGACGACGGTGTGCGCGTCGCGCCGGCCGCCGCCGTCCTGCCGCTTGTAGCGGATCTTGTAGCCGGTGAGCGGGCCGTTCCGGTGTTCGGCCGGCGGCGGCTCCCAGCGTACCACCACGCTCTGGGTGTGCAGTTCACGGCACGGTCACTACCATGGCGGTACACTGTTCGACAGCAGCACAGCATGGCACTACTACCACGCTCTGGGTGTGCAGTTCACGGCACGGTCACTAACATGGCGGTACACTGTTCGACAGCAGCACAGCATGGCACTACTATCACGCACTGGGTGTGCAGTTCACGGCACGGTCACTACCATGGCGGTACACTGTTCGACAGCAGCACAGCATGGCACTACTATCACGCACTGGGTGTGCAGTTCACGGCACGGTCACTACCATGGCGGTACACTGTTCGACAGCAGCACAGCATGGCACTACTACCACGCACTGGGCGTGCAGTTCACGGCACGGTCACTAACATGGCGGTACATTGTTCGACAGCAGCACAGCATGGCACTACCACCACGCACTGGGTGTGCAGTTCACGGCACGGTCACTACCATGGCGGTACACTGTTCGACAGCAGCACAGCATGGCACTACTACCACGCACTGGGTGTGCAGTTCACGGCACGGTCACTACCATGGCGGTACACTGTTCGACAGCAGCACAGCATGGCACTACTACCACGCACTGGGTGTGTAGTTCAATGGCACGGTCACTACCATGGCGGTACACTGTTCGACAGCACCACAGCATGGCACTACTACCACGCACTGTGTGTGCAGTTCGCTGGCACGGTCACTAACTTGGCGGTACACTGTTCGACAGCAGCATAATATGGTACTACCGTCACACAACATGGTACCATCACAGCCACATCGGGGTACTGCTCCGCCACCCTTGTAGACAACAGTACCATAACCACCATAGCGGAACACTGCTCCATCACCCTGGTAGAAAACAGTGCCGCCGCCACCACATCAGGGTACCACTCTACCAACTTGGTGGAGTGGCACCGTCACCACCATAACGGGACACTACCATACGGTGTTGGCTGAGGGAATGGCACCGCTACTACCACACAACACAACACAGTTACCACCACAGCCTGGCGTAGGACGACGACACAGCCAATACCACAATACGACACCACCAAAGGACAACACTCGCTGAAGCACACCAAGCGGCACCGCCACCACCACACAACACAATATCGTCACCACCACAAAACGTGGTACAGTCACTATCACACAACATAACACCGTCACTGCCACAACATGGCACCGCCATCAGTGCACAACATAACATTCTCACCACTACAAAACGTGGCACAGTCATCATCACACAGCACGGCATCGTCATTATAGCCGTCACCCGGCACCACACAGCACGGCACCATCCACACAGCATGAGTTATCATAGCTGACGCCACAGCACCACACAGAACGGCACCATCCACACAGCATGAGTTATCATAGCTGACGCCACAGCACCACACAGCACAGCAGTCACCATAGCCGACACCCGACACCACCGCACCACACAAAACGGCACCATCCACACAGCATGAGTTATCATAGCTGATGCCACAGCACCACACAGCACAGCAGTCACCATAGCCGACACCCGACACCACCGCACCACACAGAACGGCGCCATTCACACAGCATGACAGTCATCATAGCTGACACCACAGCGCCACACAACACGGCAGTCACCATAGCCGACACCGACACCACCGCACCACACAGAACGGCACCATCCACACAGCATGAGTTATCATAGCCCACACCACAGCACCACACAAAACGACACCACCCACACAGCAAAGCAATCAACAAGGCCGACACCTCAGCACCACGGCACCACAGCACAGCAGTCACCATAGTCAACACCCGACACCACAGCACCGTCGACGTCAAACGTTCAGCTCGTGACGCGGTTCCGGGTGGGCGGACCAGAGCTCGGCAACCATGCCGAACACCATGGCAGGGCACGGCGCGACAGTTCACGGCCCACGGCCGTTATCCAGGGCCGCAGCTGCCAGCGGTGACTCAGGCACGGCCCTTGGAACCGTGCTGCATCACCTCGGCAGTCGACGCGCCCTTAAACCCCAAAGCCATCGGCACCAGCAATATCTGCCCGTGTCCAACGCGGGTCCCCACCCCAGTCCGGTCAGTGGGCAGGGCCGGCGACGCAGCCGCCACCCACCGTGTCGCTGGACGTCTCGATGGTGATGTTCTGCGGCGTCTCGGATGGCTTGTCGCCCCAGGTGCGCGCGCTGACCTCGGCCGTGCTCGGGCCCGGCCCGTCGGCGTTGACAGCGCTCACACGTATCGTGTAGCTGGTGTACTTGCGCCGACCGGTCAGCACGAACTGCGTGGCGTTGGTGTTGAACACGCGCTCCTCGTCTCCGCCCGCCGACTGGGTCACACGGCAAAGTCGCCGGTCAGATGAGCGTCGAGACACGTAGTCAGGCCGGGTGATGCCCAGGACAGAGAACATGTGCACAGATCTAAGGTACATACCTGGGCTATATAAACTATCTATATAAAGATATATATGAATAAATAAACACAAGCATATAAAGATATATCTATATATATATATATATATATATATATATATATATATATATATATATATAAATTCCATAGATATCTCCATAGTTATTGAATATATTTGATCAATTTCTTCTTGATTTCATGCCGAACATTCCACGCAAGTCGCAGCACACACTTCAGGCACGTGATCTATACGAATTAGCACTACGCAGTCCGCCTAAGCAGCGCCACTCATTCTGCCCGACGTGGGCCACGCGTTCCGCCTGACTTGGGCCACGTTCTGCCTGACCTGACCTGGGCCATGCGTTCCGCCAGACTTGGGCCACGTTCCGCTTGACTTGACCCGCCTGACCTGACCTGGGCCAAGTTCCGCCTGACCTGACCTGGGCCACGTTCTCCCTGACCTGACCTGAGCCACATGTTCCGCCTGACCTGGGCCACGTGTTCTGCCTGACCTGAGCCACGTGTTCTGCCCGACCTGGGCCACGTGTCTGCCTGACCTGGGCCACGTGTCTGCCTGACCTGGACCACGTAGAGTGTGTAGTGGAGCGGCGGCGGCGTGACGGCGGCCCAGCTGGCCAGCAGCCGGGTGGAGCCGATGGGCAGCAGACTCAGCTGGAGCGGCGCCGCCGGCACGGTCGGCTCCGGCTGGGTGCGCAGCTGTAGCCGCGCGGCGCCGCGGCCCGCCGCGCCCGCCGTGTTGGCCACCACGCGGAACACGTACTCGGTGTCCGGCTGCAGGCCCTGGATCTGCTGGCTGGGCGAGCCGGCGCCCGCCGACGTGTTGAGCACGCGCTCCCTGGGGGGAGCGGACGTGTCACGGACGGAACACAGACAGACGTGTTGGACACACCCTCCCCGGGAATGCATGGCCGGGAGATGCGGCGCGGAGTGCAAATGGTCTGAGTCGGCAGACGAGCGAATCATTCTCCGGGGAACCGTTGGATTTGTACTTTGTACTTTGTACTTTGTACTTTGTAACCCTGGATGTGGGATTGTTCGCGAGACAGCATCAACCCCTCCCTCCTGCCTGCCAGTACTTTCTCTTCTCATCTTACCTAGAATCATATATTTTCTAAAACTACCTCCTGTCTCAAGTCAGGGTTTTTGCGGCCACCCACCACTGCCCGAGCGGTGACTCACCTCTCCGAGTCGAGTCGCCGGTACGTGACCGTATAGAACGTGACGGCGGCCGCCGTGCTGAGCGGCTCGCGCCACGTCAGCGTCACGAAGCGCGCGCCCACCACGCGCGCCGTCACCTCGCGCGGCGCCGCGGCTGCCGTCGTGTCCGTGATGTCGCCGTCGCTGGCTGCCGACGCGCCGCCGTTACGACTCCGCCCACCACCTGCCGACGCCGCCGGGCCGCGGCGGCACGGGAGACGGCGGGCCGCACCAGGTGGGAGGGGACAGCGCGCGGGTGGAGGCCAGAGCGGACGGCGGAGGGAGAGAGCGAACCGAAAATTAGTCCATCGCTGCGGCACGTTCCAGCACACGCATGCGGTACCTCATTCCGGGCGTACGCAACGGACAGTGAATGATCGCCCGCGCAAGCATAAACGCAGAACAGCGAACACAGCGACACATTGCAGGTTCCGTGCTACTTCATGCTCTTAGCGTCGGCATCGGACCCGGTGAGTAACATGGCCGAAATATCTTAAAATAGCAGAGCGCAGACGCCTGTCGCACCCCTCCCCCAGGTGCACTATTCAGTGTCGGGCCAAGGCCATACACTGTGCCTGCTGATGGAGCCACTCGTGTGCACGCTCAGCGACAAACCAGCCAACCGCCAGTGTTTATGACGGTCGTCAAGTGACGCTGACCACCGTTTGAAAGACGCCGATCCGACCACCATGATCTTCTAAACAAATACATTCCTTGAAAATATCACAGCATGCGATAAAGTGAGCAGTACGTATTGCAGCAACATCGGCCACACGGTGGGTCAGACCACACCAAACTTAGGAGAACGTAAGACTGAACTTCCGACAACGGAGAACACCGAACTCTAGAAATCATGACCGAACTACCTTCTAAGCAGGGGATCCCGACTGAGGTGGGAAGAATCTTGGGTGGTGATGGTGGATTGGTGCATTGGGACGCACCGACCACTTGGGTCACTTTACAGTCATATTGGGAGGATCTGTGGGTTCCAGAGGTATCGTGAAAGCACGGCAGGATGAAGGCACACAAAATGCTATGTATGCTGCAGGCAGTTTTCTTGGCCCGTGGACTCATATCATGGTTTATGCGCATTCCCTCGTTCAAAGCTTACCTGTGAAGTCAGTCAAATAAACAAAGCATGGAACACCAAGCCCCCGAACCCCAACGCCCCAATATGCGCATTCAGAGCATGAAGCGGCAGGATGACATCGGATAACGAAGTTGTCTCATAACACATCAGCAAGAAGCTCCAAACTCACCCCAAGACACATCATCCGGTCACGCGTAACTACCTTATTAACATAAATAGCACCACAACATGGTATTAATGCTTTTAAAACTAGAGGTAAATCAAATGACGTCACCTATATTGATGAATTTGTTAGTTCGCTTCAAACGTTTGGCGACGAATGCCTGGTCATTGTGTTGCCATAATTATACAGTTGACAAGAAATAAACAGTATCAATGTCTTAAATGAGAAATCACAGTTAAATAGATGATCAGCCATAGGATAGGCACCTCGAGCTGCAATCACGCCAATTATGATCTATATTAGACATGAACCTCAGTAGTGGCACGTGCTATGCGCAACATACACACACTACTGAAAACCTGCCGACGTCTATGCAATGCTCAAGGAGTCGTTGAACAACATACAACTCTAACAGAATCACAAATAAACTTGCTGCAATAGGATCGCATTCATGGCACGTGACAGCTAGACAGCTAATGGCCTTCAATGTAGTTTCAGTGCTCCCCTGCCATCCGAAGTCGACACCAGACGGTGGCGAAAAATTGTGTTTGCATCATTTCCTCACCTCTGGCGACATAAACACACCAGAGGCAGACCGCACTGTACGTACCAACCAGCTGCCGAGTCTGGCGAACACCTGAGGAGCGCACCGTACGAGGTGGGGATGTAAAATATGGCTGACATCCGAGAGGAAGCTGGGGATGAGTCCGAACCTGGTGCCAGGGCCAAGTCTGGCGGCAGTCTGAAGATCGGGGTCTGTGGAGCACACTATCTGGCGGCGGGACGGTGAGGCGGTAGGACAGTGAGGCGGCAGGACAGTGAGGCGGGCGGCTGTGCAGGCGGTGGACGCTGGAGAGCACACTGTACCTTGCGGCGGGACGGTGAGGCGGTAGGACAGTGAGGCGGCAGGACAGTGAGGTGGGCGGCTGTGCAGGCGGTGGACGCTGGAGAGCACACTGTACCTTGCGGCGGGACGGTGAGGCGGTAGGACAGTGAGGCGGCAGGACAGTGAGGCGGGCGGCTGTGCAGGCGGTGGACGCTGGAGAGCACACTGTACCTTGCGGCGGGACGGTGAGGCGGTAGGACAGTGAGGCGGCAGGACAGTGAGGTGGGCGGCTGTGCAGGCGGTGGACGCTGGAGAGCACACTGTACCTTGCGGCGGGACGGTGAGGCGGTAGGACAGTGAGGCGGCAGGACAGTGAGGCGGGCGGCCGTGCAGGCGGTGGACGCTGGAGAGCACACTGTACCTGGCGGCAGGACGCTCAGACGGGCGGCAGTCTGCACGTCGCCGGCCGAGTTGGTGGCGAAACACTGGTACACGCCGGCGTCCCGCTCCACAAGGCCGAGAATCCGCAGACTGTGGCCGCTCTCCTTCAGCTGAGCAAGTCAATGTTGCCGGGTCAGGGTCACCACGGCCTCCGTGGCCATGCGGTTAGTCGCCAGAAGCACGTGACATGCCCTTGGAGCGCCAAACCAAACTGGGGTCAGCCAGGCCGACAGATATATCCACGGTGAGAAAACAGTGGAAGTGCATGTTTCGGGTTTATGGCTACGAAAAGAAGAGATCCATTTCGAATGGGGCCTGGCGCACCTCTGCTCTGCGTCCAGCCACTTCGTGACACGCACCACTCCGAAAAAAATAGGTTCGGCTCATTAATTCAACGTGTCTGAATCATTTCAGTCAGTCAAATAGCTCTAGTTATAATGGAGGCGATCGAAGGTGTTAGGCTCTCTACTTCCGTCAACGGGGAGTTATCCCTGTGATACCTGCAGTCCAGTGAACCTGTAGCTTGCCCCACCTCGAAGCCCTACAACACCTGCAGTCCAGAGACCCTGTAACTCGCCCCACCTTCGAACCCTACAACACCTGCAGTCCAGAAACCCTGTAACTCGCCCCACCTTGAAGTAGTCGGAGTTGTGCAGTTTCTCGCCGTTTTTAGTCCAGGTGATGGTGGGCGGCGGCACACCGCGAGCCTGACAGCGCAGCTCCACGTCCTCCTTCTGGACGGCCGTTGTGTCGCCGGGTCTCTCCTCAAACGTGGGCGCCACTGTGCCACGCAACACATCATCCTTTCAGCCGCGCACACACACCGACCGCCGACATTTCTCGGCACTTACGTGCCATTTGTTCGCTGCGATAACAACTGTATTATACAACGCGCTACACGTATATACCAATTGCAAGTGATTGTCCAAGGGTGCTATTGTGTCTACTAGAGGACGGTGGCGCTATTTCGATGTGCATAATTCAGGTAACGTATTTCTTTGAGTGGAATATGTGATTTTATTTCGTGGCAGACTACAGTTTGAAGTCATTATAATGTAATGTTTTGCATTATAATGTTTTGCTTAGTCAAAAATATAGACCAGACTCGGGGAAGCTCATGGCATATTTCACCCACAAACACACACAGAGGTCACATTACATAGCAGTCAAAAGCTCTAATTATTGACACCATGCTGCCAGGTTCCCAGTGATACCTCTTCTGGGTACGACGGGGCTTTCCATATTTCTCAGACTGGAAATATAGAGAACTGCTTCGGTGGTGCAACGTGATGCAGTGCCCTTAGCCGAGCTCCTGAACATGATTAATTTAAAGGCATCCCTGTGAACCCATAATACGGACGCCAGGTCACGACTTGGTGAACACTATCCCCAGCTACAGCCATTGCATTGGATGAAGTCGATCAAAGAGTCTGTCCGAAGTCAAAATTAAAAGCAGACGCCTCCGATATTCGAAACCGACGAGTGCGCAGACTGCCACGAAGGTCCTGGCTGGCGGTCGGTGGTATAATGGCAACACAACAGATGTATGACGGTCGCCACGTGGCAATGCTGTGGCGCTTTCATTCCCAACGACAGGTTCCGCGTCAACTGCCCTCATCGTTCTCCACAGTACTGAACTACAGACCAAAATGCAATACACAAGACGCCTTGAATGGCATGTGATCAGCTGCACGGTTAACCTGGCAGTCGACGACTCCACACACCGACTATGATAAGCTGCACACAATCCCCTGCGACCAACCGTGCAGCGAACTGTGCTAACAGCGACCTCGGGTTGACAGCGAACTGTGCTTACAGCGAACTGTGTTGACAGCGGCCTGTGCCGACAGCGAACTGCGCTGACAGCGAACTGTGCTGACAGCGAACTGTGCTTACAGCGAACTGTGCTGACAGCGAACTGTACTCACAGCGACCTCGAGCTAACAGCGAACTGTGCTGACAGTGACCTCAGGCCAGTGAAAACAAAATTGTTTAATACAACGAAGAATGGCTCTTAGGTGCTCCTGGGTTTTAGACATTGCGTGAGACGAAATGTACGACCCTCAATATACCAGGTGCTGGGTTTACTCAACATTAAAAGTAGCGTTAGGGATCATGCTATATTACGCATAACAAAACAAAATTCACCCTTTTGCTTGGAACGTCACAGGTAATGGAAGTTTTCGGTTTTCATCCTTGGTGATGACTTTCATCTTTTCATAAACATATTACAAACACAGATGGTGGTTGTTGTGATGGAAATAAAGTAAACGTTTGCAATGTTTTCATCCTTGTCTTTTGTTTTTTTCCAGCAGGTATCAATAATCTCACTCTCAGGTGAATATAGAATGGGCTTTGAGACAAAGGCATATCATCACAAAGCCTAATGGGCTTGTAGCGAAGATTTCCTGGCAGGCTGAAAATTATTGTATAATGAACTAGATGTGTATCTTCATAAAGCTGGGCACGAAGTTCACAGTGTACCCTCACTATGCAGAGGATTATATAGCATGATGAACATAAGTGCAGCAATCTATGAATATACATGAATCCATGAAATACACTGATACCATGTGTCATTAAAAAGAAACATGTGAAGCTGTAGCATAACCACAAATTCGGCTGAGCTGACACACTTAAGGGCTGAATCATGACATTGCCCAAACCCAAGTAATTGTCAGCTAATTCAGGAGGGATTTGGAGCAAGGGGATGGGGCATCACCAGCATAGATAACCTGATTTGAACTACAATCAACCTTTACTCAAGCTCTTCAGAAAAACAGGGAACGAAAAAAGTAGAAGAAAAAGTATTGCTTTCAACTAGAGCTTGCACCTAAACCATACAAATCAGGTATTTTGCGTCAGCGATTTATTAAACCTTACACAACCCAAGCTGAATGACAATGGGCTGGCTGTATCGACCCATGAGCTGAACCATTAACAGCGTTGAATATCATGACTGAGTAGTATCTCAGCACTGATTGCAGGCAAAGAATGTAGGCATACAAATCTTCATGAATAAATACAGAAATACCCAAACCTCGATCCAATTCAGCGACTTACGAAGACTCAGGTTTGTTTTTCGAAGTCTTGTGTGCGTCACAATTGTAGGCATGTATTTTGAAGAAAAATAGATTTGATAAAATGTTTCAATATTAATATATGATTCTGTTCAGATCTAAACAGGGAAATAAAGTTAGAATTGTTTCTTCATTTATCTTAATCTTACATGAATAATTTTAATAAATACTGCAAATGTTAGCAAACATTGTTTATCAAGAACATCAGATGAGTAATTTCATCCTAAGGCTGGCACATTCCAGGATGAAACACACATGAAAATACAGGTGAATTTGTGGATGAATACTGGCGAGCATGATGGATAAATCAAAGATCAAAGCAAATATCTGAACGTCTCATCATTTTCTACACCTTATAAAAGGACAATAGCGCTCTGCCGCGCGCGGTACAAGGAATTATTTATATGTTCATCTGCGGGCTTTTTCGGCCAGTCTGAAGGGTGTAAAATCCAGGTAAACGCGGGGCTTCATATACGGAAGTGCTACGAATAAATCGCACTACAACTGGGATTTCCCAACTCTCCGTTTATTTTAGTGCGTGAAAATTTTCACAAAACGACTTCCGAAGGGTTTCTTACGTGCCATATTTTTTTACAACGCAAGAGCTCCTGACGTGTGGATGCTTGGAAAGCATGCTGCAAACGGAGACCAGTTCCTTGGTGATATGGCAAGGGAATACTATAAGTGAACAAAAATATAATTATTTCAAGTTCATTTTCTGATTTGAGCACACAAAATACTCGACATGTGCACATTTAAATGAAAATTATAGTGTTTTTCAGTTGCCGTTTGTCGATAGCTCACTGGTTTTTTTTCCTTCGTCACAGGTAACAACCTGAACGCCATAATTATCCCTTGTAGTGTAAATATTTGAACCTAGTTCTTCATGGTATTCTTTATATTGTTCCAAGTCCTTTCCAGTATAATAGCCTCCCAGCCGTGCAGGCTATTTTTTTTTTTTTAATTGCGAAGTGTGCATTGTGTCCTGCGGCACTATAATTTGTCACGAAAGCGCAAAACATCGCTGCGCTGAATTTCGTTTCCATTCAATTGTTTTCATAGCCTTGCGCTTGGCATATACGTGCATACAGTGCAGCGTGAGTTCTATGTGTACTGCATTGAGCTGAGTTAACCTTAAACCACCTCAGCCTACGTTGCACAAATGTGTGGTACAATGTAGATGATGAATACCTCAATCTACATTGGTGATATATTAGCGGCGGATCTGCGTGTACTGTTCGAAGGGAAGCATATGATTAAGGTAGGGCGAGTGGATTCCAAGGTTGTTCTGCTTTGTTGGGAAGGGTAAAATTCAGAGCTGGATGAGGCTGAAATAGATATTGCATGGGCGTGACGGTATTAGGTCTAAGGAGGCCGAATGGGCCGCCTGCCATGCCCAAAGGGGAACGCCACCTCATGTGCTGGAATGCCACCCCTCTGGTCTCCTTTCCATCCCCTACTGATTGATTGATTGATTATTTGGGCTTAAGGGCGCGCCGACTGCAAGGTCATTTAGCGCCCATCCCATCCCCTACTGTTGAAGTGCCACCCATCAAGGTCGGGGTGCACCCCACCCCTTTGGTCCCCGCTTCCTAGAAGGGCAAGTTAGTGCCACCCCAGCACATCTTTAGCCTCCACCAGCCCCACAGCTCAGCCACACACCCTGTAAATTCCTGTATCCGACCCTATATGACACTGAATTATGTGATGCTGAATATCCCTACAGGGGAGGAGCCTTAACATATTGCAAGGTGTGGACAGGGTAGGAATTATGGATCCAGCACCTGACAATGCCAACTATGAGTGATATTAACTACCCTGAGAGACTATGAGTTCCAATGTTAACTACCCTGCTAGTAAAGAGTCTGTCTTGTCTTTATCCTGATATGATTAACTTTGATTTTGAATTTGTGGTCTCTAATAACTAATTGCATAATTTGTATTATCCTAGAGATGTATCTGTTGCTGACCATGCATAAATTTAAATATCTTGAGACCTCCCCTTATTTTTCTGTATCTAAGTTCACACACATCTTTATCAATCTTGTCTCGTATGCGAGGTTGCTCAAATTACTAATCCTCTTTTACACTCTCTAAACGTTACCAACTTTTTCCATTGCTATAGGGGATCAAGCTCCACTATTTAAAATGTGGCCTACAATTTTGTTATTGCTTCTGTTGAATCCAAGTCGCATTGGAGATATGCAAAATAATTATCTCCGTGAGATAGTACGATTTTGGTTTCGCTGTTGACTGGTATTCGTAAACACTATCCACATTTCCAGTCACACTCGCAATCATATCGCTTCGAAGTTCAGCCATGCACAATTAAAAGTTGTTCTTGGCTTGGTTAGTGCTTCTGTTGATGGCGTCTGTGCTGACTGTTCAGATGCCTCATTTCACTCTTATATTAAATGTTGATGGTGTGCTGTATTATTTATTTACAAAGTCCAGCAGTTTGATCGAGTTGTGGCATGACCTTCACTACAGATTATGCTCCCTTGAGACCGAAGGACATAAACACATCACAAAAGGCAAAACAAAAACAGTGCCAGTATTAGTGACATTGCCGTAGTTAAGCTCCAGTTACAGCTGAAAAGCATACGTATAAATATGCAGGCAGATGATTTGAAAGTGCTGTCGGACACACTTTGATACGGTCGTTCTGCGGGCACAGATTCAGCATTTGAGGACGTGACAGGTCACAGGTATGATGACAGTTATCTGGATTGCATAGGTCAGCACCGCCACCCAGGGATGTAGGTTTCGTGATCAGGTCTGCATGAGGACTGGTCAGCGAGGCAGTGGCAAAGGTGGATGGTACCTGTAACACAATTCCGATCAATCAAATGCACCCACATGCAGTTAATGGCATTTGGGTGAGGCCAGCTAGGCTAGCAATGTAGGTCTTTAGTAGGGCGGTGCACAGGTGTCCTTCCGCCATGCGTGGCAAGATTAATGTGAAGAAGTATCAAACAATGGAATTGCCTGTTTCATTTCAAGCACCGCGCTACATTCATGAACTCAATAAAGAAAGGGGGAGGCAAAATGTGAAGCATGTGAAGGTACTGACCTCAACAATGTGATTCAGGAAGAGTGGACCCAACATACAATTTGTCCAAATTTGTATGATTATGTTTGCTACTGGCCATGTGTTTATTTTATTAGTATGATAACGCAATCTGGGTTTTCATCATGGTGCATCTATTCAACGTTTTTCATCTTTCACTATCTGTGATTTTGTTTTTCATCTGCACAGGTACCGAAAAAGTAATTTTAAGACACTGCCTCAGGCCGACTTGTGACCTAACACAATATCGACCTCGGACCGTCCGGTCGGCCAGTGTATAGTGGAGTGACTCGATAGTGTGTGCCCCAGACTGACCTATGACACGCAGTACAGCGGTGGCGTCGGCAGAGTCGATCCTGTTCACCACGCGACACTGATACGTGCCAGAGTCCTCCTCCTGTACACCAATAATCTGAAGACTGCTTACTCCCAGGTAGAAAAACCGCCGGTCCAGGTATCTGTCGATACACCACAGTACTGACACACAAGGTAAACCACAGCACTGTCATACAAGGTACACTACAGTACCGTCACACAATATGCCACAGCACCGTCACACACAATACACCACAGTACCGTCACACACGATACACCAAAGTATCGTCACACACGATACACCACACCACAGTACCGTCACACGATATACCACAGTACCGTCACACACAGTACACCACAGTACACCACAGTACCGTCACACACGATACACCACAACACAGTACCGTCACACACAATATGCCACAGCACAGTTGCACACGATACACCACAGTACCGTCACGATACACCAAAGTATCGTCACACACGATACACCACACCACAGTACCGTCACACACGATATACCACAGTACCGTCACACACAGTACACCACAGTACCGTCACACGTGGTACACCACACTACACCACAGTACAGTCACACACGATACACCACACCACAGTACAGTCACACGATACACCACAGTACCGTCACACACGATACACCACAGTACACCACAGTGCCGTCACACACGATACACTACAGTACCGTCACACACGATACACCACAATACACCACAGTGCCGTCACACACGATACACTACAGTACCGTCACACACGATACACCACAGTACACCACAGTGCCGTCACACACGATACACCACAGTACCGTCACACACAGTACACCACAGTACCGTCACACACGATACGTCACAGTACCGTCACACACAGTACACCACAGTACCGTCACACACAGTACACCACAGTACCGTCACACACAGTACACCACAGTACCGTCTCATACGCAATTTACGTGCAGATATGTAATGAAGGACACATTACAGAAGTAATTAACCTGAGCCAGGTGAAACGCGAAGGGGGAGACACTCACGGTGTCTACGGTGGTGTCATCCTTGAGTCGGGCGAAGAAGCAAGGGGGAGCAACTCAGTATCTACGATGGTGCCGTCATTGATTCGGGTGAAGGGGAAGCTACTCAATGTCTATGGTGGTGCCGTCCTTGAGTTGGGTCGAGGGGGCGGGGAGCCACTCTCGGCGTATATGTTGATGCAGTCCTTTGCGTCAGAGTAAGGGGAGCGGGGAGCCACTCACGACATGTCTATAGTGGTGCCGTCCTTGAGCCAGGTGATGCTGGGGGGCGGGTTGCCGTTGGCGGCGCAGTCCAGCGTGACGGTGTCGCCGAGACGAGCCTCCGTGTCCACCGGCCGCGCCGCGAAACTGGGCGCCTCCGCCCTGTTTGTCTCTTCTGCAGCCGGATCGGGGCGTTACCACACGAGCATGGAGCACCGAAACAGCTGGAGACTGGGCCAGATTTCGCCCAGTCTTTTTTTTTCAAGGGACATATCCGTGCCGTTTTCGTCACCGAACGGATTAAAAACAGTCTGTGGTGTGAATATTAGTATGCCCTAGGCATATTCGGGGCAAGTGTTGGGGAAGTCATCCTCAGCCATTTTCACCAGATGTCTCGATATCTCGTTGGACGTCAATGTATTGGCGATCAGCATGGTATGTGGAAATCAGTCTCTCGTGTGATCCTGATAGAAGTTATCTTTGATGACATGGTATCTCAGAAAGGCAGAAGCGCCCCTAGGGAAGGAAGCACATTGACTCGACACGGCCGACGGTTATCACCACGCGACGGCTGGCGTTCGATTTTGCAACTGTACACTTCCAAATGTAAAGTGGTCAGTCAGAACATCGGGAACGAATCCAAGGAGGAAAACGCCGAGTTGTTTTTATGTGGTTTTGAATGTGCGACGACAGTGTAGCATTGTTGGCAGCACACACACCACGTAATGCTTCTCGCAGCGCGTTCGGGAACAATGTCGGTTTAAGCTGGATGCTTTGAAAAGGCACCACTATCGAATTGGTCTAGAAAGGGTCACGGCGGTTTCTTTAACTATATATATCATCTCGCGGTCAAAAGTAGCTATTTGTGTCCAAGGTTGCAGCTTTGTGCTAATACGACAACCGGCTCGGGAATGCATTAAATTTGCATACAATGGCCGAAGTGATTGTCAGCATCAAGGACGGATGGAGCAAACTACGCTTGGGAGGTGCTACAAGTAACATCCTCATAAGATATTTTCACATCGCCTCAAAAGCCTGCACAACATGACAGGCTAAATCCGCGTCCAATCCGAGTTCCTAACTACACCCTTGCGCAGGTGTATTGCACTGGATGGTCGAGGCTCCTGTGAACGCGAGTACCATCTGTGTTATCCGTGCATAGTGCGCAGTCAAATATACAAATAACGCCAATGGAACCAATAAATGCACCATATTCTTCGTACTATGGAACGCCGTAGGATTTTTAGATACGGGATCATCTACATATAAATTACATATATTCTGTTATTATCTCATGAAGTGAAGGAAGTTCGTGATATGCATAACATAAAATGTAGCGCCAAAGAAACCAAAATGTATGTGCACCTTCCATTATTACCCACATGGGAATACCTATCGTTGCCTTTGACGGCATGCAGCGTATCGGACAAAAATGCACACTTGTCATGGGCAAAGTGCACTGGTACTGCTGACAAGAATAACTTGCCCGTTAAGATAATTACTGCACACTGGTGCATCTTGAACACCTATGCTTTGTGAAACTCGAGGCATTATTTCCTACACAAAAGGTCAGCTAATTGGTTCATCCAATGATGCAGATTACCAGACAATGTTTTCCTAAATGCATGAGGAACAACCGGATGCAGAGGTGCCAAGTTGAGCCCACCTTGCCTGCCATGTCCGACGCTGTATATATTTTAAAAATTGTTTCTCCACAGAATGATGGATTAGGCTGCAAGGAATCAAACATCATGGTACTGAGTAAATTTGGCGGTTGGTTTTCAATATAAGGAAAGAAAGGGGAATTCGTAACATTTTTAGCGCACATGAATATATCACGGAAGTTTCTGCTATTAATGTGCACGAAGTACCAAACCTAAAAAATTGCATTACAATATTGTGATACATATTCCAATTTTGTATTTGGGCTTGTCCTTTATCAAGGACAAATGCAGACGAAATGCTTCTACGGTAAATTGTACTTCCATTAAAGGCCATGTCAGGCATGCGAAGGCACAGATGTTGAGTGATGAACATGGTGCAACAAAAAGCATACTGTGTGCACATGCACACAAGCATGTGCATGCATAATGAACTGGTCCAGAAGTATATTTCCTGAGCCCTTGAGCCCGGTTCAACGATGTCGGTGATAATTCCACCAAATGACGACCATCGAGTCAAACAAATTCCTCTAGCATATAACAAGCCATCGGACCCTCCAGCCATGATAACAAGTGTACCAGAACAATCTTGAACAATACTCCTTAGCCAATCCTTGAAGGGAATGAACGCTTTACAAAATTAACTTCATATTCAATGTGAAGACAGCTTAAAATCAAGGTAAAATCGTTGCATTGTAGCCAGACTTAGCCGACTAATTAAGCATAAAAATGGCAGACAATCCGGTTGTCCGTTAGACAGCTATAGGGAAGACCAGGCATACTCCATTTGAAAATTCCAGGACACACAAAAGAATAGTTTCGATAACAATAAACATCTCGAACCATATTTCTGCATCGTGTTACATTACTGCAGGCGCATCTGCCTCCGCCGTAGCTTCCAATATCCTTATCACGATGAAATATGCAACGAGGACAAAGGACGGCACGCCAGATGCTTTCGACCTAACGATTATAAGAATGTGTTCCAAGCTAGATTGACCAGAAAAGGCGATCATTTCCTCCACGAACGTCGAGCCCATCGGGAACCGGACGGCGCCGCATCTCACCGCGGTTGGTGTTGATTGTGAGCCGGGTGGGCGGGCCCAGCTCGAAGCCCATCGCGTTGTCGGCGCGGCAGACGTATGTGCCGCTGTCCTGCATGCGCACCTGGTCCAGCTCCAGCGCGCCGGACGGCAGCACCAGCGCGCGCGACTGGTCCACCGCCAGCGGCTGGTCGTTGCGCAGCCAGGAGAAGCGCGGCGTCGGCCGGCCAACCACGCCGCACGGGAACCGCGCCGTCCGGCCCAGGAACAGCGACAGCACGGCGGCGCGCTGATCGGTGGCCGCCAGCTCTGCCGTAGGGTCAGCCCAGGGTCAGCCCACGGTCGGTACATACTGCCGCAGGGTCAGCCCAGAGTCGGTACATATTGCCGCGGGGTCAGCCCACGGTCGGTACATACTGCCGCAGGGTTAGCCCACGGTCGGTACATACTACCGCGGGGTCAGCCCAGGGTCGGTACATACTGCCGCAGGGTCAGCCCACGGTCGGTACATACCGCCGCAGGGTCAGCCCAGAGTCGGTACATACTGCCGCAGTGTCAGCCCAGGGTCGGTACATACTACCGCGGGGTCAGCCCAGGGTCGGTACATACTGCCGGAGGGTCAGCTCACGGTCGGTACATACCGCCGCAGGGTCCGCCCGTGGTCGGCACATACTGCCACAGGGTCTGCCGAGGGTCAATACATACTGCCGCACTGCCAGCCCAGGGTCGGTATATACTGCCGCAGGGTCAGCCCAGGATTAGTACATATTGCCGCAGGGTAACCCCAGGGGGGGTAAAAAACCCCCCCCCCCCCCCCCGGGGGGGAAAAACTGCCGCAGGGTAGCCCAGGGTTAGTACATATTGCCGCAGGGTCAGCCCAGGATTAGTACATATTGCCGCAGGGTCAACTCAGGGTCGGTACATACTGCCGCCGGCAGCATCGACGCCGCAACAATCAGCAGTCAGCGTTATTGTCGGCGATATTGCGCGTTACGGTATCGCTTCAATATCGCCGTCAGCACCGTCAGTACAGCCGATACCGCAATAAGTACCGCCCGAACTGCCGACCTCACCCTAGTACCGCCGTCAATGCCATCAGTACTGCCGATGTCGCAACCAGTACCGTTAGTATTACTGTCGTCAGTACCATCGTCAGCTACCACCGACGGTGTCGCCGTCGGTAGCAGCGTCAGTGTCGCCTAGGGGTGTTCAGGAGAGGTACTATGAATATCTCTGGTATTCCCCACAACTAGGGTAAATTGCACTAAAACCCATCTGACAGTTGAGACGAGCGCTACATAACCAGTAGAAGTTGATGCGCCCATAAACCGTAATATTCAATCAATCAACAGTTCACACGAGGGATGGTGACGCAATGTCCTGGCGCTGGCCGATAACGTCGAGATCGAACAATTACAGTGTTATACTAAATTGAATTTGCCTTGGGTAAGTACAGCGAAAACCCACGTGACGACTAGGACACACCGGCAACACGCTGTCACTATTGTCGTTAACGTGACGCCGCATACCCGAGGACTGGTCGGGCAGATCCGTGCCAGCTCGCAGCCTGACACGTCACGCATCAGACCAGCACCAGTAGCATGGCCAGCACCGCACATGTCGCGGCCGGGGAAAGGCGCCACCGCAGCAAGCCGGCCGTGGAAGGCCACACTACATCAGATATACGATACGGTCGTGACGGTCAACACCACCTTTTGCAGTAACGTGGCACGGACCTTGCCGGACTTCAGGAAGAGGGCTGACCTGCAGTGCGTGCCTGCAGCGGGCCCGTGGTACAGTACCTGTCAGCTGGAGGGAGGCCGTCCTGCAGCGGCCCGTGGTACAGTACCTGCCAGCTGGAGGGAGGCCGTCCTGCGGCGGCCCGTGGTACAGTACCTGTCAGCTGGAGGGAGGCCGTCCTGCAGCGGCCCGTGGTACAGTACCTGCCAGCTGGAGGGAGGCCGTCCTGCGGCGGCCCGTGGTACAGTACCTGCCAGCTGGAGGGAGGCCGTCCTGCAGCGGCCCGTGGTACAGTACCTGCCAGCTGGAGGGAGGCCGTCCTGCGCGGCCCGTGGTACAGTACCTGCCGTGGGGGGCCGTGGTACATACCTGCCAGCTGGAGGGAGGCCGTCCTGCAGCGGCCCGTGGTACAGTACCTGCCAGCTGGAGGGAGGCCGTCCTGCAGCGGCCCGTGGTACAGTACCTGCCAGCTGGAGGGAGGCCGTCCTGCAGCGGCCCGACGTCCTGCGGCGGCCCGTGGTACAGTACCTGCCAGCTGGAGGGAGGCCGTCCTGCGGCGGCCCGTGGTACAGTACCTGCCAGCTGGAGGGAGGCCGTCCTGCAGCGGCCCGTGGTACAGTACCTGCCAGCTGGAGGGAGGCCGTCCTGCAGCGGCCCGTGGTACAGTACCTGCCAGCTGGAGGGAGGCCGTCCTGCGGCGGCCCGTGGTACAGTACCTGCCAGCTGGAGGGAGGCCGTCCTGCGGCGGCCCGTGGTACAGTACCTGCCAGCTGGAGGGAGGCCGTCCTGGGCGGCCCGTGGTACAGTACTGCCAGCTGGAGGGAGGCCGTCCTGCAGCGGCCCGTGGTACAGTACCTGCCAGCTGGAGGGAGGCCGTCCTGCAGCGGCCCGTGGTACAGTACCTGCCAGCTGGAGGGAGGCCGTCCTGCAGCGGCCCGTGGTACAGTACCTGCCAGCTGGAGGGAGGCCGTCCTGCAGCGGCCCGTGGTACAGTACCTGCCAGCTGGAGGGAGGCCGTCCTGCAGCGGCCCGTGGTACAGTACCTGCCAGCTGGAGGAGGCCCGTCCTGCAGCGGCCCGTGGTACAGTACCTGCCAGCTGGAGGGAGGCCGTCCTGCAGTGGCCCGTGGTACAGTACCGCCAGCTGGAGGGGGCCGTCCTGAGCGGCCCGTGGTACAGTACCTGCCAGCTGGAGGGAGACCGTCCTGCAGCGGCCCGTGGTACAGTACCTGCCAGCTGGAGGGAGGCCGTCCTGCGGCGGCCCGTGGTACAGTACCTGCCAGCTGGAGGGAGGCCGTCCTGCGGCGGCCCCGTGGTACAGTACCTGCCAGCTGGAGGGAGGCCGTCCTGCAGCGGCCCGTGGTACAGTACCTGCCAGCTGGAGGGAGGCCGTCCTGCGGCGGCCCGTGGTACAGTACCTGCCAGCTGGAGGGAGGCCGGCCTGCAGTGGCCCGTGGTACAGTACCTGCCAGCTGGAGGGAGGCCGTCCTGCGGCGGCCCGTGGTACAGTACCTGCCAGCTGGAGGGAGGCCGTCCTGCAGCGGCCCGTGGTACAGTACCTGCCAGCTGGAGGGAGGCCGTTCGGCTGAGCAGGATGCCGCCCTCGGCCAGCGTCACCTGGCACTGGTACTGGCCCTGGTCGGACGGTCGCACCGCATCGAACGCCAGCGTGTTGTTAGCCAGCATCCGTCTGGCGGCACAGCACCGCAACAGTGCGTCACAATACCGCCATAGTGTGGCACAACACCGTCACAGTGTGCCACAATAACTCCGTAGTGTGGCACAACACCGTCACAGTGTGTCACCATCCCACCATAGTATGGTACAACACCGTCACAGTATGTCACAATATCTGCATGGTGTGGCACAATACCGTCACAGTACGCTACCGCAATAGTGCGTCACAATCCTGCCACAGTGTGTCACAATCCCACCATAGTGTGTCACAATACCGCCAATGTGTCACAATACCGCCATAGTGTGTCACAATACCAGTGCCTGAAAAAAAAACCTATTCGGTACAAGATACACACCCAAACAGAAAAAATTTCACGTCTTTTCTGCCTTATGGTGGGGCTCGTTTAGGGCTGAATGTGTAGGGGGGGGGGCAGATTCTACCCATTTCCCTTGAGATCGTTGAATACGCTGGGGCGATTAAAAAAACTGAATCAAGCGAGTTCTGCTGATCTAACCTACACCTTTGGAATGTCAAAATGTTCCCAATGTTGAGGTTGGGGGAAAACATGGGGGAAATTGATCAGAACCCTTTCTGAAGCTGTGAATGTGTATATTTTATGTCGGCCAAATTGTGCATAGATGGGCATAAATAATTTATAATGACCCATAGCAACATTTGATGCCCACATGTACACATGTAACACAGCTATTGCATAACTAGGAGCTTAAGCAAGGCATCAATTTTGTTGGTTATTATCTGCAGTCAGTGCTACAAACACCCAAGATTTTGTAATTCTTACAGAGTATTAATACTTACCGTGAGGGTTTTGAACACAGGGATCGCTATGGATGTATACTTGTGAGGATCTTAAGGGGCCTTAGTGGGAAGGCTATTACAATCATTGGTCAATGGAAAAATCTCCTGACACTGTCATTTCGTGTGATTCATTATAATCGTTTGTCTTGAATTAACTCCTTCCATACTTGACCCGCCAGTAGCCAGGCGTAAATACCACCGCGACATCCCTCGCAGTGGCTTGAACAGCGTATGTTCCAAATATCTCTCGTCACCTCCTCGACCCATCATTGGAAAAGACTTCTGGATCCACGACTGCACTATTTCCATCTGTCCTGATTTCACTCCACTCTCCCAACCCTTCCAATGACACCGTAGATGATAATTGCTCGGGAAAGCTGACCACATGTTGTCCAGCTTTGGTTCTACCTGGAAACGCTCTTGACATGATAAGGCTCAAAATAAGCATTTCCCGAAAGTACCTTGGTTACCTCAATCATAATATCGCAATACGAAACGAAGACACATTGATCAGCATGACGAAATTTTTCATCTTGCGAAATACGCAATACTATCGCCACCACGTGGGTACCATATTCTGCTGTCAAAAGAGCTGAAAAAAACTTTCGAGAACAGTCGGTTGGTTGGTTATTGGTTTATACGACACATCGACCGTTGAGTCATGTTGCGTTGCCAATATCTCACGCCGATTGGTCGCGGGCGAAGAGTAGCGACAGGTGAGACTCGAACCCACAACCTTTCGACTGTGAGACGAGGAACGTACCCCTAGACCACTCGTCCCCCTTCGAGGGCAGTCGGGAGTAGTATCATGCTGCCGATATAATGCCCACATAGAACACACATTGGTATCATAATAGTTATAAAGGCTAATAAGAGGCTTGGTTGATAAACGCCTAACAAGAGCCACAGGGACCCCTCTGGGTTAAGAATAGGGTGGGGGTGGAACAAAAGTTCAGCGCGTCCACTCAGGGGGTTAATATACAGATAATTTGAAGCACTGTCTTACCAATGCACTATGTGTTTATCATTACATATACCCCGCCCATGGCCAAATAACATGTTGGCGACAGTGAACTTCGGAAGCGCACCGTCCGTGCGGTCGGCGGCGGCTCGGAGCCTTCTCAAAACTCACCCCTACTGCCACGGACTACAGGGTCATCCGGCGCGCAGCTGACCAGAATCATGAAAAATGAGTGAGTGCGTACAAGCATAGCTAGTGATTAACGGTATTCACAGTATTAACGGTAGGTGAGCACCTACCCATCTTTCACATCAGTGTAGGATTTCCATATTATTTTTCTTGGCAGTGGAGTACAAAATGTTTCAGCTGGAGTATGAAATTTTGGGCTGGAGAACCCAAAAAAATGCAAAATTGGAATCAGAAAAGGACAGCGAAATGAACCAGGGCCATACAATTTTTTGCCCCCCCCCCCCAAAAAAAAGAGAAGTTTTGTTGAAATTTCAAAATTTTGAGTTTTCAAGTTTTCTTCAATTTTCCTTTTATAATGGGTAGAGCAGACCGAGAAACGTTGTTCAAAGTCAACTTGCTCTCATAAAAAATGCTTACTTTAGTCAAAAAAAAATATTTTAACTCTAATAAGCAAATATTCAAAATTAATAAGTAGTCAAAAATGGAGAAAAAATTAAACATTCCTCTGGTAAGTTTTGTTGCATCCCTAAAGATAAAAATACGCTGGAAGTTTCGTTGAAATATCTGTGTCCGTTAAAGCGTGACGACTGGTTGAACTTTCCTGCAAGTGACCTCACTTGACCCTGACTAACTCGTTGACCCTGGATGGCCTTACTTCAAAATTTTGAAACAGCATGCCAAATTGATGTGGGAAAAGGTATGCCAAGTTTTGGCGCGCTGCCTCACGCCTTTCGTTCACTGTCCGCGAAAAACGCGAGGGGGCGATTGAAGACCCCCCGAGACGGGACGGCTTAAATGAAATTGATAATGTTCATCGGTCGAGAACATCTGTGGTTCTTCATTCCTGACCAATGTCAGTAGGTCATTTGGAGTCGTGTCATGCGCCCAATTGGATCGGGACTTATCGGGAAAATTCCACCAGTCTCACCCGTTGGTCGATATTGCGGCTTCATGTCGCACTCAGAAGCTGGCATTGGCGCCACCCGCTTCTTACCCTGGCAGGGATGGCGGTGTTAAATACAGCTGGTCGGATTCGCTTACCCCAGCACTAGAAGTACAGCTGACCACGGGGCCGGCGAACAGCTGATGGCTCGGAGTAAATTTGGAACAAGTATTTCGGACCATTCACTGACACCGATGAACCCTAAATGCAGTTATATTTCAAGGCGCATGATTTATCTTCGCACACATGTACAAAAAATTATTTGACAGTTATGCATAAGTGCACAAATGGCGTTGGTTTCTTGGTGTAATCGCCTCGGAGAACTTGCTTGATCAGGGGCCGATTTTCGTAAATTTGAAGTGATTTTCTTGCATTGAACGGGCTCCTAGTGTCTAAAAAAGTTGTCTCTTTAACAAAATGACCTTCGATTGCACATTCAAAACACCTTTATGGCCAAGCGAGGCTTCAAGTATTTACTCCGGCGATACCAAGTACCCCCAGATTTGCCAACTAGGGATTTCTGGTTCTTGGCGAGCACTCCAGCACAAGTATCTAAAAATAACTATTAAATCGATATTGATTAATCTAAATATATCATATATAAGAATAAATATTGATAAATATTAAATCATACTTCATAAATATTGAATTAATTATTAACTATATTGACACAAACATAGCATCTTCACACATGTCATGAAGCGCCGCTTGCGCTAGACGATTTTAGCGCAACACCGACGAGCATGTGCGGTACACTTTGTACTGCCTTTCAAAGATGTACTGTGACGTTGACTGGTCAGCGTGCAGGGATCGCTGAAACTGCTAGTTGTTTTCAGGTATAGACTTTGAGTGGTAGCACTCGACCAACAATGCTGTTCTTCGTTTTCCCTTCTGGATAACAAAATATTTAATTTAGTCTAGTCACAATCCTGGGATACATAATGTATTGGTATGAATGACACCAGCAAACATCAGCTTTTCCAACACTGTTTCACATTATTAGACTCCAGATGGTTCAAACATCGTGCTGTATACCCCGCCCCTTCCCCATATATGTTGGCACACAAATGGGAATCAGCATAAGGCGGGCCTCCAGTGTGTACTGACTTTTGCTCAATGGTAACAATGTATCATGCTAACATTAACAGAGGAAAAGCACCAGCTTTTGGTCATGCCAATACCATGTTTTTGAAACTAGAACTAGAGAAGATGCAATTCACATCCACCCATTGGAATCACCAGGTCAAACCATAATAAGCAAGCATGATGAAAAAGCAAATATGCTCAATGTTTCCTTTAAAAAACAAACAAAACAAAAAGCAAACAAACAGAAGTTCATGCAATGACAAAAGAAGTACGTTCAGTGTAATTTCAGTGTACGAAGCTCCGTGTAGTGCACTGTGCTACAAGTACAAAAATTGGACAATATAATTGTTATCGAAGCTGACGTTGCCAGCTTGCTTTAGCAGTGCCTACACAGTGTGCCGGGTGACACACGTGCGGCTGCTCTGGCCAGACCCACCTCTCGGGTGTGCTGGTGAGCACGAGGCCGCCGTGGCGCCAGGCGACAGTGGCGGCCGGCGGCGGTCGGCAGTGCAGTGCCGCCGGCTGGCCGACACGCACCACCACGCTCTCCGGCTCCAGCGGCAGGTGGAGCGGGCCGGCCGCCGGCAGCGGGCCCGTCACGGCTGGCGCACAGGTGTCGGTCACACAAAGGTCACCGGTACTACATAGCTGGCACACAGGTGTCAGGTCACAAACGGGTTACATATAGGTCACCAATACTGCACTGCTGGTATGCAGGTGTTGGGCCACACACAGTTCACCAGTACTACATAGTTGGCACACAGGTGTCAGGTCACAAACAGGTCACGTATAGGTCACCAATACTGCACTGCTGGTATGCAGGTGTTGGGCCACACACAGTTCACCAGTACTACATAGTTGGCACACAGGTGTCAGGTCACAAACAGGTCACGTATAGGTCACCAATACTGCACTGCTAGTATGCAGGTGTCTGGCCACACACAGTTCACCAGTACTACATAGTTGGCACACAGGTGTCAGGTCACAAACAGGTCACGTATAGGTCACCAATACTGCACTGCTGGTATGCAGGTGTCGGGCCACACACAGTTCACCAGTACTACACAGTTGGCACACAGGTGTCAGGTCAACAGGTCACGTATAGGTCACCAATACTGCACTGCTGGTATGCAGGTGTCGGGCACACACCGGTACTACACGCTCGAAGGTCACACACAGATCACAGGTACTACACAGCTGGCACACAGGTGTCAGGTCACACATAGGTCACACACAGGTCACAGGTACTACACAGCTGGCACAGAGGTGTCTGATCACACACAGGCCACATACAGGTCAATGGCACTACACAGCTGACACAGAGGTGTCTGGTCACACACAGGCCACATACAGGTCAATGGCACTACACAGCTGGCACAGAGGTGCCTGGTCACACACAGGCCACACACAGGTCAATGGCACTACACAGCTGGCACAGAGGTGTCTGGTCACACACAGGCTGCATACAGGTCAATGGCACTACACAGCTGGCACAGAGGTGTCTGGTCACACACAGGCTGCATACAGGTCAATGGCACTACACAGCTGACAAACAGGTGTCAGGCCACACACCTGTGACCTGACACCTCTGTGAACTGCCCACTCACCTGACATATGAATGCAAGGTCACATGGAGGTCACCAGCTCAACCACCCACTGATACATGGGTGTCAGGTCAGCTTCTTATTTGAGTTTAAGGGCACTTTGAACAATGTGGATGCCAGGTAAAGTGGAGGTCACCAGCCCACCCACCCACTGACATATGGGTGTCAGTTCACATAGAGGTCACTGGCCTGACCACCCACTGACATGTGTGCCAGGCCACATACAGGTTACCAGTCTGAATACCCACTGATACTCATGTTAGGTCACACACAGGTCACTGGCCTGATCACCCACTGGCACATTGGTATCATGTTACATAGAGGTCACATGCCTGAGCACACACTGACACATAGGTGTTGGGTCACATATGGGTCACTGTCAGGTCACTGTGTTAAAATAATAGTGCTTTGTTCAGGTGTGAAATTTCAAAATGGGTACCATTTGGTGGTGAAATTCAGCATGGAAACAATGTTGATCAACACACCCTTCACATCATTAAAGCTCTATTGCAAACCAATTGTGTACAAATATGTACACCATTATATTTTGTTGCAATATAAATAATGTATGGATTAACAATACCTATATAAACAATACCAATACAAATTGTCATGATACCAACTGATAACATGCAACAGACAACATCCCATGCAGTCCCCTCACCTTGAATTGTGTTACAAGATAGTCATGTATCATGGTCTGCAATTGTAAGCATAGACATGATGCTTATAAATTAGCTAGTTAGGAATGAGGCATGCAGCCTTTAGAAACAGTCATCAAGAAGCACAATTTTGATAATTATTTGGAATGAGTGTGTATTCAGTATCCCAAGAAATGGTATATTATACAAAATTTCACAAATGCTACATCACTGTCTCATCACACACCTGCCACATGCAGGCCACTGTATCTGTCCCAATGCCCACTGGCATGCAGGTGTCAAGTCTCATGCACACCACAGGCTACAGCACAAATCAAACAAAAACTGGACATTGCAGCTTAGGCTGTTGCACAAATTACACACAACTAAAAACAAACACACTGTAACTGAAATTGATCACAATACAGCTTCAATCATCAGGGACACATCAAACTCACCTAAAACAGTTGCTCGTAAAGTGAGTAATAGGGACAGCACTGTTCTCAGCTTCACAGCACTGTCAAAACAGGAACTATAGGCATCTAAGTACCACATGATAATCTTCTTCAGAAACAATTAAGGTAGCTCAGTGCATTTCTTCACATTTGCCTACTGAGCACTTTGGTTAACATTTACATTACATAAAAAATATGTAAGCATAGGTGTAAATGCTTTTTCATCTTCACAATCAAAAGTAATATTAATGCATGTGATCTGGAGTTCAATGTCAGTCTCTTGAGGTTAGGTATTCACAGTGTATCACCTGGAAAAAAGAGTGACTAAATAAATAATGATGCACCAATTAGCACAAGTTTTACTTCCATGGAAAACAAAGATGAGGTGAAACAGCATGGACATTATATTATTTTAGAATGAGTATTTTCTTATATTGTTCACCTAGGTACAAGTTAAATTAATTGAATTGAGATCAACAGGCCAAACAATACAGACCAAACTAATTAACCAATAATATTAACAGATGAGGCAGAAAATGCATGTCTAAATTTTGATGCATTTCATTCTGGATTTGGGTCATGAGGTTCTTCATCCACCACTGCCCTTCCCACCTGACACCAATGCTGCAGAGCCACTGCAACAAGCTTCATTCATCAGTGAAAACAACATGCAATTATGCTATCTCTCACCACAGATGCTTTTGATGTTTAAATGATGCCCATGTTAATGCAGCCCTGGGCTGTTGTCCCTGAAATCCCTGGAGTTGAACAGCTCTGATCAAATCAATTCAAATCATATCATAAAGCAGCAGGAAAACATACTCTCTGAACCAAAAGTTAGTCTAGGACCTTCTATATATCTTCCATCTTTTCCACCCATACAATATGAAGTGATATATATATATATATATATATATATATATATATATATATATATTTTTTTTTTTATAATGATATATATATATATATATATATATATATATATATATATATATATATATATATATATCCATGTATCAATATGCATATAGATAATACTAATATAATAAAATACAATAACAATATAATAATTCAGAAAAATTGATTTCAATCATTTTTGCAGCTTTCTAATTGACACCAATTGCTGTTTGGTGGCAGGGAGAAAACAATGTTAGATGGAATGCTTTTAGTATAATTTCAAGTGCCATTTTCTATTTCAAAACCCACACCCAAATATGCTGCAAGTAATAAATAAGTGGCTGCATGAGCATCCTACTTGTAAGCCATGTTGTGGATATTTCTTATATCTCTGTTCTGAGCAGGTCAGGAGTATCAGGTATGGATCTATACACTTGATTGACATTGATGAAGTATACCTTTGCCATTTTATCTGCTGTTACTCAGAAAATTGCAAATAACCACATCCTTCACTAATTTAGCAGTACCATCAATTTATAATCTGTCATTCACATGTTGGCCACCAGATGCCATAGAACAGTGTTCAGTCTTGATGTAAACCAGAAAGTGGGGTGGGGATGGCCAAGGAGATGGGCTCTGAGTACCAAAGGTCCCAGGTTTGACACTAGCACTGCTCGGGACATTTCCCAATCCTGCTGCCCACTTGTGAAACAGTGTGGGTTGTGCCATTAGCTGTGAATGTGTATCAGATGTGTAGTGAACCACCTAATAAACAAAAAATAAATCAGGGTGTTGTCATTTGCTGATTTTCATACATTCCATGCTACTTATTTCAGCACCATGATAGTGAATACTACTTGATTAAAACTGATGTGAAAATTACAACTGATAATTACCTACTTCCAATGGATGCTAATCATTATGCCAGGTCTCTGCACTGAACCTTTTTCTTGAACCCATGTGACCTGGGAGCAAAAGCCTCTGTAAAACTACCTTGTGTGTTATGCTTGTGCCTAAGCATCTCACAAACTTACTGAACTTCATTTCAGAAGAATCTTTCTAGCTTGAAGCTTTTTAGGCACCATGTCATCCTGTGGCAACTTCCCAAAAATGTATCCAAACCAATTGATAATGTGGAAAGACAACATTGGGAGTTATAACACTTTAGACAGCATAATGAAAGATGATACAGCAGTTGGTCATGAACTGAAAGGTAGGCATTTAAATTTGGAAGAGAAATCAGTGGTCATTATCATAACAACGCTAATAAGCTTAATAAACATGGCACCCATGTCAACAATTTTGTTCCAAAAATATGGTGTGCAAGATAAAATGGGAATTTACTAAACATGGGTTGGTAGCTAGGTATTAGGTAGGTAATCTGGTGTTCTGAAGGGATATACCTAGGTACATCCAGGACAGAACCTTGGGTAATGACACCAGGCTTTGCCAAGACTAAACTTCTTTTTAGAAATATTGATTTAATGGTGTTGCCTTCGCAAGACAGAGATTGCACGTCATAGGCCCAGAAATTGGCCTTAAATTGAGGTGGAACCTAAGCGAATTGTAATGGCACATACACTAGGTTGGACTTAGGTAGGCGTCAACCCAAGTACGCACAAAAAATACAAGGGATTTGGTTAATATTATTGTTTGGTGTCTAATCCACGGCAAACAATCGTTCTCTTAAGCACATGAAATGGGTATAATTATTCACCCATACGCGTATACATACCAGCCGCCCCTCAATACCGATAGACAAGCCGAGCGCTTATCAGGCGAACAATGGTGATAATAAATTGGAGCAAGGCCTTTAGTTTGAGTAGGTTGATTCAGTGCTAGTTCAAGAAGCTCATTCAACGTTCATTTTAAT
Source organism: Imbricaverruca yamaguchii (assembly GCA_034440575.1). NCBI lineage: Eukaryota > Metazoa > Arthropoda > Thecostraca > Neoverrucidae > Imbricaverruca > Imbricaverruca yamaguchii. The sequence continues at coordinate 233,122 of JAOTOL010001181.1, forward strand.
GACGTCATGTAGGCGACTTTTCTTCCATTCAGGCGCAAGGTAACTGTGGCAACAAGGGGAATAAACGTAATACGCGTGGAAGGTGTGGCATGGATCTATGGTTGTGGTATGTTACGTTCATTATCTATGTTTAATTTGGGACGTATACGAAAAATTAACACCATGTACTTGCTAAAACTCCAAGAAATTCACTTTTCGATTCTTTGATATATAACATTAGCATATACCAGGTATTCAAATATGGAAGATGATAAGTTCGGTGGAATTAAAGAAATAAGATATGAAGGTAGTGTAAGCAATTCACACTTCATTTCGTCGCCTGCTAAAATAGAGAATGAACACATAGATGTCTTAATTTTCCAATAATTTAGCTATGTGCTGTCATTGGCTCAGCCAGGACTACCCTCCAGGGAGGTAGGATATCGACGTACATATGCTAGCTTTACATGCTTCTTGACTCACCGCAAAATTGGGCTACTCATCGCAGACGATCGCGCATCACTCTAGCCAGGGGGTCCAAGACACCGCCAAGCAGCAGAACCGCTAATTTGGAGGGCTTGGAGTTTGGCTAGCTCGGAGGGCAGAATGCATTGGTGGCTATGGGAAAATCCCATGTGAAGCCAAATATATTATGCAATGCTTTGGTTTCATCAAAAGTTGTTTCACATTTAGAAAAGGCTGCACATCATTGACCAAGAATATTTTATATGGAAGGAACACCGAAAATATTCGACCCACTAAACATGCCAACGCTGCCCGCTGTCGGTATGTATCGGTGCGAGATCGACATATCTCGTAAGCAACAAACCAACATCGGACCGCTCTCGGCCCGACATCGACAAACGGTCCTGGAATATATCATATATCTGGTTGAGTTCGGCATATTAATAGCGACCAGCCAACGTCGGGCCGCTGCCCAATATTTCACTCCCCGGCCGACAGCAGGCCGCTAGCGTCCGTACAGCTGCACGACATCTTTCCGACATCAACCCAATCTGTTACCCGACATACAGCATCTAGGGAATTTGTGTTACACTCCAGTATCCAGGGAATTTGGAATTGGTGCGGTACCACTCATGATCGCCCCCAGTAAAGCTGTATTTCCCATCGCACAAGCATTGTTGCAATTGCAGCTCGGAATACTATATCATATGGCTAGTCGCTGAGCAAGCTGCTCAAGTGCGGAGAATTCAATCAATTATCCGATTATGGCAATGATTGCAAAAAGATATACATTAAAATGGAATTTATTGAGGTAAAATCGCATTCGTGGCATGCTGCATTTTGGTTATAAAATGAGTACATGAACAAACTGCAGGAAATATCCCAAATATATTATTAGTTCATATTTGGGTTCATGCTTGTTGGTAGACTATTTATGACGCACCGTGAAGGAAATTTTGCTCCACATTGATAAGTGCGTCTGATGCGGTAGGTACGCTGCCTTTTCAAGTATATTGACAGCGGTGGTTCGCTTTTGTTGAAATAATTATACGGAACTGTTTCCTGAGCATTTTATTACTATAGATCTGTACTGTTTGGGATATGGAGCTATTCATGTACTGATATACTGGCTCTGCTCAGGTTTGGTATTTTTTTACTAGAACAAAAATAGCTTATTCTGTGATCATTGCAGCGTCTTCTGTTGTTTCTGATGCCATGGGGCCTTCCGCCCTGCAGTGGCTATTCTTTCCATGAGGCAGAAAACAGTCATGTGGCTATAAAACAAAGAGGTGTTTAAGCACCTAAGTAGGTTACAGTTGAAGTATTGTGAAGATGTGACAGGCAATGCTCAGGTAGACCAGGTATTCTTCAAGTATTCCCCTCACTCTTGAGAGCTTCACCTCACCTCACACATGAGCTCGAAATGCTCATGAATTGTTTATAAAAAAGGATCATCCCAGAAATAGTATTACCATTCCAAATGATGTCCACATTGACTAGGATTTGCAATATGTTGTGAAAAATGTTTTTCAATCCAGGTAACTAGTTAGTCATTTGGGCTTTGGGGAGTTTCAACCAGTTTTGATCATTCACAGATCCATGTAATGATGCAGTGCTTAGGTTACCAGTTAAGGATATTGCATCACAAAGTACATTTTCTGTAAGATGCTACAAATTGTATAAGGCATATTTGCCAAAGGAAATTTAACAAATAAATGTATTCAGCAGCTAAGGAAGGGTACATTTAGTTAATTTTGAAATAAACCTTATTTCTGGGGTCAACTTATTACTGAAAGAATGTTAAGCCTAGTGAAAAGTCCTTCGCTCTCATCAGACTCTAGCAATAATTTTCATAACTTGTCTGTTTTAGCTATTGATTCCAATTCACTTTCTGGTGACTGCAATGAACCTGATTTTAGGAGGATCTATATTTCAAGACCCTTTTGAGCTAAGGGCTAAGACCATTGTCTTTGTAATAAAAACTACAGATCACCCATACATACAACTTGTGAAAAGTCATCTTGCTTACCATGTGCAAGAAAACAGAGATTATTCAGTTTTCATCATTAGTGCACTGGTGTATGCAAAATGATTTCAACTGTCACTATCACACAACATATTAACAAGACATAATATGGAATAATGTTATACATTCAGTAAAATATAATGAATAATACAAATTGATAATGGAAACAAATATGAATATAAAAATTTAACAAGGAAAGAGCAAACATATGGCATAGGTTTTTTAGAGAATATATGGGACACTACTTTAAAAGCTTGGTTTCCCCTGATCTTCCATCAGTTTACTTCAAGAAATAGTGTAGAAGAACCATGGAAATAGTTCAGATGCACACATTTTAGTTAAGGAGTTTGAATATGATTTGCAGTTGCTTTGTTGCCATAGATAAATAGGTCAGTTATTTGATTTTATGTTTTTTTTGTGCATTTCAGATAGCTTTTTGAACTAGGCAGCCCAGTCCAATTCAGTTGGAACTTTTGATTGGTTCTAATTGAACTTCCTGACAAGCTCTCACCTGGTTCTCTCACCTGGTTGGCTCCCCAAATTCTCGAGCATCACTCACCCAGAGATGAGTTCTGTGACCGATGAAGGGGAGCCAGTATCTGCAGGTATGCCAGTCCCCTAGACTAAAGAAAAGTATGGTTATCAGATAGACAGGGCAAGACACAGGAACTGGAAAGTGTACCCTAAGCAGAAATTGTATGCTTAGAGTAGCCACATCTGCTAATATGTTGTAGTCAGAAAATATTTCTCATGGAAGCTAAGAAAGATGAAGTATAGAGAAGTAAAGCTACTCTACAAGTTAGATTAGTATATTACCATAGTTAGTCCTATGCAATATATTCATACAACAATGTGCAGAGATTGCATGCAGTGCTGCTTTAAATGTCCCTAGGGCTGTTAAGATTACCACATCTACAGGCAGCAAATTCCAGGTGGCACAGCATCTGAGGCTAAAAAATATCTTCCTGCAATCTACTGATGCTCGCCTGTGTGCCATTTTCAGGGACTGGCCACTTGTGTTCACTGAAGGTGCCAGCACAAATATGTCAGTCATCTTAATGGCAGAATGGCCATGAAAAATCTTCCAGCATTTAATCATGTCTGCTCAAATTAATCTTCCTTTAACTGAGTACAAATCTAGTTTCTGTAACCGGGCTCCATAATCCAGACCATTCATCCCCCCTATGTTTCTTGTCCACCTTCTCTGTATAGATTCTAGATGCTTTAAATCCCCAATGTAACCTGTGTTCCAAACACAGGATGAAAACTCCAAAAGTGGCCGACATGAGTAATGAGTGTTTTCATAAATTCAGGTGAGCTGCATAAAGCAGAACTTAGCAGGTTGCTGGCCAGGCTCCCAGCTTTCTGTACTATTCTGTCAACATGTTGATGAAATCGCAGGTTTGTATCTACTGTGATGCCCAAGTCAGTATGGACGTCAACAAAGCTCACACAAAAACCATCCAGATAATAATTTGTGTAAGGACCAAGATTTATAGAGTCATATGAGCCATGGTGTACTTTCAGAACTGCACATTTCTTGGCATTCATTTCTAGTCCCCATGACTTGGCAGTACCAACCAGAGTATCTATATCTTTTTGACCCTGTGAAATGCCAGCCAGCAGGTCTGAGAAAGATTTGTACTTTCATGTATATTTTTAGGTCATCTGCAAAAACCTTGAATTGAGACTGAATATCATGAGGTACATAGTTCACATAGATCAGAAATAACACAGGACCTAGCACAGAGCCTTGAGCTACTCCACTCAGAACATCCCTAGGTTTGCTTGAAGACCCAGAGACAAGCACTTGCATTTTCCTCCCACAGATAATTTTTTTTTAATCCAGGTGAGGATTGTCTCTGAGATCCCTAAAGCTCTCAATTTTGTCAGTAGTAGGAAATGGTTAACAACATCAAATGCCTTTGAAAAATCAAAGAAAATTATGTCCACCATATATCCCTCATCTAGCCAGGTAGAGACAGTCTCATATGTTAGAAGTAACTGATCCTCTATGGAACGTCCACGCCGGAAGCCAAATTGTCCTTGGTCCAGCAAATGATGGACCTCCAAATATTCTGTGAGCTTCTCAACAATTATACATTCAAGAATTTTGCATGGGACAGAAGTAAGACTCACCGGGCGATAATTTAGTGGGTTATGCCTCAACCCCTTTTTAAAGATTGGGATTACTTTTGAAGTTTTCCAACTGTCAGGAAGACTTCCAGTAGAAAGGGATGAGCTAAACATTTTGAACAATGGGTTTACAAGCTCCTCATGGCAGGATGCAATTAATTTATGGTGGACCCCATCAGAGCCCATGCTGGAGGACCCATCCACCTCACTCAAACATTTTTAGCACATCAGCTTCAGAAATATTAATGTTCTGCAGCTCTGCTTCAGTGGTTTGGTGTGGGGCTGGGTTTGCTAGTCTACCTGTGCAATATACTGAGGAAAAAGCCCCTACAAATATTTCAGCCATTTTCTGGCAGTCACTTGTGATTCCATATTTCCCCCTCAATGGCCCAAGGGATGTTTTGCCGATTTTCTGATGTAGTATGTAAGAGTGAAATTCCTTGGAAGATAGTTTGTGAATTAATGACAATTCATACTTAATCTGGGAGTGAATACTAAAATTTCCATACTGTTTATTTAAATTTTGGGAAGATCTCAGTGAACAATCTGCCGGTGCAGACTGTCTCCCAAATTGGTCTCTGTCCTGTTTGTACTTTGTCAATTTGTCCATGCATCTTTTCTCCTGCTTAGTAAACTTTGAGAAGGTCTGGTTGGCCATGGAGGATGCCCCTTGGTACAACAATGGGTACATATAAATTTACAAGAGCTGATAATATTTCTAGGAACCTATTGTACTTTCCAATAGTGTCTAAATACTGAAACTCTTTTCTCGTTGCCAAGACCTTTTCAGCCAAGTTTCCTCGGTGCCAAGACCTTTTCAGTATGGTATTGCTAGATGTAGTTAATTTTCTTGCCTGAAAATAATAGTCGATTAAAACAGCACAGTGTTGGCATTGGGGAAAGGGGGGAAATATTTCTACCACCCCAACTGTATACTTCAGAAGTTATCATTAAATATAGTGTGTTTCCGGAAATTACAAAGGTAGGCTGATGAATCCACTGGGTTAGACCAAGCATCTGAAAACAGTCAATGAAAGATCTATCTGTGGGAGTAATGCTCACTGTGTCAGTAGCACCATCAGACCAATGCACTGATGATAAATTATTATATCCAAAGATAACTATTTCTTTGCCATAAAAAAAATCAGTTAAAAAAATAGTTACCAGTGCCTGGTTCCAGTCCTCAGAGTTTGATGGAGGGTGGTAAACACACACTATGTGAAGGCAGAAATCCTTCAGAAGAATAACATGAACATTGGGAGTCGAGACCTTGATTGATTGAAACTTAATGCCCTGCTTCACATAAAGACAAACACCATGCTTGGGAGTAGGACCAATTGTGTCAGTTCTCACTATCTCATAACCTGCTATATATACAAACAAGCTAGGAACTGACAATAACAACCAAGTTTCGTTAACTGCCAGTATGTCATTTTTTTTTGTCTGAGAGGAAAGTTTCGTTAACTGCCAGTATGTCATTTTTTTTTGTCTGAGAGGAAAGTGGATGGATACATAATTTTGTTTTGTATGCAATTAAGATTCACTAAAGATATTTTAAGTTTGGACAAAAACAAAACTTGCCAGAAAGTATTCAAGGGAGCCTTACTTGTTAGTTTAAAGGTTTTTGCTCCCCCATCCTAGCATGCCTAAATGGCAAATGAAATTTAACTTTGATAAGTGCAAAATCATGCATGTAGGTAAGCAGCATATGAAGGCTCCATACTTGATGGGGGGCAAGGGGTTTTAATTATTTAAAAAGAGAAGGAATTAGGGGGTTTTTTTAAAAAAAAAAAAGGGGGGGAAAAAAAAAAAAAAAAAGAAGCCAGGAAGAAGGCACTGAGAATGCTCGGGGCAATAAATAGGAATGTATCATACAGAAGTGAGGAAGTGATCAGGAAGCTTTACTGTGCATATGTCAGGCCACATTTGGAATACTGCATCCAAGCTTGGTCTCCTAGCTATGAAAAAGATTGTTGGCTTTTAGAGAGAGTACAAAAGAGGGCTACAAAAATGGTTAATGGCATAAGCAACCTGGCATATTAGGAAAGATTGAAGAAATTGAATATGTTTTCACTTATATATAGAAGGCTGAGAGGAGATCTCATCGAGGTCTTTAAATTTGTCAATGGTCTGGAGAGGGGATACCTTGGGGAAATGTTTGAATTTAACAGAAATGATGCAATTAGAGGTCATAAATTCAAAATTAAAATTAACCACAGCAGAACAAGGTTAAGGCAAACTTTCTTCACCAACAGGGTAGTGGAACACTGGAACCAGCTGCCAGAAAACATCGTCAGTAGCAGCACATTGAACATCTTTAAAAACAGCATAGACAATCATTATAAGAATAGAGGGATTGCTTTTCAGTATTACAGGGAGTGCTGATTGGCAGATTTGGTGGGCAACTAGTTCAGTGTACAGAGTGCAACCAAGAAGGGCCCTTGTGGCTCAGAGTTGCACTAATCTTTTATGTCTTTATGTCTTTATGCCTGCATCTGTATAACTCTTGCAGTTGAGAGTATGTTAGGTGACTATGAATATAAAGGGACTAAGTCCTCATGTTTTGCCATTTATCTGGCCTTTTCTAGAAGCAGTCTTCGTATATCACTATCCACTATTTTCGCCCTAAAAATATCCTTCTCCTGACTAATGCATACTATATCTGTAAGGACAACCTCAGCACCCATGATTTTTTGTGCTGCTACCATTACTTTTTGTTGTACTTCAGGCAGGGATCTAGCTCCAGAGCTACGGATAATTATAGAATCCCTTCTTTTCTTCTGCTCCTCCATCTCTCTCAGCTCCTCTCGAATTTCCACTCTGAGCTTCTCAGGGCAGGGTCTGGAGATGTTCGGAGTTGCCTCCCCAGACCCCCCAGACATCAATGCCCATACCTGAGCAGTAAGTGCCTCTACAGCCTTACACAACGTTTTGACAGTCTGGTGCAGCTGCCCAAATGCTCCAGGATTTACTCCATTCCCTCCTTAGGAACTGGAAGCTTGGCAGTCAGTGCATATAAATGTAATGCCATCACCTCCATGTTCAACAATTGCCTGGACCACTGCCTCAGCTAAACCAAGGCACATTGTTGAAGGGTGAAACCAGCAGCTACACCTGTCGCATCCTATGTCATCCAGAGCAACTATGACATCACAGGTAGAGCACTTTGTGCCAGCTGAATCACTACCACCTGTCACCACATTAGCATAGGTTGTCCCAGCATTAGTAGTATGGTCAGCACTACTACTCTGGGATGACTGAGCTGCACCACGGGCACCACCTCCTCGTCCACGTCCCCTCTGTCCTCTGGACATGTTTACTCAGGCAATTTGGGTTTACCAACCAGGCTACAAGTGGTGCAGGTGTCTCCTTCAGTCCAGTCCAGTCTTCCTTGGTAATGTCGGCTTGCACCAGCAGCAACTTGCCCTGGATCGGTCTTAGCTTGTCCTCGTAGAACGTCTTGCAGTCAATGACCAGTGCACTAGGCTTATACGAGTATGAAAAGTAGGTGGGTAGTTTGGAACTGATCTCTTGTAATTTGGTTGGAGCACCCTTAAATCGAAATAACTTCAGATCTCTTGCAGTCCTGCAGAAAAGAAGGCACACTAGATTGTTCAATGTCAATGACAACTGAAGCTGAGATGCTTAAGACAGACTGCGATATGAACATGAAGGATGGGCAGCCATTGGAAGTCCCTGCTAAGGATGGCTGTCAACTAGTAAACAAGAAGCCTAAGAAAAAGAGCAAGAAGAAAGATGCTGGTAAGCATCCAGTCGCATGCTACAGTGCACCTACATTGTGCATTGTTGGCACTTAACATTTCAGTGAGACAACCTTGATATTTTGCATCTTTCTGGTGACATCGACCTCATAGTAATTGCTTTGGTGCAGCAGTTATAGCCATGTTGACCCAAGAATAGAGATGCTATTTCTGGATATAATTCCTGGCTTGGAACTACAAATTCTCAATTGATTTGCCTCATGTTGCATAATGTATGCAAATGATGTGATGCTGTCCACTGGGTCCTTCACATTTGAACGTGAACGCTGAGTCCAGGTTATCTATTTTGGCTGGCAGGTTGGGTGCATGGTGGGTCAAGGCTGTCTGTGTCTGATGAGCAATGATGGTTGGTGCTGAGATATAGTTGATGGGATTGAGGTTTGATGGTTGGTGCAGATATGTGGTTATCTGCACTGAGTTGTGTGTTTGAGCTAGGATGTGAGTTTTGGTGCTGATGTGTAGCTTTTGATTCTGAAACATTACAATTATTGTAGAAACATGGCTGCTGTACTGAGTTGTGTTTGTGGATGTGCAGATGGAATTAGTGCTGATATGTGATGCACATGCTAGTGTTGTGTACCTATGGTAGGTGGAGTTGCTGCTACTGAGGATGCGGCTATAAAACATGTGGCAAGCCTGCTAAACAATCTTGAGAGCAAGCTGAATGGTGAGGCAGCTGATGATGAAGAGGAAGCTGAGGAGGGCACCACAGGTATGCAACTTGGCTGCACCACAGAGTACGTAACAGGTTTAGCACTCAAACATACTAAGGACCACCTGCTACCCGGCTGTACGGAGGACAGCGTCATAGGTATACCACTCGACTGTACTGAGGAGCATATCACTTGGCTATTGAGTGTCACTGTGAGCATATCACTTGGCTGTTGAGTGTCACTGTGAGCATATCACTGGGCTGTTGAGGTCAAATCATGGGATGCTGCAGGCATGTCGTGGACCATAACTGGATTTTTTTCTTCTTCACTATTTGGACTGGACAGGGTGGAGCTTTACTTTATGATTCCTTTCTTACTTTTGGTTTATGTTAGTGTTCATTAAGGAAGACATGCACATTTCTCAGCATGTATTGTATTCTCAGATTTGATACTCTTGTAATTTCTAGGAGATACTGCAGCAAAGAAGAAGAGGAAGAAGAAAAAGAAGGGTAAAGGTGGACCAGTTAAGCCACAGACAGACCCACCATCTATTCCTGTCATCGAGATGTACCCAAAAAGTGAGTTGCACATTTAGCGTAGTGCTAAATGGTATGGAAGTGCTAATTTTACTCATGCTGAGAGAGCTTAAGACACCAGCAAATCACCTAGAGATCATAACATGCTTGGAGTTGTTGTAGTAGTTCCTTATAAGATGCAGTGTGTTTGCATAGCAAATGACAATTAGGGAGCTCTGCTAGTCACAAGTGGTGGAACGTGGGTGATTTTTGCATGAGTGTGAAGTAACAAACCATCAATATCTAATGCATTAACAAAAATAACAGCCCGCACTGGCGATTCAAGTTTTCTATCAGAGGGCAGATCTAGCAGACATTGCAGAAATTACTGGTATCTTGCTGTTGGGATGTAGGGTCGTTTGCATTTGACCGAAAATATGCAAAGATGAAACCCAGGCCGGCTTGAATAGAGGATCCTAATGGTTGCACTTTAAAGCATGTACATGAATATATGCTAGCAAATTGTGTGTTTAGCCACATGTCGTCACAAGGAAGCCAATTCGCCATTTTATTTCATGAGATACCGCCGTGTACATCAAACACTCGGAATTCGCTGAATTTTAAACGTCTTCTGAAACACTTGGCGATTGTGCTTCGGCCTGGCGCCGATGAAGCCATGTCTGGCGCTGTCCGACAGCATCGCTGGCCGCCTTGGTGACGACTTTTGGTAGTCAACAGCTTTCGTTTGAATAGGAGCTGTCAGATTTTCAGCAGGAACTGAATGATGTTCACTACGTCATTCTTTGACAGGCATTTTTTTTCTGTAGCAGCACACAGACAACTCACTGGTCCAGTCGATACATCTCTTGTAGTTTTGGCTTGTGAGGTTGACTGTGGGACTAGTTTCATTCCATCATCTTCATCCCAACATTTTCTACACCCTACATTTTCAGTACTGAACATTTTTGTACTCATTTTCTACACTCTTCTACAGAGTATCCTTTTGACGGCCCTGTGGCAGACCCCCGAGTCTGGATACGCAGCCGTCGCCAGTTGAGCTACTTCTATGTGGTGCAGTGCTAAAATAGTGATTTCCCGTTAGGTGTGAGATGTCAAAAAGAGTGCAGCACGATGTCGAAGCTGTCATTGAAAAATTGATATTATTACATTTATTAAGTGCTGCAAGCACAATTTTGAGGAAATTGCGGATACAAATTACTGTTTACGCTTTGCATGTTTTGAAAAGTGACTAGTTTGGTGACACTGATACCAACGATAACGATACAAACACACATGCTATAAACCGGCATTGTATAACACAGCACATCATTGGTAATCACTTTATCGGGAATTGCGGTGTGGAATGTTCGTTATCACGATCCCGGATCTGATATGGTGAGCATAAGCATGATACTTGTAAAAGGAATACAGTTAGAAACAAAAAATGAACGATCCGCAAACATGCACCAAGAAGTATGATGTTGATGCTCCTTTGGGGAGGATGTCGATTCAGTGTTCAGTAAGTGGTATATTACATTATATTTCGCGGGGACGAGTAACCTAGGGGTAAGTCGCTCGTCTCACAATCGAAAGGTTGTTGATTCGAATCTCACCTATTTACTCTTCGCCCGCGTAGTGACATGTGAGATCAATCGGCGTGAGAGATTGGCCACGCTGCATGACTCAACGGTCGATGTGTCTTAAAACCAATAACCAACCAACCATACTATTTCGCGAATAATGTATAACTGGGGTGGCACCAGCGTGCATTCCTATGGCCCTACCACATCTTGGAGATGAGGAGGGCAGCTGCGAAGTCGCTGCAGGCTGCGGGCGATGTTCTGAGAACCACCATAACCACATGTGCATAGTGACGGATGATGAACAGCACCTGGTTCAGATGGTGAGCATTGGGTAAAACTAGATGTGCAGATCCGCAATAGTCGTGCAGTCAGAATTACATACCTGAAAATGGCTGGCAAAAATATTTGTTGCTATTGCAGCCACATGCCTGCTTGTATATTCAGACTTTGTATAGCACAAGCTAATGCTATAGTTCAGGTTTGTCCAGCTAGCCAAATGAAGATGAGGTATGTAACTGGTGCTATTGACGTGATATAATATTATTGTATTCCTCCAATAATCATTAGAAACACGAAGTCAATATGTGGGCAGAATATCAGAACCATTGTACTCAATACTTGCTTTTTTGGTGTGGTTTTGTCGGCGTCATAGGTGTACAATATTTATATGGTACTATTGCTATCACGCGCGAACACTTCAATGGTAGAGCATTTGAAACGTCTGAAAAGACACTGTCTCTCTATCTCTCTATCTATCTCTCTCTCTTTCCCTATCTCTATATCTATCTCTTTCTCTATCTCTATATCTATATCTATATCTATCTCTATCCTCTAAAGGCCAACAATCTTTTTTCATAGCTAGGAGACGAAGCTTGGATGCAGTATTCCAAATGTGGCCTGACATATGCACAGTAAAGCTTCCTGATGACTTTCTCACCTATGTATGATACATTCCTATTTGTTGCCCCAAACATTCTCAGTGCCTTCTTCCTGGCTTCCTTGATCTGTTCTGATGCCCCTAATTTTGTGTTTAGAATAACACCTAAATCCTTCTGTTGAATCACTGATAGTACTTTGCCACCCATCATGCATGGAGCTCTCATATGCTGCCTACCTACATGCATGATTTTGCACTTGCCAAAAATATATTTAGTTTGCCATTCTTCGGACCACTTCACAAGTTCGTCTAAGTCTTTTTGCAGCGAGATATGCTCATTTTGACCTGTTATTGTCCAATAACTTTCAAATCATCCGCAAATTTCAAAACCTTACTGCTTAGGCCACTTTCAATGTTATTTACAAATATAATGAACAGTAGTGGCCCAGTACTGACCTCTGGGGGACTCCACCAAGAACATTTTGCCATGATGGCTTTGTACCATTTAGCGTCACTCTTTGCTGTCTATCTGAAAGCCACAACTCTATCCATTTTAAGATGCTACCTGCAATACCATGGACCTGAAGCTGCATCATTAACTGCTTATGGGGTGCTTTGTCAAAGGCCTTACTAAAGTCAATATATGCTATATCAACCTGATTTCCCTGATAAAATTGTTCTGTAGCGAAGTTCAAAAAGTCTAAGAGATTTGTCAGACACGATCGCCCTTTTCTAAACCCATGTTGAGTATCTTGAATCAATTTGTTTTCTTCCAGATAACTAACTATTATATCCTTGATGATTGATTTGAGTACCTTACAGACTAGGTATGTGAGACTTACTGGCCTATGGTTTTCAGCTTTCCTTCTTTCTCCTTTCTTGAAAATAGGAATTGCATTTGCCCTTTTCCAATCTGTTGTAATTTCATTTTGTGAAACTTATCCACAATATATTATGCTAAGTGTAAATGCCAGTTCCTCTTCAGCTTCCCACAATACCCTAGCATAAATTTCATCAGGTCTTGCTGCCTTGTTTGGCTTTATTTTCCTGATATGATTAAAAACAACATCACTATGAATGAAATAAACACCATTTATCTGATCACATGTCACTGAACTATGGTGTACAATTGGCAGACTGGTCATATCTTCCAATGTAAACACTGATTTAAACTGCTTGCTCAGCTCCTCAACCATCTCACTATCCTCACCCAATATAGTCCCATTTATTTCCAGTGGACCAATTGTGCTTGAAACTTTACTCAGCTTGTAAAAACTAAAGAACTTTTTGCTGTCCCCATTACAGTTCCTAGCCAAATCCAATTATTTTGCTCACTTTGCTGCTCTGGTTTTTTGCTTTGCAGTGTCTAGCTTTTCGACACGACATTATATTTACGATATTTGAAGCTTCCTTAAACACTCTAAACGCAGCTTTCTTAGCCTTAATTGCTTTTATCAAGTCTGGTGTAAGCCATGATGGCTTTCTTACCATTATTTTGCGCCTCTGCTTTTGGGGGATATGTCTAATCTGAATGTCCTTCAAGTAAGATTTGAACTTTTCCCACATTTCACAGGCATTTAAATTTCATGATTCTTCTTCCCATCTTATGACACTTAAAGCCGTTCTCATGCAGTCAAAGTCTGCTCTGTTAGGAACCTTTATTAGATTATCCTTATTGTGTAATTAGAAACCATTACGAAATTATCCTTAATAGTTCCCACTGCATGTGCCTTGAATCTAACTATGTCATGGTCACTTCTTCCCAGAGTTTCTCCTGCAGTCAAGTTTTTAGCTAAGTTACTTTAATCCGAGAATACAAGGTCCAAGAATGAGCCATGCCTGGTAAGTTCCCTAACAAACTGATGTAAGAATAGGTCCTCTTCAAGGCATTTCCTAAACATTGTGCATGATGGGGAGCCAACACCAACATTTTCATATCCTTTCAGTTTAAAGTCACCAAGAACAAGGCACTCCCTCTGAAAGTTTCTACTGATTTCCTCACAAATAACCTTATCAAGCTCCAGTTGCTGAGAATGTAGCAGGGTTCCTGATCGGTAGAAAGCTCCTATCCTCAGTTTGTTGCTGTTGCCTTTTCCCACAGCGACATTAAACCAAGTGGACTCCACAGACACATTTTTCACCCCATCTGCTACCTTTTGAGAACTGAATGAGTTTTTCACATAGATCATTGAACTACCCCCTTTCACTGCTGGACCCCTATTGCACGTAAACATATTGTATCCCTGATTTTCATAGTCCTGCGAGTTATCTCCAAAGTACCCCTCACTGACCCATGCCTCCGTTATGGAAGCAAAATTGGCTCCTCCTCAGCAACATAACACTTGAACTTATGAAGTTTGGATCAAATACTCTGAGCATTAAGCATCATACACTTAACATATGTTCCATTACCACCTTTGGGTCTGTCATGCTGAGGAGCTCTTTCATCACTGGATGAACTACCACTCTGCCTCCTTGAACTACTGCTATCCCTATGCGCTGACTTTTGGGTTATATTTCCTTGGCTGTCACTATTGGCATATCTCTGAGTTATAACGTTATAACCACAGCGAGAAGAAGCGGTACGTCCACGTTACAGAAGACGCGATTGGTCGTCTAGCATCGCGACATGCCTATATGGACCCGGCATTCGCGACTCCGTAGCGATTTCTGGCTGCTTATGTGCTGTTCCTTGGTAAGATAATGTCATATCTCAAGACTTAGAGCTATTCTAGCTAATGTCGTCACGCAGTTCTCCTATTGACCACCAGGTGCGCTTTAGATACAATCTCAACCGCCCGGTGCAGGCTCCACATTACTTTAAAAAAACAAAACTTTTAATGCATGGTTTGTTAACACGCCCTATGAAAATATCACCTGCTTCAATGGAATCTGTTCAAAAGTGGTCTTAGTGTCGCACCATAAAGACCGTCATTTTAATCCATTCAGGAATGCAAACGTTGCCTCAACCATCGTAATTTTCCCTAGATAGTTTAAGGTGCTAGACATTGCCGGCAGAACCACTGGAACTCCAGGACACTGCTTCCCATTCTCTGCACGCCGAAATTTACCATTAACCATATGAAATTGGCTGAAGAAATGACTTCAAGTGTTTAAATCCAATACGGCGTTGTCCCTCGTTGATAATGCAAAGCAAAATAAGTCACACCTTCCTCATTGGTTGTAATGCATATTTAAGGATTACCGCATGCGCAAAATAATCATTTATCACCTCATGGCATGCCTTTGTCGCAGGCAACGCGCCCAAGGGCGAAGAGATGGAATACCCCGTTGTGCAAGACTCGCGTGCTGCCAAAGATCGATTCACGTCAGAGGAGGCCAAGGGTCGAGACAACGCGTATGAAGAGATCCACAACGAGCTCCGATTGGGCGCGGAAGCCCACAGGCAGGTGAGGTTAGACCAGAACCAGTGTTGGATTTTCACTTCTCAGTCTTGGATTCGGAGTGTACAATTTTTTTGGCTTGCCAAAGTATGGAGTGTATAATCTTGAGAAGCACTATGTTATGGGGTGTATAATTTCATAGTTTACCAAATTATAGGGTGTATATTGAAGCACCAAGTAATGGAGTATATACATTTTATAAATAACGAAGTGTATACATTTTGAAAAAATACAGTGATGTTTCCTGGAATGAAGAATAAAAACCCGGGGGCCTCGGTAGCTTAGATGGTGGAGCGTGAGACTCGAATCTCGCGGCCGGCGGCATTTGCAGAGTCCACCCACGACCAATCGGTGTGATAGGTTGGCGACGCTATACAACCTTGTGGTTGAATGCGTCGTAATATAACCCGAGATTCTTCTTCTCCTAGAATAAAACTCTTTCAAATCAGTTGTTCGGTTCCTATCCTAGTGTCTCACAAACAACCAGATGGAGTCCACCACACATCGTCGTCTGAAGTCATCCACCTTACGTGGATGACTTCTAAGACAACTTCCTGATCAATATTAGAGAAAATGATCACAAAAGTATACTCAATCGATGTCAACCAAGTTTATATATACATACCTGTTACTCCTGACATGCCCAGCTCAAGCTCACAACACAGCTCAAGAGCAGGACGTTCGCGCGCCGACTGATATATGGGAGGGTCTAAAATGTTACTTCGGGATATGGGTTTCGCAATATATAATGGTTTAAGGAGAGTTATACTAAAACAATCCGTCTAAAATCTTTTATTCTCTCGACCATGATTTTTTTTTCAGCTGAAAAGGCTGAAAAAAAATTATTTAAGTCAATTCTTATTAATATTAAATGTATTTCAATGCACTTTTAGTTCATGTCTGAAAAGTTTAGTTGAAGCAAGGAATGACTTGGAAGGATGAAAAGCGACTAGACGGTCTGGAAAATTGCCGCTGTAAAACCGACTATCGTCACGGACGAGCGGAAATTAGCGTCTCATTTCGCACCATGATTGCTATGAAATACCAAAAAATGAAAAGAAGTTAGAGGAAACTGCCAAGAGAATTTACAGGAAACAATAAACAATAATAATCAGGATTATGGGAAGAAATTAATCATTGGATCAGAATGGGGCCTATAAGATTGTAGAGGATTAGGTCAACACACGTAAATCTGAATTTGTCCGGCGTGAGGAAACCTCGCGGTTGGAGTGGCATGAATACAACTATTCCCGCTTGTTGATGAAATTCGGAAACAATATAAGTTATGAAATCGAAAGAAGGTGAAATTTCTTGTTCTATGGATCTTCATTTTGGAGCAAAGTGTTAGCAGGTTTTAGGAACGTTTTGGTACCATTCAGGCAATTTTCATGGGGAAAATCCTTCCCATATCTTTTATGTATATCGCTCCTGACTGTTTAAGAATATAAATATGAACGGTTTTATCAATCCCATTTGATGCAGAATATATCATTCTCCAAGGAAGCAAAAATAAATGCATTATCGATGGCTTTTCATGGCAATGGTTTAAATAGCTTCGGCCGGAGTGGGAAATGGAGAGCGGTGAATCCATTGAATCCAAGAACGGACCTTCGCACGCGGTCGGGCTGGTAAAGGTGAATTCCTTTATTTTGTTAGCGGAGATTAGTTATTTTTTTACCTACTTATCTATATCAAATAGCTTCACGGTTATTCGAGTTATTGATTGGGATAGACCAGAGATGTAAGCTTGTGTTGTGAGACAGGATATCTTCAGATAATACAAGGAGCAGGACATGGTAATATTAATTACTGCGATGTTTTGCTGACAAGCGTAGTGAACAAAACTGATTGCCTTGCCTATGTCTGGAACATCCTGTTTTCACTTACCACATTTTGAAGCGTGAATGTTTTTCTTTCGAAATGAGGGCTGGGCGTCCTCAGTGCACATGGACTTTGCAGACATCGTATATATGCATGCATTCAAGCATTATTTGTGCATTCATGAAATGTTCAGGGAATTGTTAGGTGTGTCCTGTCCCCATTCTCCATTGAAGATCATTATACTTTTAACATTTCTGGTAACAGACTTTCTGAATGAACAAATTTGCCGTTTATGGTGATTTTATTTCTTAAAATTTATTTTGTATGCAACGATTATGAATGTATTCATAATGTAAGTACTTACATGATGTGACCAGACATTTTTGGCAAGTGCAGTTGGGTAGCAAAATGACACAAAAAAGTGGCTCGGGTTTGGTTGGGAAATATACCATGAAATGTAATGTTAAAAACGAAGAAAAAAGCTGCAGCCTGACTGGATGCAAGAAAGCCTTTTTAATGGAAATTTTCTAAGCAATTTTCCTTTAAAAAAATAAAAGCTAAATGGCATATTCTAACCAAACAGCCTATGCTAGCCTAAGTGTTTTTTTTTTAATTCAAGAACGTTTTTTATAATCCTGAATGATCTGCAAAGGAATCAGTGTCCTAAAATTACTTCACCATTAACTGTGTGGATGAAGAAAGAAGATGCTTCGGAATACTGAAAGATTTGAAGAAAATAATGGATCGCCACTTAAGGATAAAAAAGAGGAATGACTTTCACTTCAGTCAGATGCATTTTACAGTATTCCGCAGTCGTGTGCATGATGACTGCCCATACATCATGTGGCAAACTCGTAAAAGCCTAAGACAAGGATGAAATAGCACAATTCCATTAACTGTGAATTTCCAGGTCACATCGTCAGTTATTTTCCACTGAAAGGAATTTGATAAATGGCTAATTTACAAAAAAACTAATCTAGCATAACTTAGCCATACCTAATACCTTTGCATGCTTCATGGAGGTAAAATGTCTGTAAAACGAGTGTGGAAAAGTAATAATGCCCATGAAAATTCCTATGCTGTGGCAGAACATAGCTCATATCCACCAGTATTTTGGGGATTTGGGGAAGTGCTACACTTTGTGGCTTACCAGTTGTGTGGATGCCACTCTAACTCTTGGTGTTCATCCATACATTCTTCTGGGCACATCTGGACTCTGTTCTGAGGTTTTTCCACAAATGGAGAACATACACATGAATGCATTGGTGGTTGTTTATTAATTCACCTGCACTTCACCAGAAATCACACATGCACAAATGGAATTTTATGGAATGATATGGAAGATGGAATGTTATGAAATATGGAACGTTCAGTGGCATTAAGATCATATTCAGACTGCAGTGATCCATATTTTGCCATCTGTTGACATCTGTTGTACTTGTGCATGCTAGCAAGCTGATATTCTTCTAATTTGGCTGGCATCTCATTTTCGGCTCCATTCCTGCCTCCTCTTGGAATGTGCCTGCAGATGACCTGAAATAACAAATGTGTATTATCATCAATTATACTGGAAGGTTTATGTGTTAGGGGACCCAGTATGACCGAATCTTCCTCTCCATCCAAGTTATCACTATTGTATAATGACATCTAGCTGTCTTACTAGTTAAGCATGTCTTCATCGAGCAATGCAAGGAGTGTATTTTTCCGGAGTGTATAATCCTTTGGATGGCAAAAGTTCCAAAAAAGGGCCACTTTTCCAACGCTGACCAGAACACAGTCCGGTAGACAGGTGTGACATGCCCAGAATACGGGCCCGCAGGCAAGGGAGGATAGACCAGAGCACAGTCTGACAGATGGGTAAGATATGTCAAAAATGCAAACCCACATACAGGTGAGGTTAGGTCAGAACACAGTCCTTTGGACAGGTAAGATATGTCCCGAATACAGACCCACATACGTGTGAGGTTAGTCCAGAGCACAGTCATGTGGACAGGTTAGATATGTCTGGAATACAGACCCACATACAGGTGAAATGAACCAGAGCACAGTCCGACAGACAGGTAACATATGTCCGGAATACAGACACACATATGGGTGAAATGGACCACAACACAGTCCGACAGACGGGTAAGATATGTCAGGAATACAGATCCACATGCAGGTGAGATTAGATCAGAACGCAGTCCTACAGACATTCTCAAGAGGAAGCGGCTCTATCATCAAATTTTGAACGACACCCAACATTTTGAGGATGTATTCTATTTCAAATACATGGGCGCTATATCATCAACATGGTCGATGCGCCCTAAGGCCAAAACATATAACGAACTATTTTGGATGCAATCTTGTGTACTCAATTCCTTCCTTTTGAGAGGTGGAGGAGTAAATGGGCAAGCAGTCGGTGTGGTTCTAGCCACCAAGCCCCCACTACTCCTCAAACTTCGAAAGGCATCACTTGAGAGGCTCGTGGCAAAAGTGAAGAATCGAGTGTGATACTGTCTGTGATTCAGCCTAACGATAACGCAGTCGGTGAGCGGAGCCAGCTGCAGAGCATCACCTCACGCCCTCACCGGGTGCCGGCAGACTCGCCAGTACATGCAAAAGTGGATCAAGCCGGGCATGACCATGATCGAGATCTGCGACAAGCTGGAGGGCATCGCGCGCAGCACCATCGTCGAGAACGGGCTCAAGTCGGGCCTGGCATTCCCCACCGGCTGCTCGCTCAACTACTGCGCCGCCCACTACACGCCCAACGCCGGCGACAAGACGGTGCTGCAGTACGACGACGTCTGCAAGATCGACTTCGGCACTCACATCAACGGTGGGTGGCCGGCCGGCCGCGGTGTCCGGCTGCCGTGCGTGCGGTGGGCGCGCCGTGCGGCGGTGCGTTTAAGGGTAGCTGCAGCACTGACTCCGCCGATCCGCACCCAGTGTCATCGAATCGTACAGTTAATCGGACCAGCGGCGATGTGTTCGTCGACGCCACTGAAGCTCATGAGGCTTGGTGGGCGTTAGTGTGAGCATTTCCGACATTTGAACTGTTGTTTTCCGTCTCGTTTTGCTGTGACCCCAGACGTTTTCCTCATTCTGGTGCATGTCACGAGCGTTAGTTACTTGGCGTCTGCTGTGTGGCAGCGACCGACATTGCTCCTTCGAGTGTTGCCGTGTACCAGCCGATGGCCCACTGCTAAGCCTGGAGCATCGGACCCACCTGCACTACCACCTGCCGGGTACATTTCGCTGGTGGGGTCCACTTTGCTGGTGGGGTGTACTACACCTGTGAGGTACACTTTGCTGGTGCGGTGCACCGCACATGTTGAGTACACTTCTCAAGTGGGATGTACCACACCTGCGGGTACACTTCACTGGTGGGGTACACCACACATGCGGGGTGCACTTCGCTGGTGAGGTGAACCACACGCTCGGGGCACACGGACGGACACCATTCACCGGACCATGCCTCCGTACCACCTTCGGTGTTACTGTGGACCTGCTGCCGTTGTCACCGGCCGTTTGCCACGTCTGTTGCCACTGGCGCCGCAGGTCGCATCATTGACTGCGCCTTCACGCTGACCTTCAACCCCAAGTACGACCGGCTTCTGGACGCCGTACGGGACGCCACCAACACCGGCATCAAGGTAACTGGTGTACAGCAGGCCATCCGGTGGTAGGTACACTACCAACACCGGCACCAAGGTAACTGATGTACAGCAGGCCATTCGGTGGTAGGCACACTACCAACACGGACACCAAGGTAACTGGTGTACAGCAGGCCATCCGGTGGTAGGTACACTACCAACACGGACACCAAGGTAACTGGTGTACAGCAGGCCATCCGGTGGTAGGTACATTATCAACAGGGACACCAAGGTAACTGGTGTACAGCAGGCCATTCGGTGGTAGGTACATTATCAACAGGGACACCAAGGTAACTGGTGTACAGCAGGCCATTCGGTGGTAGCCCCCCCACCCCACCGACGAGGCATCACCTTTTCGTGGTGGTGGGGGGACTAAGTGCCCCAATGACCCGGCGGCCATCATAACGGCGAGGGGTGAGACCAAGAGTGCCTCGCTCGTCCTTCCGTCCATACGGTCCCATTCCAATGGCCATGTCATCCCATCGTACATATCCTTCACCTGGCCCTGCAACACCAACTGTCCCTACTATGAGGAGGCAGGGCAGCTTCCCCGGTCCTGCCCACCAGCTTAGTTTTATCGGGGTAGCCGCGCCCCCTCGTCCCGCCCCCCGGGGTTGACCGAGTCCTGGAGGTTGAGGTCCCCTGTCGCACGGTGCTAGTTGTGACGGGGGACCAACACACCTCTTTGGTCCCGACATCCCGGAGGGGTGGGCGGGCCCGTGGGACCTCACGCGGGTCAAGTGGCAGGTCGCCTCGGGCTGGGGGCCTGGGTTTCCCAGTACCTGCCGGCCCGGCCGGCCGGGGTCAAGGGGTGGGCGGCGCTGGATCCTGGTCGGGGTGGTGAGTCTCTCTCCCGGCCGGGCGAAGGCGCCGCCTGCCCCATATAGCTCCTCAGGCGCCTGGCGACCTCCTGTACGCGGGACCCAGGGGTCCCCTCAGTAGGGCCCTATGCGGTGGGGCGCTCGAGGATCCGAGACATGTATGGCATCTACCAACGAAAAAAGTCCTGGTCCCTCCCGTCGGGGCCAGACCAGTCGTTCTACTGTCCCACGTATTCTTATTTTCAGAGGACAGACAAAGTCACTCTCCTCGTCGTCGCCCTTCCAGCGACGCGACGGATGCGACCGATTTGGGAAGGTTTTGCGTCGCGAGAAGTTGAGAGACTGCTCCTTGGAAGTAGAATTCGCACATGCAGGAGAGGCGGAGAGTGCATTGCTGGTATCTGAGTTTATGTATAGTGTTTGAAAGGATGGCGTAAAAGTAGACGAGACCATACCAATCAACATAGAACCACATCAAACAAAAAATACCTCACGAGGCGTGATAAACTGCTTCGACTTGAGAGATGTGCCGGAGGAAGATATTGTAGATGGACTGTCCGAATTTGGTGTGACTGGGGCAAGGAAGATGAAGGTGAGGAGAGGCGCAGACATGATCCCAACCAACAATGTCATCTTAACATTCAATACTACCGATCAACCCACTGAAATCCATTGCATCCATCCAGGGTGCATTCGTGTGAAGGTACGCACTTTTCTCCCAAATCCAATGAGATGCTTCACATGTCAGACAGACAGACAGACTTTATTGACGTCATCCACAATTGACTTGTGGCTATTACGACATCGCGTCAAATAGATAAAACAACACAGCACAAAAGGTAAAAAAGAGGGTCAAAATCACAGACTACAAGTTAAACTATAAAAAAAATATATATATATATATAAAATAACAGCAAGTCGAGCAGTCTATCAGTCCGGCGCGGGCGGCACGTCACGTAGATATTCCCGTAGGTGGCGACCAAAGATCGACACGGGAAGTCGCGTCAGCTCAGGTGGCAGTGAGTTGTACATGTGTGGCGCTCTGGAACTAAAGCGTCTCTTCCCCATCTCGGTGCGGGACCGGGGGACATACAAGTTGTGGTCTTGACGGGTGGTCCGGTCACGAATCTCCGCCATGGTGGTGAGATCGTGAGCCAGTGACTCTGGCTCACCATGGAGACGCACCTTGTGTATGAGGCGAAGGGTGTGATAACTCGCCAGGTTCTCCGCGCTGAGCCAGCCCAGCCTCCTCAGCAGATCCGAAACGTGGTCAAACTTTTTGCGGCCGAAAATTACCTTAGCCGAGTAGTTTATAATTTTTTGAATGCGAGATAGGTTCTTTTTTGGCTCCGTTACCATACACAGAAATACAGTAGCGGATCTGCGAGAAGATCAGAGCATTGACCAGCGCGGAGATGACGGCAGGTGGAAGGTGCCCCCTCAGATGCGACAGACCACCCAGAACTCCGAAACAACGCCGAGTCAATTCTGAGACGTGCGAGTCCCAGCTGAGAGAGCGATCGAAAATAATACCGAGATTTTTGCATTCCGAAATGGTGGGTAGATGATGATCGCGAAATTTCACTGTGACATCCGGTAAGGCACGCAGATTTTGTGGGCTGCCCAACATCATCAGCTGTGTCTTTGCTACGTTAATTTTCAGTCCATTTGCTCGAAACCAGATATCGAGGGAGGCCAGAACTGTTTCCATATGAGTGACAACATTTTGAATTTGAGATTTCTTACCACTGACCAAAATTTGGGTGTCGTCAGCGTATTGAACAACTACTGCACCTTCGGCGAACAGGCTGAGGTCGTTGGCGAAGACGCAGTAGAGGAGAGGTCCGAGAGATGATCCTTGAAAAACGCCGATGCTGTTGGGCAACGGGGCAGATTTGTGGACGACACCCAGACTGTCAGAAAGGCTGACACTCTGGGTGTGGTTCTGAAGATAAGCCGAAAACCAGGAAGTATCGATGCTATGGAGACTCAATTTTGACAGGAGTTTCGAGTGATCTATCACATCAAAGCACTTGCTCAAATCCAGCAGGCAGAGAAGGGACACCTCTCCATGGTCACATGCGGATAGGATCTGGTCAGATATGGAGGTCAGTGCGGTTTCCGTCGAGTGACGAGGACGGAAGCCGTGCTGAGTTTGGGAGAGGAGGTGGTTATCGGACAGGTAATTGTAGAGTTGCTGGTGGACGGCACGCTCTACAATTTTCGCAATGACTGGGACGATGGAGATAGGACGGAAATTGGAAGGGTTACAGGGATCGCCGGACTTAAAGATGGGTTGGACGAGGGAGTGCTTCCAAGAATCAGGAACATCGGATTGGGTAATGCTGGAATTGACCAAATGCAGGAGCACCCCACCTAACGAGTCGAAGCACACCCTGAACATGTGGATGCTGATGCCGTCTTCGCCACAGGCCGACGACCCGCTCATCCCGAAGACGATAGCTCGCAGCTGAGATAGCGACAACGACTCCAGGGTGAACGCACAGGCACCGACACGCGGCAAACGGCAGGAGATACTCGGCGTCGCTCCCATACTCCTAACCTCGTCAGCCACGCACGGGCCCACGCGGACAAAAAATCGGTTAAGCTCATCAACTGTCGCGTCGGGCATCTTACGACTGGCCTGCTTGCCGCCGACAAATGACCTGATATGTCGCCACATTGACCTCTGCCCATCCTCACGGATTCGCCGCTCAACGTCGTTCCGGCTATCACGTCTAATCGCCGATCGTACAGCTCGGTTGGCTTCCCTGTACTCCGTGGACTGGTGCCCATAAACGGTCAGCGCACCACGGCGGCGACACATCAAAGCCTTAGTTCCATCTGATACGACCGGGTTCAAAGCCAGAGGTTCGGACATACCAACCAGTATTGCCGAAATCACCCAGTGTGTGGTAGGTGTGCCTCTTACGAGCACACCAGTAAATCCTGCAACTCCGAGATGATATCCTGCGTGAACTGCGGCAAGCGACAAAGTCCCCACGCTTCATTTGAAAGAACCTGTCCAAGTTACGTGAGGGAAAAATATATAATATCGATGAAGTACACCCAGAAAATCACGTTCAGAGAAGCTAGGGAAATTTACGAAATGTCTCACCCCGTAATCTCGTATGCTGCGAAAGTGAAAAACTCTGCACTGACTCCACAGAATGCCAACATTACAAACCCAAGCGGTCTCATAGAGCAACTAAGCATTCTTCTTCGAAACTTAGGTGTACCTGTCCCTTCGTCAACATCTCGCCCTCTGGGAACAGATGTCATCTCATTACCGACGTCCGAAGTACTCGGACCACCACACAAAGAGCACGTTTCCACCACTCCGGAGGAAGCGTCGGCGCCTCTGAACGTCCCATCACACGCCACCTTGCCCATCGAACGGGAGTGTGAAAAGTGGGAAGAGACACAGCGAAGGGAACATCCCAGCAAGTCCTCGGTTTTAGCAACCTCAACCCTTCCTCACACCAATGCCCAACCTCCCTCAAACCGCCCCATTATCACGTCCGCTTCCGATCCCACATCGATGCCATCCACAGTGTCATCCGGTGTACTCAAGCCCTCACCACATGCCTACACACACTCCATCTCAAACGCTACGACCGCTACATCGACGTCTTGCCCAACTTCACTATGCCACTCCTCTACATGCTCTCTTCCCCGGGCTTCTAAGCATCCCCTGGCGGCTGTGCCAGGCGTCCGGGAAGTTGAAGTGCGCGCCGGAGCTCCGGACTTGGGGGCTCCAGGGCGCACAGCCCGACGTACGTGCGTTCCCTCTGGCCCGGAGTCCGGGGGCCGGCACCCAGCGGTGACACCTCCGCTGTCGCCGCTCGCTACACCCCCGACACGTAGGCGAGTCAAGGGCCCGTCTGATCCTAGGTCTGAGATGGGTCCGCCGCCACCACCACCGCCTCTGCTAAACGCACCACCAGTGGCGGAATCTGGTGGACCATCGCGCGCTGAGAAACGTGCGATGCCCTGGACTGCGTCACCCCCTGAGGGGGGTACACCGCGTTCACGCCCGAGGACATCGTCGCTCGGTGCGCATCCGGGCAGCCACTCGGAACAGAACGTAGACGGCAGTCGCTAAAGGTGATTTTAGACGCAGACACACACTAATTTAGTCAACTCTAGTCAACCACCGAAATGCCCTCTTTCGTTTTACAGTGGAACATACGTGGTTTTAGAGCCAATTTTACCGACCTTCAGGCTGTTTTATCTCAGAGAAATCCCGCCGTTGTTTGTCTCCAAGAAACCAAGCTGCCCCCTGGGGCCTATTGCTCACTAAATAGCTACTCAGTATTTCGCTAAGACATTCCGACTGTTACAGTGGCACATGGTGGAACCATGCTGGCGGTGCACAAAAGCGTACCTGCGTATCAGGTTACTCTGAGCACACCACTGCAGGCAGTTGCCGCCCGGGTGACATTTGGCGATCGCCCATTAATCCTCTGCTCATTGTATCTGCCACCTGGGCTTTCTCTCCCCTCGGTGCAGCTTGGGCTTTTAATGTTAGAGCTCCCACCGCCAGTTCTACTCTTAGGCGATTTTAACAGTCACCACTCGGCCTGGGGCTGTAACACGACCAATGCCCGGGGAAGACTCTTGGAACGTTCTATCCATGTCGAGTCATTATTTCTTTTAAATACTGGCTCGCCCACGTATTTTAATCCACCGTCCGGAAGCACATCTGTTTTAGACCTGAGCCTCTGCTCCCCACAACTGGCGGAACATTTTACCTGGTCCGTAGACAACGATCCGCTGGGAAGCGACCACTTCCCCGTGTGGTTGGAATACCAAGTTGGAGCTGTCCTTGGCATGATGCCTCTGAGGTGGAACCTCCGAAAAGCTGACTGGGGTGAATTTGAGACGCAATTAGAGGAGAAGTTCACTCCCATCGACGACTCTCCACTCAAGGTGGCAACTTTTACAGCTAGAATACTCCAGGCAGCCACCACGTGTATCCCGATGGCCTCTGGGTCTCCACATCGTACCCCAGTCCCGTGGTGGACTCCGGAGTGCCGGGAGGCCATCCGAGCCCGTAAGCTAGCCTTTCGAGCCTTTGACCGTCGAGGCACAACGGCCAATATGGTCAAATTTATGAAGGCCAGAGCATATGCTCGTAGGACTGTTAGGGAGGCCAAACGGAATTCGTGGCAAAAGTACATCGGAGGTCTCAGTACATCGACGTCCACCAAGGAGGTGTGGTCGCGAATAAAGCGTATATCTGGTAAATTATGCTCCGTTCCGCTGCCAGTTCTACAAGTAGCAGGTCGCAACATTATACACCCAGCTGACGTCGCGAGTGAATTTGGCCGCATGCTATACCAGCGAAGCAGATCTGGGAATGATCACCCCGATTTCCTACGTCATCACTTGCAGAGCGAGAAAATTAGACTAGAGTTTTCCATATCTAAACGGCTGGCATACAACGATCCCTTCACAAAGACAGAGTTAGCTTCTGCAGTGGTTTCTTTGCGTAAAGTGTTCTAGGGTCCTGATAGAATACACAACGAAATGATGCGTCACTTGCCACCTTGTGCCCAGCACGTTTTACTGTCCACGTTAAATTCGCTGTGGAATAGCGTAAATTTCCCGGCAGCTTGGCGAGAGGCCACTGTTATTCCACTCTTGAAGCCCGGAAAGGATGGAAAGGATCCTCTTCACTATCGTCCGATCTCGTTAACATCTTCGCTATGTAAGCTGATGGAGAAAATGGTAAATGTCCGCTTATCTTGGTATCTGGAGGACAGAAATATTTTAGCAAATATTTAAGCACTCGACGTCTTCCTCTCCCCGCGAGGGACTTTTTCCCAGACATTAGGAGTGCCGCTCTAAAGAGATGGGAAGTCAGCTGGGAGTGCATGACTGATAATAAGTTGAGGAGAATTAAGCACCGTCTGGGTGAGTGGCCATCAGCATCACATAGCATTAGACGCAGGGAGGTGGTATTATGCCGCTTGCGAATAGGCCATGCATACTGCACCCATCGGCACCTTCTGAGCGGTGACGAAAACCCGTTGTGTCAAAGGTGCCGTGCTCCCCTATCAATACAACACATATTGCTTGTATGCCCAGTACTTGCCCCTGAGCGAAGACGCCACTTCGGGCGCAGTTCATTCTCGTTACGGGAAGTATTGGGGGATGCATCTCCCTACATACAATCGGGACAGCTATTCCACTTCCTTGCAGAAGTCACGTTTGCGTTGGTGTATACCAACGCCCCATTAACACGACATGTATGTGGTAGAACTGGTACGGTTATGCTGTATATCACGACAGTGGATTTTTTTTTTTCCTAATGTCGACCCCTGTTTCGTATGCAGTAGCCTATCCTATTTGGCTACACGCACTGTTACAGGCTCGATTGCTATTGGGCTTTCCCATCGCCAACTATTCAAAAGTTAGGACAGCCAGCTTAGGAATGCCTCATGATGCCAATATACATGTCATTGCTTTCCACAGCTACAGTTCACTATAACTATTTGCATCTTTTTATTTGTCTTTTTTTTTTGCAGATAGGCCACCACCAGTTATTAGTAGAAGTAGCCCCAGGAGCACCTCAGCTAGATAGCAAGCTAGTAACGCCAAGGCACTCCTGGGGCCACAAAGTGAAAAGTGTTATGAGGGGAAAAGTGTACATACATGTGCACTATCACACAAATCTGTGTGACAGTGTCTCAGCATATCAACACACATGAAACATTTATACCTAAACTTACTTCACATACAAGAATACATGCACTCACACATACATACAAATATATATACATACATATATGTACATACATAAGTACACACTGATCTGCATCCATGCACATCCATTCACAAACATGCACACAGTAGCACACAGCTGAAATCACATGCAATTAATCATATAGGTACAAATGCATCATCGCATATGCATTTATTTGTTTGTCCAGCTTTACTCATGCATACGTATCATACATATCAACCTACATATATCCTCTCCTTTTTGTAATGCGAAATTGTTAATTTGACTAACCATTTAGCTTGAGATGTATAAGTCAATAAAATATGTTCTGATAACTATTTTTATATCTTCTTTCTTAATAGGTACATGATTACAGGACGGAAATTTTGTACCAATGATAATATTCCAAGTTCTTGGCTCTATAAATGATATGGAATGAAGTCTATAGGTTTTTGATGAAAAGGGTACATGGAAATGTTCAGCATGCCTCAAGTTACTTGGTGATGTGTATTTGAACATATTCATTACAGTGATTGGTAATGTTTGATTAAGAAATATGTGAAGTAGTAGTATGTTCTGTTCTTGTACAATATGAGGGAACTTCAATATGTTATATTTGACAAATAGTTCATTTGTAGGATATGAATAGTGCTGATTATCTATGATTCGTAACGCCCTTTTTTGTATTTTAACAATTCTGTCTAATCGTGTTGGAAAATTGTTTCCCCATATTAATGCACAATAATTGAAATATGGAAGAATCAAAGTATTATATAAATATTTCAATTCATGACTTGTGATAAAGCATTTTGCTCTTCCCATTATTCCTAGATTTCTGCTAGTTTTTGCAGCAACATATGCTATGTGAAATTTCCATGTTAACTTTTCATCAACTATTACTCCAAGATATGTGATTTGCTGTTTCCTATGAACTATTTGAGAATTTATTGCTATATTTAAGTCAGCACAAGGCATACTGGAGTAAATTTGGTAGTTTGTTTTGTTGACATTCAGTGATAATCTATTGGCCTGGAACCATTCAGTCATTCCTGATACATTGGCATTTACTTTAATTTGTAATTCCTCAATATTCGTAGCTTTGATCATGACAGCAGCATCATCAGCAAATAAATAGAATGTTCCATCTAAAGAAGTACCCAAATCATTAATGTATATAAGAAAGAGTAGTGGACCGAGGATGGAGCCTTGTGGAACTCCCATAATAATGCACTCTGCATCTGAGACTACATCATTAATTTTAGTTTGCTGATATCGATGTTTTAAATAAGAAAATTTTACGTGTCATTAAGTAGTTTTAACCAGCTTCCGTTCTACAACCTGATATGCTGACTATGTTATGGGCGCTGCATGACCTCTGCAGTCGATGCGCCCTTAAACCCCAATAACCAACCAACCATTCGGTGGTAGTCACATTACCAACACCGGCATCAAGGTAACTGGCGTACGGTAGGCCATCCGGTGGTAACTGCACTACCAACACCGGTATCAAGGTAACTGGCATACTGCAGGCGCCCGTTGTTACGTACACTATGCTGAGGAGACACGCCGTTTTTTTTTCTTCATCAAGTGTGTCTCGTTGTAATGCTAGCTTGGAACCCGGTTCTATATTCTGGCGCTTTATGAGCTTACTTAGAAGTCTTGCAGTTTTCGCTCAGTCGATGTCACGGCGTCAATATTAGCATGCATCAGCGTGCATTGCGTCGATGTCCGCGTGCATTAGTGACGCACGCTGCAACGATTGTGTTTTCCGATCTGGACTGGATCTGGACGGTTTCTACGTTAGGATAGGCGCACACGGGTCTGTCGCGATGAAACAGTGGCAGCGGTCTCACACTCTGAAACGCGTCTCCGTGCTTCATCTTTTGAAGGGACGTCGCTCAGCAGCACAGTGCAGGATATCGTCACGCAGCCTCGGCAGCGGCTTTTCTGGCGCGTTGTAGACGCTGGTTGGTGCTGGAACGGCTGTGTACTCAGCAATAATAAAAAACCGGCGGCAAAACGAATGGCGCGTTTGCCCTGAGAATGCGAGGCTTTTGGTTCGAGGCGGACGTGTGGGAGACCTTTCCGACCGATTTCGACAGATATTTGGAAGGGGGCTGGAGGGGTGGACAATTTTGTTATGCGGCTGAGCTAGTTCTGGTGTTGAACGCCTACGGTGTTAACTGCACGGGCGTTATGTGTTTGCACAGCTAAGTAGGCCTGTGGTCCCGGAGGCACGGTTTCCCGTCGTGCCGCCGGAGCGACACGCTCTACAGGGCCCACTAAATCGGGGACAGCGGTGCATCTTCGTTTTCACTGTACTGTAGTGTGACGTGGCCCCTGACCGAGGCTGCGTGATCGACGTTCTGGCACTGTCTCTGAGCCATGGCCTCTTCTCCGACCCGTGTCCGCCTGTCATGCCGACTCCACCTCTTACCGGTGATCCTTCATGCGACCCATGGTCCCTCCCATGTCCGATCTGAAACTCCGCCTCTCATTCGGGATCCCTCCCTCACTAGTGGACCTGTTTATGTGTCGTCAACCCGTATCTAACCGGCGATCACACCTGTGACTACTGCCCTGGCCCGCCACCCCTTTTAGCCCCATCTCCTGACCGATGACCCCCACCCCCACCCCGGCAGGAGGCTGGAATCGACGTGCGCCTGTGCGACATCGGCGAAGCAATACAAGAGGTGATGGAGTCGTACGAGGTGGAGCTGGACGGCAAGACGTACCAGGTCAAGTCGATCCGCAACCTCAACGGCCACTCGATATCACCCTATCGTGAGTGTGAATGGATGAAGGCTGTACGTCGTCTACTTCGGCTGTTTCTGTCCCGTTGGCGTCATTTCTGAATTAAAGGCAAGAAAGTACTCTAAACCCCGTAATTAAATATGTATGTCGATGATAAAATCATCAGCAGTATATTCTCAGTGCTCGATCGTCTGCTTAGTGTTTTGTCCAAATCCAGGACTTTGGCGTAAGCGTACAGCCGTGGTATTGTGTGGTGACCGTTCTGATCTGTGGCCTCCGTGGTGTGCCAGGCATCCACGCCGGCAAGACGGTGCCGATCGTGCGCGGCGGCGAACAGGAGCGCATGGAGGAGAACGAGGTGTACGCCATCGAGACGTTCGGCAGCACCGGCAGAGGGTTCGTGCATGAGGATATGGAGTGCTCGCACTACATGAAGAACTTCGACGTCGGCCACGTGCCTCTCCGGTGAGTGCCAGGAGTGCCGGACACTGGCGCTCGTGGGTACTCGGCTGGTCGTGATGCCCGTGGTTGGTTGCAGTACTCGCTGGCAAATTGTAGGTAGCATTTGCCTTAGCATGCACTTAAAGCTGCGGTGGCGTGCTGTGGTTAGGCTTATTGCTTGGTGTGATATGGTTACCGCTTTTCTGCTGTCTGGAGCAAGACGCATTGGTCGTCGATGCAGCAGGCTCCATCGGTAAAATAGTTTGAAATAATTGTTGATTATAATTGTGCCATGAGTAATCATCCAGCTTGAACTAGTTCCCGTTGCCATTACCTTATACTATTTGCACCCTCCTAATTGCCATCGTCATTCCCAATGCTCCAAACACGCTAGTTCACGTGCTCGTTCGTTAGGATGCCAGGCGTAGCGCAGAACTGCATGCTCACCCATGCCATGTACTTACCAGAGCGTTATTCTTGCGCGAGTCCAGCGCCACTTCGGCGCAGCCGTGTCATAGTGTTAAAATAGTTTTTTTTCCGTGTGAAATGTCTAAACGAATATAGTAGGACTCGGAAATTTTCCATGGAAGCGATGTCGGTACACACTTTCTTTCAACATAATTTAGATTCAACAGCGTACTCGTACGTGTACCTTTTTTCGCTTGTTGCCAAATGCCTGATTCAGGGAAAACATTAACCATGCACAATAGCTTTGCTTACCAACTGATATTGTATGACAGACCACATCATAGGCAATCCTCTCACCTGAAATTATGCAAAGAGATGTTCGTGTATCATGATGTTAGGTATGAAAACATCATAAAGGCACATCAAGAAGCAGGATCTCGATATTTCTTCGGGAGGGATGTGGATTCATTTGTGGTATATGTGTGTATTCATAGTGGTATATTCATAGTGGTGTATTCCACCCCATTTGACGAGTACTGTATCGCTGCTGTGTCGTGACGGTGACGGTGACGGTGACGGTGACGGTGACGGTGACGGTGACGGTGACGGTGACGTGACGTGACGTGACGCGACTGTCGCCGCAGACTGGCGCGCTCCAAGCAGCTGCTCAACATCATCAACCAGCACTTCGGCACGCTGGCGTTTTGCCGCCGCTGGCTGGACCGCCACGGCGAGACCAAGTACCTGATGGCGCTCAAGGACCTCTGCGAGAAGGACATCATCCAGGCGTACCCGCCGCTGTGCGACGTGCGCGGCAGTTACACGGCGCAGTACGAGCACACGGTGGTGCTGCGCCCCACCTGCAAGGAGGTGGTGAGCCGCGGCTCCGACTACTGAGCGCGCGCACACCCGGCGCGTCACGACGTCACTCGGACGGGTCCGAGTCTGGCGCGTCAGGACGTCATCCGGACGGATCAGAATCCGGCGCGTCACGTCACCCAGACGGGTGCGAATCCGGCGCGTCACGTCACCCGGACGGGTGCGAGTCCCGCGCATCACGACGTCACCCAAACGGGTCCGAGTCCGGCGCGTCACGACGTCCTCGAGGCGCGTCTCGACATCACCCAAACGGGTCCGAGTCCCGCGCGTCACGACGTCACCCAAACGGGTCCGGGTCCCACGCGTCACGACGTCACCCAAACTGGTGCGAATCCAGCGCATCACGACGTCACCCAAACTGGTGCGAATCCGGGGCGCGAGTAGCGTGTTGGCTGAAGTGTGGTTGGAGTTGGTGTGCTCGACTCGACTGGTGCTTACTCCCGTGTTTTTACTCAGCCCGCTTCTCCTCCCCGCAATCGATTGGGTATTGGCCACGGTCTCGCCAGGTACTGGACGGGAGCAAACTGCAGCCATGTTTCCAGTCCTTTATTCACCCTTCCTCGGGTGCATGCCTCAGCCGCTTGTTTGCCATCCACTAAATGAAGGTGTGCTTACCCTCTTCGGTCCTCGGAAGGACCACACGTGTGTGTGTGCGAACGTAGTCGGACTCGGACCTTGTAGTGGCTGTGGATGGAGCGACGGTGGTGCACCCCGACTACGGCCACGGTCGTTTTCCGGATGTCGTTAGCTTGCGAGGGCGTTTTTTCTAACAGTGGCGATATGACTGAGGTGATTGGAAACACACATGGCTGTGCCTGTGTGTCCATGTCGGGGGTACATGTCCAAGCACTGAGACCTCGCGAGCGATATTCGCGAAGTCCACACCAAGGTCATCACCCACACGTCACATTGTGCGGTGAGTGTTGTTTGCATATTAATTGTGCGACGGTGTTTTGGAGTGACAAGCGTCGATGAAGGAATAAAGGGCCGATTTTCCATCCGCTGAAGCGTTTCAGTGTGCCGTTGCTGGCGAAGGATCTCGAGAGGCTGGCGTCGGTCGGTTGGGCATCATCCGCTGACATCTCTGGACGTCTCGAAAGACATGTCTGTGCCATTCGCACACACCTCCGCCTGATGGTTATTTTTCTGCCTGGCAAAAACTCGCGATCGTAAAAATCGGCAGACTCGATCTCCCTGCAAAGGCCGTGACTGGCAACCAGTACACTTTGTCCTTTCCACGTAGCTCCTGTCTGACCCATCAGGCTCGGTCCGTCCATCATAGCTGACAACTGGCAGACTCGTCCCGCTTCTCGTGCTCCGGCAAGCTAAGCTGGAAACTCCTGAAGGCTATCAGGAACCTCTGCGGCTATGGTAAAATTATCTGATCCTGAGAGCTGGCTGCTGGTAATACGTGGTGCATGTGTGAACGGTGCTCACGACAGCTCTGAACGCCTGCTGAGTACGACCCGCCCCTCAGATTGTGCCGCCAGAAGCAGCGCACTTCCGTCCGCCTTCGCCAGGCACAGCCTGCCCCTCAGCTCCGCCACCACGCACGGCCGGCCCCTGACGGCTCCTGCCCCTCAGCTCCGCCACCACGCACGGCCGGCCCCTAGGCACGCCTGCTCCGCCTGACGGCTCCTGCCCCTCAGCTCCGCCACCACGGCCGGCGGCCCTGACGGCTCCTGCCCCTCAGCTCCGCCACAACCACGGCGCCGCTGCACAGCCGGCCCCGCTCCCCCGGCTAGCCTGCCCCTCAGCTCCGCCACCACGCGCGGCCGGCCTCCTGACAGCTGGCGCCGCTGACACAGCCTGCCCCTCAGCTCCGCCACCACGCGCGGCCGGCCCCTGACGGCTCCTGACAGCTGGCGCCGCTGACACAGCCTGCCCCTCAGCTCCGCCACCACGCACGGCCGGCCCCTGACGGCTCCTGCCCCTCAGCTCCGCCACCACGCACGGCCGGCCCCTGACGGCTCCTGACAGCTGGCGCCGCTGAGTGACTGCCAAATCGGGGCAAATTGGCCCTCTGGCAGAGCCGGCCGATGGAGCGGCGGTGTCGCGCAAACAGCGCGGGTCCACGGCGAGCGCCGACCGCAGAGATGGGCTCCGACGCTGCCGCGGTCGCCCTGTTCGTCTGCCTCACCGCCACAGGTAGGGGCTCCGCCGTCGACTACTGGGAACCCCGCTAGGACGGACGGAACCCCGCCTCACCCCGACGGAGCCAGAGCAGACGGCGCAATGTCCTTTCCTGTTTCTGTGTAGGCTTGTGTGGTTGGTTATTGGCTTTACGACACGTCGACCGTTCAGTCATGCAGCATCACCAATCTCTCACACCGACTGGTCGCGGGCGAAGAGTAGCGACAGGTGAGACTCGAACCCACATCTTTCGGTTGTGAGACAAGCAACTTACCCCTAGACCACTCGTCCCCGCTGTCCCCAGTAGGTTTGTGTGACGGACTTACCGACTTCTTACCGATAGGAAACGTCACCATGTAGTATATGATTGAACATTAGTGGATGTTCGTGCAAAAGGCGGAAAGCTATTCATAACGCGTGCAGCGACGCGGATATAATGTTTTTATGCTTGTATGCCCATGTTATATCTCCGAAATTCCTTCATTGTTTAGGATTGTCAAGAATATTTTGCATTGCTCAGGATTGTTTAGGACTGGTTCAGGAACCTCAAAAACAACATAAAATATTCGGAACCTCCACGGTATTAAGCGCGATATTGAGCATCGTAATTACAGTTGATGGGAAAACAACCTGATGCTCATAATTCAGCAAAGAGAATATATAATCGTAGTTAAAATTAGAAGGAAAAAGGTTAGTAATCGAAAGTTACATATAGTTTGTTTTTATTATGATGCACATGAGGTTAGTAACACTATCATTTAAATTTTGACAACACTCACCTCGTGTTGCGTACTCATCAGACTGACACACCCACTTGTTGCCCTCTCCGTCCCGGCAGACAGACCAGTCACTCCCCACCCGGCATAATTGGACAGCCACCCTCCCTGTACCGGCTGGACTGAGACAGACCAGCCAGGACAGGCTAGTCTGGTACCATCCCCGCATCGAAATGACTGGGACAGATCACAGTCACCCTCCCCATCGCGGCTGCACTGGGACAGAGCAGTCACGCTCCCCGCCTCGAAAGGACTGAGACACATCACAGTCACCCTCCCCGTCCCGGCAGGACTGGGACAGATCAGTCACCTTCCCCGTCCCGACAGGACTGAGACAGACCACAGTCACCATCTCCACCCAGCAGGACTGATACAGACCACAGTCACCATCTCCACCCGGAAGGACTGGGACGGACCAGTCCTAGTCCCGGCAGCACTGGGACACCAGTCATTCTCCCCGTCCCGGCTGGACTGGGACAAACCACAGTCACCATCTCCGCCCAGCAGGACTGGGACAGACCAGTCCTAGACCAGGCACCACCGGGGCACAACAGTCACCCTTCCCGTGCCGTGCCAGTAGGACTGGGACGGACCACAGTCACCCTCTCCACCCAGTAGGACTGGGACAGACCACAGTCACCATCTCCACCAGGCTGGACTGGGACAGACCAGTCCTAGACCAGGCACCACCGGGACACAACAGTCACCCTCCTCTTGCCGTGCCGGCAGCACTGGGACGGACGGCGGCCGCTGTGCAGTCGTCCGTGACGGTCAGCTCGTCCAGCGTGTCCAGTCGGATGTCGTCGTCCAGCAGCAGCAGCGGCTCGGCCGCGGCCGGCCGGCGGCCGTCGGCGGCGCCGCGCCCCTCCGTCACCAGACTCGTCCAGGAGTACAACATCCCAAACGGCCAGGCCGTCAAAACGACGCAGATCATCACCGGCATGGGCATCTCGGGCGTCACAGAAACCATGCAGATCACACAGGTGACACATTGTTGATCATGCAGGTAGCTATCAAAGCATCACACAGGTGATATGAATATTGCATAGGTGTGGATATTACACAGATGTGGCAACGTAATATTATATAAGTGAGGCTATTAATATTACGCATGGAAGGATATGAATATTACACAGGGGAGGTATGCAATAATATATGTAGTGGTATGAATATTTTATGGGTGTGATTAACCCGCGCCGTCTCTCCTGTCAAATCCCTCACACCCCGTCTCGGGGGGGGGTTGGAGACCCCCTCTAAAATCCAAACTAAGAATCGCACGAAAACGAAAGATGTGTCATCGGAAAGTGCTCCACGAGTAGGGTCCTGGTCCACCCTCCAAAACAATTTCCCCCAAAAAGTGCCGTCACCAGGAGGCTAGATTGTCAGGACCTTTCACGACTTACATTATGTTTTTTACTCTGGGGAGTCCATTTTTGGGGATATATGAAAAAACAAAATTTATTTGGAATGAGAAAAGGACAGCGAAATCGACCAGGGATATAAATTTGTTTCGCCCCCCAAAAATAAAAATCGTTTTTTTTGAAATTTCAAAATTTTGAGTTTTTAAGTTTTCTTTAATTTTCCTTTTTCAATGGGTAGAGCAGACCGAGAAACGTTGTTGGGGGTCAACTTGCCCTAATAAAAAATGCTTACTTTAGCCAGAATCCTGTATTTGAACTGCAATTTGGCAAATATTTTAACAATAATAAAATAAAATATAAAAATGTATTAGTCAAAAACGAAACAAAATGAAAAATCTCACCTCGTACGTTTTGTTGCATCCGTAAAGATAAGCAAACGCTGAAATTTTTATTAGAATATCTGTATCCGTTAAAGCATGACGATTGGTTGAACTTTTTTTTGGAGGTGACCTCACTTGACCTCGACTAACTTGTTGACCCTGCTTGACCTGACCTAAACTTTTTGAATTAGCATGTCAAATTGATGTGGGAAAAGGTATGCCAAATTTGTGCGTTCGTCCGCTATCCGCGAAAAACCTGATGGGGGGGGGGGTTGAAGATTAATATTAATCCCCCCCGAGATGGGACGGGTTAATATTACGCAGATGACGCCATGTAACATTACATAGCGTGGCTATGAATATTACACAGGTGAGGCTATCCAACATTGCACGGGCGAGGCTATGTAATAGCATATATGTAGCTCATACAGCGAATGATTTGAATACCACACAAGTGAGGATATGTAATGATACATAGATGAGGCTATGCCAATTACACCGGTGGGGATATGTAATATTGACTTGCATCACTCAGGTTTGCTTAGGACTGTTTCAGTAACTTCAGAAACGACAATAGAACATATCGGAACACTTCATTGTCGATGCAAGAGATGGAAAGGCCTAAGTATCACATGCTTGACCGCAAAATCGCACGGGTAAAGTTACGCGTATCAGGACGTTTCTGAGTCTTGTTTTCTATCTCGACCTTTTATTCCGTGTCACTCTGTCGAAGACTATACATCATCACTCCCAATTGTCAATTAGCTGCGCGCAAACCGTCAGTATCCACATTCCTCGACGTGAAATAACCACCACTACTGAACGCACTCGACTCGTACCAATCCCAGGCGACCCGCAGTACGCTCGTGACCACGCATGTTGCAGACCAAGAAGAAGCAGTTCTCGTCGACGACCACCACACAGATTGGGAAGGCGCCGGCCGTGACCACGGTCACCTCCAACACACCGACCGGCACCAAGGTGAAGCTGACGCTGGCCAACGGCAAGCAGGACCTGGAGCTGGACGCGTTCCCGCCCGTCCACTTCGACGTCAAATCACTCTCCGTCGGCTTCTTCAGGGACAACAATCCTCCCGGAAAAGGCCAAATTGAGGTACGGCATTTTCTCGCCACCACACACCTGTCAACGCTGATGTTGATGCTTCATGGTAGCAGCAACGCAGTTGGATAATGAACGCATCAGTTTAATGCAAGTATATTCTTATCTCGTTTTTTTCCGTCACACCATAAATGTGATGTTCTTGCACAACGGTTTATTAACCATTGATGTGCCGTTTCAATCCCAGCAGTACCTGGCAAATAGCTAACGAACAGACGTAGGCGGTGTGAGCGAGTAACGCTTTATTAAACAAACAAATATCACGGTATAATTATGTAACTGAGACGTATCAACAGGTTGCAGAGTCGATGCTGCACTTGTCAGATCACATTAAAGTCGCATGTACCTCCCTGAAGCGTACGCACACTGTCTGACACGTCACCAGTGCACGTGATGCTCACCGCGAGAGTGGACACATCGACGTGTGCTGACGCATCCACGCCACCGCAGGACCTGGCCAACATCAACGCCCAGATCGCTCAAGCGCAGAAAAAGGTGGACTCGGTGTTCAAGACGGGCTTCTTCGCAGCGGAGAGCGAGTACGTGCACAAGATCGGCGACCTGAAGCAGCGCTTCCAACAAACGTACAACAAGTTTAGAGAGCTGGGCCTCAAGTACCCAGACGTCAAGCTGGAGTTTTAGCCGTGAGCAATATTCGCGCCGACTAAATTAACCAATAGCCAAAATTTGGAACGAGTTCCAGCTTATACCTTTGAATGACCAATAATCAACATTTTAACAAACCGTTTTGTATTGCACATCACACGCTCGACATCGAAAGCCCACAATCCGTCCAAACACACGGGAGATCATGCGTGGTGACAATGGCAGAATGCACAACTGGTGAACAATACAACCGTCATGACATAAACGGTCATGACACAAACTGACGATTGGCCGGGCGGCCAAGATCGTTGGACGGACAGCCACGGACTAGTTAGAGCTGATATCACGGACCGTTTACTGGCCGACAGCGCGGCCGACGCCGACTAGAAACAACATGGCGGGCACATGCCGTCGTTGCCACTCACCGAGTCCACCAGGTGTATGGCACATCAGCGAGAGTGGCCAATGGCAGTGCCGATACCCACATCTGTTCTGGCAAGGATTCCTGTGTGTCCACGCTGGAGTCCTCATCTGATGTACCCACGCCACTATGTCTGTGTGTGTGCGTGCGTGCGTGCGTGCGTGCGTGCGTGCGTGCGTGCGTGCGTGCTTGCGTGCGTGCGTGCGTGCGTGTGCGCAGTAGTGCAGCAGCCGAGTGTGTGTGCCGGGCTCGCGGCGGCTGGGAGTGGCAGACGTGAGCCGGCACCCATCCGTCGACGGCCGGTGGCCACTACGAGTCGGACTGCAGCTGGGAGTGGCAGACGTGAGCCGCCACCCATCCGTCGACGGCCGGTGGCCACTACGAGTCGGACTGCACATTGCCCAATCGGTTGAGTTCGATCTGCTCGTGCGGCTTGGGCGACACGTACTCGGTGGCCAGGGACCAAATCTGGACGGCCGCCTGAGCGTCCCCCGTGGCCAGAAGACGAACACTGTGGCACAGAATAGCACTGTGGTACAGCACAGCAACACTGCGACACAATACAACATAGCTGCGACACAACGTATCAACACCAGAGTACAACGCAACACTGCGGCGCGATATTGCGCTTCAGTAAAAAACAACACTGCAGGATAACATTAAACTACATCCCAACACAACAACCATGTGATGCCACACAACACGGTGGCACACAACACTGCGCCGGAGAACAACACCGCTATGGTGCACAACACTGGCAAACACACACACACACACG
Source organism: Imbricaverruca yamaguchii (assembly GCA_034440575.1). Classification (NCBI taxonomy): domain Eukaryota; kingdom Metazoa; phylum Arthropoda; class Thecostraca; family Neoverrucidae; genus Imbricaverruca; species Imbricaverruca yamaguchii. The sequence continues at coordinate 273,608 of JAOTOL010001181.1, forward strand.
CACACACGCATTGTGACATCATACAACACTATGGCACGCCACAACTGTCATACAATACAGGAATACACTAAGATACAATATAACAGCATTGATTCACCACAACACTACACAACATCGAACAGACAAACCGGGATGGCATAATTTTGTGCTCATAGAAACAAGAGGCCAGGGAGCCATAGGCTACCAACTTCCTGGGGGGAGGGGTTCGCCTTCGCAGTGCGGGTCAATTGGAACCTCCCATGGGATTTGCTGAGATAACCTCTAGCAGGTCACGATATCGCTCTGAAATATATTTGTAATACCTCCCTATAGCTTAAAAACGCACCATTTGTAAAAACAAACGAAAGTTGCAGTTTTCGGAGGTTACAGATCTGGGGGCTGGTCAAAGTCGGGGCACGAACACGTCTCGTCTATGGTTCGGAAACGTACGTTGTAACGTTCGTCAACAACTAGCTGAACGACGTTACGGTCAAGAGTTGAATAAAGTGTATCGAGAAACGATCAAAGCTGTCAAAAATACAACAACAACAAAAAAACATCAAAAGTTCAGTCCCAGGCCAACCTGAACGTCAGGTTAACCTGAGGCTTATGTAGCGCTGAAACGTGTCCTTCGCATTGTTGACCAATATATTTCATACATGCATTTGAAAAACTGCAGTATGAGTAGGCAATTTAATAGTGTTATTAAGATTTAATTAGCACAAGCTGCGCTGGGAAATCACAAACTCTAAAAGTGTTATAGGTTAAACAATGCAGTCGCGGAGATATGACCTAAAATGTTACGACAATACACACACGAAGGACGATTTACTAGCTAAATTACAGGCTATTGCAAAGTACCGCATGTTAGAGCAGGATTTACCAGAATAATTGTACACAACAATTTTGTTCCAAATGCAAGAGATAAGATTATATTTGTTTTTGTTAATCCATTTTTTTGTGGGGTTGGGGTGGGAAATGGGGGTGGATGGAAGAAAAACACTTAAGAAAACCTAATACATATGACTTGGAATTTGTATTCCTCAAAACGGGACATCTTGCTTTGCGCTGATATCATCCATTCCTTGTTCTTCAATTTGCTTAGAAAATCTTACATTTCATTACGTTTGTCATCGTGCTTTACCCTGGCCTGATCAATGAACCTGACCTTAGTACGTAGAATATTGGCGGATTATCTCTTCAGCTTGCAGATTATTCATCTTAAACAAGGAACCCACATTTCAGAGGCGCGGCGAATGGCAGCTTATCCTCTGTGGTTTAGTCAGGTCACGCTAACTGACCACTCACTCCTCATGGTCGAGTCAGGTCACGTTAACTGACCACTCACTCTTCATGGTCGAGTCAGGTCACGTTAACTGACCACTCACAACTCATGGTCGAGTCAGGTCACGTTAATTGACCATTCACTCTTCATGGTCGAGTCAGGTCACGTTAACTGACCACTCACAACTCATGGTCGAGTCAGGTCACGTTAACTGACCACTCACTCCCCATGGTCGAGTCAGGTCACGTTAACTGACCACTCACTCCCCATGGTCGAGTCAGGTCACGTTAACTGACCACTCACTCCCCATGGTCGAGTCAGGTCACGTTAACTGACCACTCACTCCCCATGGTAGAGTCAGGTCACGTTAACTGACCACTCACTTTCCATGGTCGAGTCAGGTCACGTCAACCGGTCCCTCACTCTCTGTGGTTGAGTCTGGTCACGCTAATCGACCACTCATCCTCTGAATCTGAGCAGGGGAGCGGTTACCACCCACTCACTCTCTGTGGTTGAGTCTGAGCGCGGTGACCGGCAGCGGCTTGTCCTGCAGCTGCAGCGTGTGCAGCGGCGCGCCCCGCCTCGTCACGTCGTACACGTGCTGGCGGCCGTCGGCGGTGGTGACGAACACCACCAGCGGCCGGCACGGAGACAGCGCCGCGCCCGTCACCTCCACGTCCAGACTGATGCTCAGCAGCGCCGAGATCTGCCGCAGGCGACAACACGGGCACGTTGATACAGGGGCAAGGTCCGCCCGAGGTACACAACACGGGCGCGTTGATACAGGGGCAAGGTCCGCCCGAGGTACACAACACGGGCGCGCTGATACAGGCACAACACGGGTGATACAGGGGCAAGGTCCGCCCGAGGTACACAACACGGGCGCGCTGATACAGGGGCAAGGTCCGCCCGAGGTACACAACACGGGGGTACACAACACGGGCGCGCTGATACAGGGGCAAGGTCCGCCCGAGGTACACAACACGGGCGCGCTGATAAAAAAGGCAAGGTCCGCCCGAGGTAAACACCAACACGGGCGCGCTGATACAGGGGCAAGGTCCGCCCGAGGTACACAACACGGGCGCGCTGATACAGGGGCAAGGCCGTACAACACGGGCGCGCTGATAAGGGGCAAGGTCCGCCGGGTCCAACACGTCCGCCCGAGGTACACAACACGGACGCGCTGATACAGGGGCAAGGTCCGCCCGAGGTACACAACACGGGCGCGTTGATACAGGGGCAAGGTCCGCCCGAGGTACACAACACGGGCGCGCTGATACAGGGGCAAGGTCCGCCCGAGGTACACAACACGGGCGCGCTGATACAGGGGCAAGGTCCGCCCGAGGTACACAACACGGACGCGCTGATACAGGGGCAAGGTCCGCCCGAGGTACACAACACGGGCGCGTTGATACAGGGGCAAGGTCCCCCCGAGGTACACAACACAGGCAGCTGATCAGTGTTGGACAAACTGGCGTTTGTTGGTGTCAAGCATACCAATACATCTTGTACTCCAGGATTGTGACTAGACTAAATGAAATATTTTGTACTCCAGAAGGGAAAAGGAAGAACAACATTGTTTGGTCAAGTGCTACCACTCAAAGTCCATACCTGAAAACAAATAGCAGTTGCAGCAGTACCAAATCGCCGACCCGTCCACGACCACAATAGAACTAGACGACATTCGGATCTGTTGGTATCGGTGTTGTTTGTCGATTTTTAGCGCCATTTATGCGCTAAAAACGTCTCCGCACCGCACAAATAGCGTCGCGTGACGTCATGTAAGAAGACGCTATAAAGAAGACCCATGTGAGAAGACACTATTTGTGTCAACATAGTCAATCATTAATTCAATATTTATTCTTATATATGATATATTTAGATTAATCAATATCTATTCAATATATATTTTTAGATACTTGTGCTGGAGTGTTCGCCAGGAAGTACCAGAAATCCCTAGTTGGCAAATTTGGGGTTACTTCGTATCGCCGGAGTAAATACTTGAAGCCTTGTTTGGCCAATAAGGTTCTTTGAATGCACAATCGAAGGTCATTTTGTTAGAGACAAGCTTTTTAGACACAATGAGCTCGTTCAATGCGTTTCGTTTCGGCCAGGGGCCATCGTCAGGAGAGACTCCTGACGATGGCCCCTGGCCGAAACGTTGAGTAATATAGCATAATCCCTAACGCTACTTTTGATGTAAACTCAGCACCTCCTGGTATATTGAGGGTCGTACATTTCGTCTCACGCAACAGAAGCGCCTTTTCTATGCGACAGTGGCCTACCCCTTACCTTTCTTCTCTCACTCACGAACACATCCTCTCCTTCCCTTTCTCATCCTGGCACTCTCTCCTCGCGCGCCGGCCTAAGCACTGAGCTACCGACGCCATCCACGCACCTGGAGCATGTTGCAGACGCGCACCTCGTTGTCTGAGCCGGCCGACACGAAGATGTTGCGGTGGAACCGGGAGCACTGGAGCATCACCACCTGGCCGTGGTGCGGCTCGAACGTCGACGTGACCGGGTTGAGCAGGCCCTGCAGCCGGTCGCCCGTGTCGGCCGTGGCCGGCACCTCGGACGCGAACGAGCAGAGGAACACGCCGCCGCCCTCGGAGCCCAGCAGGAACTGGTCGCTGTTGTCGTGGCTGAAGGCGAGCGCCGTCAGGCCGGCCTCGGAGCCGGCGCGGGCCGTGCGGCGGCCGGCCACGCGCGGCAGCTGGTCGGCCATCAGCTGGAACCTGCCGCAGTGAGGCAGCCGTCACGCGTCTGACACGGCGCCACACCTGGCACACTGATCACACAGCGATGCCCCCGTCATGCCTGGCACACGCCTATCACACACTCGACACACATCTGACACACAATTAGAGCAGCAGCACACTTGGCACACACCTGATAGGGCACACTCGCCTACCTAGCATAGAATCACCTTTTATCATAACCTTAGATAATTGTCACGGCAATAGCTGTAGCAGAACTGGCCAGGGTCGGAATAACGATACTTCTGTATTTATCATGCAGGCAAGTGATACAGCTAAAATGAGAATGACCTATTCATCCCTGTAAACAATGTAGCAGCTGTTCCCAGCCAGCGATACCTGCAGCCTCCACCCACAAGAATTGTACTTCTTGATAACCATTCATAGTCAGTATGCAGACCTTAGCACGTTTTCTTTAATTGTGCACCCTAAAATCTTACACCCTGGCCTGAAAAGTCAAGTCCAGAACTACCCATATTCGACTCAGAAGCACCTAGCTATATACTAGTACAGCTGATGGAGAGTACATGTAACATATGATTAATATGGGTGTACAAGCAAACGAGGCAAGCAGGCCACAACAGGTGGAGCCCACCTCCGCCACAGCGGCACGTGCAGCACGATATGTGAATCTAACAAGTGCCACTTAATCCGCGCCAAGACACACAACTTAATTGTTGAGGGCCTGATGCGAATCCCAGGCGGACAGAAGTCACGATAAGAAAGCGGCGACAGCAAGAAAGGTAATTGCAGTGTGGCTGCTACATGCCCTTGAACATGCTGACCATACACACCGCTACGTTTAGTTGTCAGCGGCATGCCTCACCACCACTGCTGCCATCCACGGTAATCCAGGCGGTAATCACTTTTGATATGGGACTACAGCTGACTATCATCACAGAGGTTCTTGGCTGTATTCTTGGGGGAGGGGAGGGCGAGGGCCATGTTCACGCAGTATTTCACAGGCATACATTTGTGCTTAACTATTCAGAGGATAAAGCATACGTTTAGATGTCCTCAATAGATTTCCTGAAGAGGAGACACTTGCACCATGCAAATTAGACTTGACGACATCCATAAAGAAGAATACGCCCATCGCCCCTAAACCATAATAATTAGCAGAATACGCCCATACGTCGACTGACTTTTTGGTGAGCTGGAGCTTCTGTTTGGCCTCCGAGTACTTCCAGACGAGCAGCTTGCCGTCGCGTGACGCGGAGACCAGACAGTAGCCGGCGGTGCGGGGTCGCCAGTGTAGTGCGCTGACCGGCTCCCTGTGGCCGGCCACCACACCGACCGTGGAGCCCAGGAACGGGTCATCGTCCCGGGACAGGTCATACAGCTGCACCTCGCCTGGAACATGGCGACACAGGTCATACGGCTGCAACCTCGCCTGGAACATGGTGAGACAGGTCATACAGCTGTACCTCGCCTGGAACATGGCGAGACAGGTCATACAGCTGTACCTCGTCTGGAACATGGCGACACAGGTCATACAGCTGCAACCTCGCCTAGAACATGGTGTGACAGGTCATACAGCTGTACCTCGCCTGGAACATGGCGAGACAGGTCATACAGCTGCACCTCGTCTGGAACATGACGATACAGGTCATACAGCTGCACCTCACCTGGAACATGACGATACAGGTCATACACCTGTGCCTCGCCTGGAACATGGTGTGACAGGTCATACAGCTGTACCTCGTCTGGAACATGGCGAGACAGGTCATACAGCTGTACCTCGTCTGTAACATGGTGAAACAGGTCATATTGCTGAAATGCACCTCGCCTGGAACATGGCGAGACAGGTCATACAGCTGCACCTCGCCTGGAACATGGCGAAACAGGTCATATGGCTGTACTGCACCTCGCCTGGAACATGGCGACACAGGTCATACAGCTGTACTTCATCTGGAACATGGCGACACAGGTCATATGGCTACACCTCATCTGTAACATGGTGAAACAGGGCATATTGCTGTACTGCACCTCACCTGGAACATGGCGAGACCGGACTTTAAACCGCTCATCGGCTTTAACCATCCACTTCCACTATACCACAATTAAATTGTTCCATGGCATCTGAACGCATCACCTGCTGCCACCATTCAGTTGCTGCCTGACGCACCTGTCACCATGCCCACTGCCAGCATGTTAGGCTCCGACGGATGGAAGCGATTGTAGCTGGCACAGGAGCGCAGCTCGAGTCTCTGGTATGGCTGGTTGACATTCAGATCCTTCCTGTGTGCACACCCCACACAAATACTGAATTGCACGTCCTTCCCAAGCAAACATGACATGGCAATATGCCTGGTGAGTCTCGCCCACCAGAAAACTGGACTTCTGATATTCGCATTCATATCGCCTGGCATTTACGTTTCCCCTGCCTCACACGCTCAGTAATTCGGCTCGAGCTCCGAGAACACATTCAATTCCCACACACTTTATAAACCAGAAATACCGTCGGATGCCAACTCCACACAGGTCACTCTGAGCACGAACAATAGTCCAGTTTTCTGCACGCACCTGGTATTACACAATGGATGCCTGGGTTTATCCGCGCACATTCCAGTTGCATAAACACATCGCAAATAATGCCAACAACGGCCGAATCGTCGCGACATCCACAGCACACTATAATACGACAGTGGGTTGGCTGATCACGTAGTTGGTGGTATGCTATCCATCATAGGCTAAAGTGTCCTGCTCCTATATTTACTGCTGGACTGTCGATGGCATCAGGCCGCATTCAAGTCACAACATTGGAGGACGCTGCGCGTTAACCACTGGTGCACGTATACCGTTCCGGAGCACCATGCATCGCCTTTCTACGCTCCCGAGCACCAACACTCGCCTATTGATCTGATGAGGTGTCAAGGCACCAAACATCACACATTGACATGCATTGACACTATTTCCCACTTAATGAGGAAGTTTCGGAGCGCCAGTCCTCACCTACCGAAGTCCCAGAGCACCAGTCCTTACCTCTTGACGTTTCAAGGCACCAGCCGCCCACCTGCTGATGTTCCAGAACGCAAGCCCTCACCTACTGATATTCCAGAGCACCAGCCCTCACCTGCTAATGTTCCAGAGCACCAGTCCCCACCTGCTGATATTCCAGAGCACCAGCCCTCACCTACTGATGGTCCAGAGCGCCAGTTCTCACCCGTTTATGCTCCACAGTGTCAGTTCTCACCCGTTTATGCTCCACGGTGTAATTGTTCACCTGCTGGCATTTCAAGGCGCTAGCCCTCGCCAGTTCACATTCCAGGGCGCCTGCCTTCACCAGTTCACATTCCAAAACACCAGTATTCACTTGTTGACGTTTCAAAGCACTTGCGCTAACCTGCTGCTGCTTCAGAATGAAAGTACTCGCATGCTGTCGTTTCAGAGTACCACCTTTTATCCATAGACATTTTAGGGTGCTATCCCTCAGCTGTTGATGTTCATTCAGACCACCACTGCTCAGCTGTTGATGCTCCAGGAGCGTCGTGCTCACCTGTTAACGTTCCAGAGCGCCAGTGTGGTGGAGTGCTCGCACCAGGACTCGTGCTCGCTGGCGCTGTAACCCACAGCAATCACCGACCCGGTGCTGCTCCACGAGAGGCACGACACCTGCATGCCGGCCTGAGGGCAGCCGCCGTCACATGTAATACACAACTGCACTGGCACAGAGACAAAGCCACAGTCGCAGCCACACCCGACAGCTTGAGTTGGACCGGGACCGTGAGAGGACACAGGCGGCACTCGGCAGTCTACGATACCTTACTGAACCGTGAGACCACTCTGCAGTCCACGATACCTTACTGTACGATGAGACCGCTCTGCAGTCCACGATACCTTACTGTACGATGAGACCACTCTGCAGTCCACGATACCTTACTGTACGATGAGACCATTCTGCAGCCCACGATACCTTACTGTACGATGAGACCACTCTGCAGTCCACGATACCTTACTGTACGATGAGACCACTCTGCAGTCCACGATACCTTACTGCATGGTGAGACCACTCTGACAATACCTTACTGTATGATGAGACCATTCAGCGGACATACTATTCAGGTAGTGGAGGAATGTCCTAAACCTTCCATAAAATATATGTAGTGCTGACTTTCCAAATTTACAATTCTTAATGCAACGATAGTGCTAAATTCCAATTCGCCTTTTAAATTTTCTTCCGAAACGTGTCATGCAACCTGTCACAAGTTGACTGCAACACAGCTCCATGGTGCAGGGTGTTTGTGTCATCGAACTAGCGCACCGAAATGTCATGCTACCGTGCAGGTCGCAATACAAGCCTGGTAGGTTATTGGGACAGGCTCAATTGCCCCCAGAGGTATATCGGAAATAGAAACTATACAGCGAGTTGTGATTGGTGCATGCAGGCGACATTTCTTGTAACAGATCCTAGGTGGCTGTTGGTCTGACGCACGTTGCTGGATGTTGCCTTTGATGATCTCTCTCCTGCCCGACACTGCCCGGGCCACTTTACACCTACGTCACCACCGCAACCGCACAGACCCATGTAGCCTCAAGTGGCGACCCACCCACCTGGCTCCCGCCGGCCGACTTGGCATCGACTCTGAGCGTCAGCAGCCGCCGCACCGGCTGGTCGTCGTCCTCCTCCACCAGCGTGTAGCCGTCCAAGGCGCGCGACTTGCTGGCGCGCTCCAGCTCGCGCAGCACCAGAGCGGCGGCGCGCGCCACGAACGCCACCAGCGAGGGCGGCGTGGCGTTGTCGGTGGCCACCGTCACTTCGGGCTCCGGGTCGGTCTGGCTCTGGGGACGGCCGCACGACTGCGGTCACGCGACACAGACCGGGCCGACTGATGGGTGACATGAAATCCAGGAACATGAAAATGTTCAGCACTGATGATATGCAATGTGTCTCGCAGCAGACTGCACTGGATCGCCACTAAGTGATCCTGTACAAACAATGATAGTATCAGACACCCCTGGGATTTCTGGGCAGAGTTGCAAAAACAGGCTGCTCACAAATTTTTTTCTCTCTCACATACTGAGCATTATACTCTCAAGAAAATATTCCATCATCTTTCTCACTTGGAGGGTGCATGGGCTATTTAACAATGCTCTGTTCTGTCATAAAGTGCTTAATATTTACTACATAATGTAAGGTGAGATTCTGATATCACAAAGCACATCCTGATTCAATTATCAACTCTCCTTATTCAATTATCATGCAATTTTCCTTTCCATATCCTGGATTACAAGACACAAATCCAACTGTGCTTCTGGGGCACCACTATGCACAACAGGCTTAGCAGCAGTAGCATGCCAGCAGCTGGGAACAACAGCTGGGTTTCTCGATTTGAACAGGTCTGCAGATCCCAACAACTCACTACAGTAAAACCAGGCCAATCAGAAACAGGCATCCATAGCACAGAAAAAACACCAAAAACATCACCATATCTGATCCATAGTTCCATCTCCCAAGGAACAGCATGACTAGGGCTGAGAGCCCCAGGGATTCAGCCATGATCTGATACAAAGACTGAACCCCACAAACAAACACCAATGACCTCCAGCTCAAAATGTCTCAATTCCAATACAGACAGAGCATCAAGGTAGCCACTGGATGATTGTGCCCGAGAGCCCAACACTGCAGTGTTCATCCTTCCCCAGTCAAACAAGTGTCTATACCTCTTTAGCAGCATGCTCTATTGTCTGTGTCTCCTGTTCAGCAAGCTTCATTGGCTCTGACTGACTGCTATTGTCAGTCTTTGTACTGAAATAAAGATGCATGAGTAAGAAAATAGCAATGATAAATATATAAATAAATAATGGGGGATACTGAATACTTCATGAGCGGCAGGTCACAACATTTTTTTACCAACAGCCCCTTAGTGAAGCTCAACACAGTTTGATGCAGTAATGTGGACTGGGCAGACACACTATAGGAGCATTCCACCACATATTGTAGGGGCATAACACTGACATGTCTCATAATTTGCTATAAATTGGTGCATTGGGTTTATCTGGCCTTAATTGAGCTGCACAATTTTCAGGTCGATCTGACCTATGATCCAAGAAGTATAGCCTCATGGATTTTTCCATGTCCCAACTTAATGATAGCCTGTTGATTTCTCATGGCATGTCCTAATATGATAAAGCAGAAACCACCTATTGCTTCCTACAGCCAATGTTTCATGGAATGTTGCATATTGGCAGTGACAACACATGAAGGAGTACACTTGACAGCACACACAGAAGCAGAACCAACCCCATTTGTGATGACACTGACCTACCCCCACATGAGCTAGCATGAGCATGAGCCTGAACATTCAGCCATTCAACTCATCAAAATTGGGGCCATGATTCACATGCCTTAATATCTAGATTCACCTTTTGGCCTTCCAGCATGATTTAAATCCAACTATCTCACCACTGATCTCTGAGGCTTTGAACATTTTTGTAGTGCAATGTTCTTCCTGCAGCCACAATACCTGAAAAAGGTGGCAAGTAAAAACCCCTGAAATTGGTCACTAGTACAAAAAAAAACATCATTCAAGATTACAAATATTATGCATGCATGGTCTGACTGGTCTCCTTTAATCTTCCTCAATGACTTAATAGCTATGCCAACATGGTGATATGACTGACACTGATTGCTTCAACACATAGCTAAACATATAACAATACAACTGTATTATATTCTTACTACAAAGGTAGTAAGCAGATACTTGTGCACATTTAGCTAGTCACAATGGGCTATAATTTATGAGCAAACCATTTGGAAAATTATCTGATGTCCCAAATTTTTGCCAATCTGAGCATGATGAAAGGAAGATTGTGAATGCTCCACATATTTCTCAAAATATACTTAACTTTATAAAACACAAACTAGGGAACTGGAATACCATGCATTTCCAATGTCCCAAAAATGCATTCTGGTATTGTCTAATCTGATTTCAATGAATTTGAACATTCCACACACCATTGCACTACATGCAAAGAATCTATCAAAATATTTCACCCCTATCTGAAACCATGTGTCCATGCACACAATTTAACTTAGGTAGGTACCTACTGACTACACTAATCACTTATAGGAGTGCACTGCTTTAAAGACCTTCTCATTCCCACACAACTCATAGTCATAAAGTGATCAGACTTAATAAGAGCCACAAGGGGCCATCAAGGTAAATTCTGCAAAGTTAATATACCAAACCTGGCAAGAGACCCTTCACCCCAATCAAAACCACATCCCAAATTCCAAAGAATACATCCATGAACAATGAACATTCCCCCACTCATTAATGCCAGTTTACCTTACCTATTTCGCCCTATTCACTCGACCGCATGCAACACTTATGACTTGAGTGCCCTGCCAATAATTTTCCATCTAAAAGGGGCCTATACAGTGCACACAACTTAGCATAAATATCGCCCGGCCAGCCAAATAACACTAATAAGATCTAAAAAAAGAAGATTTTGCAACCTAAACAATTTGTTTGCCTTAGTTGAAAATACATTCCATGAAGGACTCCCGACCACATTAGCACATTCACACCTATGCGTGCTCCTCTTATCTTCACCTTTCTCCTAACCTAACCCAAGGCGATATATACGACCTAACCTAACCTAACCTAAAAAAAAGAAGAAATTAACAAACAAAATTTGCATTTCCTCCAAAATTGTAAATGACGTCATAGATTATGTCGAATAGACCTGTTTTGTTTACATGCAACAAATGCGCCAGTTTCGCTAGCAATTAACCTTAAAACAGTTGCATTGCATTGCATTCATAACAATTATCTTACTATTAGGTAGGTACCTGCCTAGGTACCTACCTACTTCCGTACTGATTTAAAAGGGAACATCACCCCTCCAAAAAGCTCAACATCCAGCGAATGTGAGACCGGCTCGATCTTATTCGGGTAGGTAGGTAGGTAGGTACTCTGCGAAGGCCATGAGCATAATACACCACAGATTTGCCATTTGAGGTAATTTCTGACGTCTTGAAATCTATTTTTTCTTTTCTTCTAAATTTGTGCTTTAGGGTGTTTTATGGATTCTTTGGATCTAACATTCAAATGCAAGGTTTTGAATGTGACAAAGATGATGGGACAACTCATTTTCTTTGCAAGTGGTGACTTCAGGTTGTGAGCAATATAGCACCAAAAAATGAACTGAGTTAGGTAACAGCATAAAATATATGTTTTAAAAAAATATAATAAAAATGCATCATAGCCTAACATCATGTAGTACAAGGGGAAAAAATCCCACAAAATTACTCTAAAATGGCAAGTGATTTTTTTCTTTGAATAATGAAAATCCCACAAAATTACTATAAAATGGCAAGCAATGTTTTTCCAAATTAAAGAAGACTCCACCAAACCTAACCTAGCCTAACACAAGCTGCTTGTGAAGAAAACAATGCAAAATTGTATTCAAATTGAGAAATGAATAACTAAGCTAAACTAACCAAGCCAAACCTAGCCCATTTCTTTGCTTTATGGAAGCAAATGTGAATACAAAGTTGTCTTGTCATGATGCTAAAGCACACTGATACCATTTTAATGCAAAATGCATGGGTAAGCTTTAAAGTAATTTCTGATTTCTTGAAATTCCTAATGCTAATGCAATGTTTATGAATGTGGTGATCAGAGAGAGAAATTTACTTTCCTGGTTTGGAGTACAAACAGATTTCTTCTGGAGTACATTTTGTGGACATATTATTTTGATGCATGGAATCTATCTCCTGGTAACTGACAGGAAAAGAATACATACTTAGTCAGTACCTACATAAGATGCATAAGTAAAGTAATACCCATCCTCATTTTTGGTCACATCAAAGCACAAAAACAAAGAAGTGAACAATGAATGGCACCACAAGTCAGGGAGTTGTGATAATCAGCTCAGCTTTGTCTCTCATAACTCACAGGAGCAATGAGCTTTCCTTTCACTGTTGGTCTCAGTACAAGGCTACCCAAATGAAAACAAGCACAAATAATTCACACTTCACCCTCAGCTCAGAGCACACACCTACCTACCTACACAACCAGTTCCCTGTGTGATGGACCCAACACCACTACCTCACATGCTACAGTCAGAAGAGATAGCAGTGTGCAAAGTAAAGGTTAAAACTGTCAATTTTTCCCACTATAGTTTGGATTGAAAGCAGGTTTCTGGGGATGCATCAGCCTAATTTGTAGCAACCAGAGGCCACTGTTCAGTGTGCAGGCACAAGGTTTGGTCTGTTGTTGCATTTCATGTTGGTAGTGGTTCAGTGTGGTGTGTGTTTGGATGCTGTCTGTGTTCTTGATGGTATGAAAAGTGGCAGTTTATTTGGTAATCATGAGTAGAATAGCATGTATGGTGGATGTTTTCTTCACTCTTGTATTCGTTTTTTTAGTGGTATTTTTGTTCCTTTTGCATTTTGCATGTTTGTGTTGGAGTACATGTGGAGCCCATTCTATCCTGCCGATTCTATCATGTATGAACCTGGAGTGTAAAAATGTTTTAAGAGATGAAATCTCTAAAGAAGTGCCTTACTTCCCACCCTGGTGGTGAACATGATGTGACTGGTTGTTTCCTCTATCAATTCATACACCAACTTTTCAAGTAAGATATCAAAATAAGGTTAGGGTAACTGCCACATCAGATTTTAGCTGTCCACCTGTTTTGAGAGTATGCATAGCTCTATCCCATCTGCTGGCCCATTGACTAGAGGTCAGCTGACAGCAATCACTTGATCAGCCAATCCCCACATGCAGTGGCATTTCCAGACACTGCTACAATTTGTGTCACAGTGAGGGAAGGCATTGTGAATCAGCAGGGTGTTCAGCTTATTTTGTATCCCATACAAATTCCTGTGAAGGAAATACAAATATGGTCAGCAGTTCAAGACATTTCAATGATTGAACTATCCAGTGTCATTTTGAATTTCTGGTGTATGCCCATAATAGTAATTAATGTGGGGATGCTCATCTGCATTGAGAAGTTCATCAGGCATTTGGCATGTCAGTTATACTTTGTAAAAAGGAGAACAAACATTTGAAAAAGTAAGACTGGAATGGGGATATATAGGTCAATTAATTGTAATATAATAGACAAGACATGGATGTTCTTGTGTGAGTAATTACCTCTTGCTGAGACCTTATCTGACTAATTTGTTTGTTCAATTTCAGGCCCTTTCCTCTTGCTAGCTGATGGAGAAGTGTTAGTTTCACTTTCTTCTGGCCAGAGCCTGCCTGTGGAATGGATTTTACTTTGCTGAAGCAAAGTTTCCAGATACGGGCAGGCTTCATTATACTGCAGGTGAGCATATGTGTGAAATATAGCCATTTGAGACTGCTAACAATGATTCAGTGCAATTTTGGATTGGATGGATGTTGTAAGGAAATTTTGCTCCCCCAAGCTTACTTCCATTAGGCACGTGAATAGACTATGGACCTCAGCGTTGCGATAACCCCGGGATAATTAATTTACCAACTCCCAGCTTCCAATTTCATACATCTGGTCTCACATCTCTTGACACACACCTTAGTACCAACGTGTGAGGCAGGACAGGCCGGGCCCGCCCGAGGGGCGACCGCCCGTCTCAAGCGCCCGTCGACCAGAGAGTGGCCGAGTGCCTCTCGCGGCGCATCCGAAGTGACAGACAATACGTCATCATGTGACCACGTCGAATCACGTCACTACTGCACCGCGCAGGGCCCGGGCATCGGCCCCGAGTCGAGAACAATGGCTCGCGCTGTCCATCTGACACGTCAGCTCAGAGTCAGATATCAGAGCCGCCTCTGATGGCATCCAGAGACTGGCCTTTGTGAGGCTCGCGCGATATCGGGGTCAGACAGTGAGCTGTCAGCATTTCACAGGATGTTGCTTAACAACAACTGACTGGCAGACGACGGCACTGTAGCCTCTGGTCTGGCGACACAGCGCCGACACTCTAACGACATACGACGTGAAATTCGCTACAGCCCACTGACAGCTGGTATAGATCATTGACACGCCTGTCCATAGGGCTCATACATCACCCACTGACGTCACGTCACTTCACATGAAATTCACCATCTGACCGGCGGCGGTGCGCGCCGGGGTACTGGGGGTCACCTTGGCTGTGACCAGGACGGCCGGTGGCTGTGGCCGGAAGCCAGGGCGGGCAATGTCCACTGGCCGACCTCGTCTGGGCGTCGGCCGATGGGTATGCGACGGAGGGTAGGGGGTATGCGACAGAGTACGTGCCGCAAGCTTGTCAGGACCAGAACGGAGAGGGTAGGGGATGAATTTAAAGGATTCAGATGCCCGAAAACTAACTTCGTTACAATGTGTATATAATTTGCCTCCGGCTTTGGATTTCTAGTTTTGTGCTGTAGCAATGGTAATGTACCTTACCTGATCACCAATACAGTCATTTTCCGTATGCCAGATGCCCACTAACCAGTGAATCATTCAATTAAGGTCAAACAGTATGTAAACTGTCTGGGTGTCATTGCTGAGCAGGTTGTGGTTATGTTGCAAACATAGACTAGCTTGCTTGCAGTACATGACTAATTCTTATCAGAGGAACATATATGCATATTTGATGTTTGCTTTGCAGTTGAGTGCTATACTGCCCATGCCCATGTCTCCTATCTGCCATCTCCATAACCACAACCATCTCTCTGATATCTCCCTGACCACATGTTTTCGCTGCTGTCTTCTTTATCTTGTGTTCTGCCTGATGTTTCCCTGCCTACGTTTTCTGTGTCCTGTCTCCCTGGCCAAGACGTATCTTTACTGTCTCCCTGATCAAGACTTATCATTGCTGTCTCTCTAAACATGTCTTCTGTCTTCCATCTCCCTCACCAATTCTTATCTCTGCTGTCTTCCTGGCCATGTCTGTCTGTTGTCTTCCTGATCCCATCGTCTGTCTGCTGTCTCCCTGACCATGTCTTCCATCTGCTGTGTCCATGACCACATCATGGTATTGCCACCTCCCTGCAGTTCCTCAGCAATGTATTGCTGCCTCCTCGCAGTTCCTCAGTAACATGTTGCTGCCTCCTTGCAGTTCTTCAGCAACATGTTGCTGTCACCCTTCAGTACCTCAGCAATGTCTTGCTGCCTCCCTGCAATTTCTCAGTAACTTGCTGCTGCCTCCATGTAGTCCTTCATCAGTAACGTGTTGCTGCCTCCCCGCAGTTCGTCAGTAACGTGTTGCTGCCTCCCCGCATTTCGTCAGTAACGTGCTGTTGCCTCCCCGCAGTTCGTCAGTAACATGTTGCTGTCACCCTTCAGTTCCTCAGCAATGTCTTGCTGCCTCCCTGCAGTTTCTTAGTAACGTGCTGCTGCCTCCCCGCAGTTCGTCAGTAACGTGCTGCTGCCTCCCCACAGTTCGTCAGTAACGTGTTGCTGCCCGACCACGTGTCAGACGCGTTCGTGGCGCCCGCCGACTCGCCGGCGGTTGCGGCGGCGCCGCTGGACGCAACCGTGGAGGCGCTGCTGGGCGGCTTGCGCCGCTGGGACGCCCAGTACCTGCTGCACGTGGCGCAGCACGGCTACACGCACGAGGCGACGCTGGCGTTCCTGCCGACGGCGCCGCTGCTGGCGGCCGCCGGCGCCGGCCCGCTGGCGGCCAGCGGCCTGCTGTCGCCGTCGGCGGCGCTGCTGGCCGCGACCGTGGCGCTGAACGCGCTGCTGACGGCGCTGGCCGCGCAGGCGCTGCTGGCGCTGTCGGCGCGCGTGCTGGCCGACCGGGCGGCGGCGCGCACGGCGGCGCTGCTGTTCTGCTGGTCGCCGGCGACCGTGTTCCTGACGGCGCCCTACACGGAGGCGCTGTTCGCCTGTCTCAGCTTCGGCGGCATGCTGCTGTGCCAGACGGGACGCCTGTGGGGCGCCGCCGCCGCCTTCGGATTCGCCGCATGCACCAGGTGCGCTGGTCTCTGTTGCGCTGAGCGGGTGATACTTCGTGCTCGTTCATGTAGCCAGGTGGTTACTAGGTAATGCAAGGAGGCAACATTTGAACTGCTTGTTTCCAGTATGTCCTGGTCTTTATTTTCATCATCCATCCGCCAATTACGTGTTCGTAGAGTTTCACACCAAACTATAGTGCCCTGCTGCAGAGATGGATTCAGGGACGGAGGTTACGGGCTCCAATGACAACCAATGAACCAATGATATGAGCTCAGCTATGTTAAGAAGTACACGATAGCCATATATTCAGTACGTTGTGTATCTCGAAACAGACTTTTGTGTAGAGCTGCATGCTCCAGTAAGAAGCAGGAATTATGTGCGCGTGCACAGGTCGAATGGAACGCTGCTGGTTGGGTTCCTGGTCTACAGCCTTCTGAGTCAGCAGGTTCAGATGCTCATCCTCAACTCCTCCAAAAAGCGGGTGGTCAAGCTGTCACGGCCAATGGTGAGTGCTTATATATCTGGGATTTCTGAACTGGGCCGTCCACCCAGCTCAGGCTATCACAGTCGTAATATTGGAATTCCTTTGTTATTGAACAGTGCAAGAATATATGGGTTCCGAATGGGTAATATATGGGTATGGGCCCATACCGGGTTTGATTACATCAGATCTGCCATTCCAGAGATTGGGACCCAAAGCCCTAAGTCTATATGACAAACGCAGTCGATGCGCCCCTAAACCCAAAGCCTTAAGTGTGACCACCTTTACTATATTTACATAGCATGTTGATGATTTGCATACCTGACTGTTCCAGCTCGTTAATCGATATTTATGTGGGGAGCCGGTCAGCTGGCGTTTGGCACATTGTCATATACCGTACCGTCTCCGGCAGTCTGTCTGTCTGCCTGCCGTTAAACAACGCCTGGTAGTACCGGGCGTTCTTGACGGGTTATGTAGTGTCCGGTTGGTTGGTTGGTTATTTTGGCTTCCTAGCGTATGGATTGGGTTGCGTCATACAGCGCCCAAGAGTGTCCGGTGGCCTGTTGTTGACCTGACCGCCTGGCCTCGGTACAGCCTCTGACAGCGTTGTCGCCGCCCGTGTACAGTGTCTGGCTGTGTGTGCTACAGGAGCTGCTGTGCGGCGTGTTGTGTCTGGCGCAGGCGGTGGCGCTCAGTCTGCTCACGCTAGCCGTCTTCTCGGTACAGCGTCTGAGAGCGTTGTCGCCGCCCGTGTACATCGCCTGGCTGTGTGTGTTGCAGGTGCTGCTGTGCGGAGTGTGGCGCCTGGCGCAGGCGGTGGCGCTTAGTCTGCTCACGCTGGCCGTCTTCTCGGTACAGCCCCTGACAGCGTTGTCGCTACCCGTGTACAGTGTCTGGCTGTGTGTGCTGCAGGTGCTGCTGTGCGGAGTGTGGCGCCTGGCGCAGGCGGTGGCGCTTAGTCTGTTCACGCTAGCCGTCTTCTCGGTACAGCCCCTGACAGCGTTGTCGCCGCCCGTGTACAGTGTCTGGCTGTGTGTGCTGCAGGTGCTGCTGTGCGGAGTGTGGCGCCTGGCGCAGGCGGTGGCGCTTAGTCTGCTCACGCTGGCCGTCTTCTCGGTACAGCCCCTGACAGCGTTGTCGCCGCCCGTGTACAGTGTCTGGCTGTGCGTGTTGCAGGTGCTGCTGTGCGGAGTGTGGCGCCTGGTGCAGGCGGTGACGCTTAGTCTGCTCACGCTGGCCGCCTTCGCCGTGTACCAGCTGTACGCGTTTGTGCTGTTCTGCACGCCCGGCCGCCCGCCGGTGGCGCCGCACGTGCAGACCTTCGTGCAGCGGCGCGGACTGGTAGTGCCTGGCGACGGGACGTCACCGTGGTGTAACTACACGCTGCCGCTCTCCTACGGCTATGTACAGGTGACGAGATAATACAGGCTCATTGTTACGAGCAGGTGGTGCGGTTTTACGCGGATGTCTCGTCAGTGGACTGTATCGATCCTATGATCAGTCAGCAACACTCGTGGGTATGGGGGCGGGGTGATGGGGTGCGTCCGAGCAGCACACCTTGTGCGCTCACCTCGTCTCCGTCTCTTCGCTGCCATCACCGTTGATGGTCCTTCACTCTGGTATATCCACTGGTGACATACGTACGCTACAGCAGCCGAGGAGAGAGTTCCGAGCGCGCGGGCGGCACCACCTGGTGGCCGTGTAAGCCGTGGTCAACAACTATTCACAATGGTGTCACTGAGCCGGTGCTGTCGTGGTGTGGTGAGGTCACTGAGCCGGTGCTGTCGTGCTGTGGTGAGGTCACTGAGCCGGTGCTGTCGTGCTGTGGTGAGGTCACTGAGCCGGTGCTGTCCTGGTGTGGCAAGGTCACTGAGCCAGTGCTGTCCTGGTGTGGCAAGGTCACTGAGCCGGTGCTGTCCTGGTGTGGCAAGGTCACTGAGCCAGTGCTGTCCTGGTGTGGCAAGGTCACTGAGCCAGTGCTGTCCTGGTGTGGCAAGGTCACTGAGCCGGTGCTGTCCTGGTGTGGCAAGGTCACTGAGCCAGTGCTGTCCTGGTGTGGCAAGGTCACTGAGCCGGTGCTGTCATGCTGTGGTGAGGTCACTGAGCCGGTGCTGTGATGTGAAGTCACTGAGCTGGTGCTGCCATGATGTCACTGAGCCGGTGCTGTCGTGGTGTGGTAAGGTCACTGAGCCAGTGCTGTCGTACTGTTGTGAGGTCACTGAGCTGGTGCTGTCCTGGTGTGGTGAGGTCACTGAGCCAGTGCTGTCATACTGTGGTGAGGTCACTGAGCCAGTGCTGTCCTGGTACAATGATGTTACTAAGCTGGTGCTATCACGGTATGTTGATACAGCTGAGCCAGTGTTGTTATGGTGTGCTGATGCCGCTGAGCCGGTGCTGCCATCGTGTGGTGAGGTCACAGAAGCGGTACTACCATGACATGGTGACATCACTGAACTGTTACTGCCCTGACATGATGCCTCTGGCTGAACTGGCACAGAGCCGCTGCAAAGTCAGTCTGTTGAGGGTGCCGACGGCTCGCCGGTAGGACCACTACTGGGACGTCGGATTCCTACGCTACTACCGCTGGCGTCAGCTGCCAAACTTCCTGCTGGCGGCGCCGACTGTTGTGCTGGTCATGCACGGTGCTGCCACCTACCTGCGACGATGGGTGATGGCAGTGCTGCTGCGGGCCAAGAGTGGCGCTGCCGTCAATGTGCAGCTGCTGCCGTACGTGCTGCACGCTGCCGCGCTCACCTGCTTCATGGTGACGTGTGCCCACGTACAGGTCAGAGTGCTGTGTGTTATATTTGGCTCTCGAAAACTTTTTTGAGAGTAATGTGCTCTAGAGAATACTGCAAAGCTTTGGGAACATTTAGGTTGAGCTGATGCTCAGGTTTTGATTAAGTTCCAAGTTTGTCAGTGCCTGCCCATGAAGTTGTGCAAATACTGATAGCAAAATGCGTGGGGTCTGGTCGCGATTACAGAACGTTTAATTGTGCCACATCGTGCTGTCAGTTTCCAAACATCCTATATTTTAACATGCGCCCTGGAGGGGTGGGGGAAATCCGCCAACCCCTCCGGTTTTTCGTACATAACTCCAGATGTTATCGGCCGATATAAGTCATTGATTGTGTACCTGCTTAGAAATGACCGGCACGTTGTTTAAAGCAACAAACATTTTAATCTGCGGAAAATGTTTCGAGTTAGGGGTCGTTAAAGTTAAAAACAAATTATCAGCTCCAGACCACAAAATCGACGCTGCTGCGCTTCCCGTATATTGGCAAAAGGGAAGTGTTCTTGGCAACACTAGCGACTTGTTTCATGTATATTGTTATGCTATATTGTTTCAAAGTCATGTTAGGTCACCATGGCCAAGTCAGTTCAAGTTCATGACAGGTTAATGGAACCAGACTTGGTCAACTGGAATGATGTCATAAATGCAAATGACCGCCATGGGATTGATGCCACTTTGCATGTTACTCCCTACACATCCTGAAAACTAGTGTTTTTCATTGTGTACCTAAGCATTTCCATACTTTATTCATGTACTCCACTCCTTCCTTTGCGAAGCCGATTGCACCTAGCCGCCCAACGGAGCAATCGTGCGGGTGGCCCGGCTCCGGTAACTGGAGCAGGTAATGACCTGATAAAGTGCTGATATATAGGTGAGCCGAGGTCAAATTCCGGTTCAAGCATCTGTATTGCATCATTAGTAATGTCTGAAACATCATGGATGCCAATTTTGGAGCATTTAAACACAGTCACACGATCCATAACAATGACAAGCCAAGCCACGCAAAACCACAATTTGTTTATATTTTCACCTCATTTGACCTTGAAGATATTGACCTATGGTCATGAAATTTGCACACAATGGAGTTCACTACCGGACCCATCCACCCTGTAAATTTCGTTGTGCCAGCTTGAATAAGAGCCGAAATCCTACGTGGGGGGGGGGGGGGTCGGAATCCGCCCCCTACAGTGCGCGTAGTTTTCAGAGGCCCCTCCAGGGCGCGTGTTAATGAACTTTTGAATTGTCACGTCATCGATTCCATTTAGCTCTAGTTTATATCTATGGTTTAAAGGGGCTTACACAAGTATTGCAGCTTGTTTTGGTATTAAATTGTTGCTGCCTTGCCAAAACTGCAATATCAAAGGCCTATTTAAGTAATTGATCGCTTCTAATCAAGTTTCTTAGCTATAGTATGGTTTTCGTTCCATCTCTAACTCACCCCAGCCTCTACTGAGTTTTGACTGGTGCCAGCCACAGACACTATGCACCTAGGGACACCTTAAGAGTCTGCCACTGAAATTGCTGCTGCTATTATTTCCGTGCTCAATTCTGTTATTGTTCGTTCTGCCTTCTTCTTCGTCGTTGCTATCGCCACTTTCACTGCAGTCGCCACCCCCCCCACCCACCCGCATTCGCTGCTATTGCTTTTGCAGAGTAGATGATCGATTTGGCAGGAAAAGGGAGACTGCAGCTTTTGCAGTGATACACTTAATGAGTTATGACCGAAGACGCGAAATAAGAGCGCGTCCTGGGAATATTGCAAAAGGTAGGAATAGCAAACATCAGAAAACAACGGACAAACTATTAGCTGCCATTGTAATGCCATAAAGACACAGCTGAGTTATGGCAACTATCGTGCAGTCCTAAAACGAGCTGACTGAATACATGTTACAGCAGCATAGCTCAATATACATATTTTTAGCATATTTTTGCACGTACCCAAGAGGAATGATGATGGGGACAGCATGCATGATTAACTGACACTATTCATCTGTGGCCAGTGCGAGGTTGTAGGCCTGTACCAGAGCGATGTCACATTCAGCGAAACTGTTGACAGACTGATATGAACGTGCCAACGATGTTGGCACGTTCAGCGAAGTCGTTGACGATTTCGCTGAGCTCGACATCGCTCAGGCACAGCCCTACGACCTCGTTAGTATGTTTTCTGTTTGTTTGGATCTGGTCTATGTAAAATGCTCAGGATGAGCGGTAATCTACCAGCTTAAATAATAAGTTGATGGGTTTCTCACAGTCAAATGCTTCTAATTCTCCCTTGACCTGTCAATGTGATCAATCATCTGCAAAAGCATCGGTGGCGAAGGTGGTGACGCTGATGCCTGCAGTGGCAGTGGCAATAACAGCGGTGGAAAAGAAGATGGAAAAAGAACAAAAAGGATAGAAAGGAGCACTGGAAACAACAGCAGGAACATTTTTTTTGTAGGATATCCTTAAGGTGTCTTCAGATTCACACTAGCAATGGCTGGCACCAGTCAAAGCTCAATTGAAGGTGGGGTGGGTTGGCAGAGGCGAAAGGAAGACCACGACTTAGGAGCTTGGCTACAACTTGACAATTATTCCTATAGGTCTTTGACATGGCATCTAAGCACAATATTGATGCTGGAATTCGCTTCCGTAGAATGCTCGTATTCCTTTCAATATACAGCGTTATCGGCGCAGGGATCAGACACAATGCCTAGGCGATGACTGACACCACCAATTCTAATCGATATCGATGCAAATAGCACCAGTGAACTCAGCAGGGACTGTAAAATCCGCTACATGGAAACGTGTAGAAACTACAGTGTGCGTTTCCAGTTCGATTAAAAATCAGGTCACTAAATCAACGATTTTTTTAAAAGAATTTACGCCGCGATGCGTTACGGTTAAGTGTTCTTGAATAGTGGTAAACTTTACACATTTTGTGTTTAGCCATATTTGCAAAATTTGACGGGGTAGCCCCTTGCGAACGTATATTTTATCAGATACGAACAACCCTATTGGCAGCGGTATCAATTGGCTCCATCAACAGTACACCAAAAGCGTCTGGTTGTTCAGGCACACACGACGACAAATTCCTACATCCAGGGTTATAATGAAACACAGGTGACGATGATGCATTGGACGTATTCAATGAGGGTCCATTCTGCGAGTGTTTTACCATTCCATGCGCACTGGTATGTCTACGTTTTGATTTATTGAATCGTTCCCCAGTGTGTAGCGTCTTTGAGTTAGCTAGCCAGTTATTTGGACTTTAGGGCTCATCGACTGCATTGGTCATGTAACGCCCAAAAGAATATTAGTTATGTACAAGTCGATACATCGCATATTCTTGCAAAATTTGCCTAATAGTAAAATAATGGTAAGGATGAGAACATTTGTCACGATACAACATCATGGGTTAATCTGTTCCACTAGGTGCGTACATTACGGAAATAACATTTTGGTGAGGTAGTCAAAAAGTCTCCCCGATTAGACAATGCTAGAGTCGTCACTCAAAACTTCACTGAGTGACATCGGTTGCATGCGTCCAAAGTGACGTCTACGCTTCCCGTCGTAACCGGAGCAGGAGAACAGGATATGACGCATAGATGGGCGGACGTGACATTTCGGGCAGCGTGGTATGTCACTACCACATAGCAGGTTAGAGTGAGTCGCGTATGTACGCCCTATCCTCATGCGACATAACGCTACTTCGTCTCGCCTATTTCTACGTGAGCACAAACTCTGTTTTTCGAGGCGATGCTTAATTGCACTCAGCGTATTATCAGCACGTGCGTCCCAAGAAGCTTACCGCTTAGTGTGCACAAACATCGAGATGGTGCGGAATATCGAGGTGGTTCGGAATATCGAGGTGGTGCGATGGTGGTATCCCGGGCGGGGGAAGTTAGGGCTCAGGGTGTATGAAGCTTGCGACGCGCGTTTTGCGGCATCATGGGCTAAGTTGTTCCCAGAGTGGATCCCACGTGGCTTTGGATCCAATACAACACCACTCTTTTATTTGCATGGTGTTCAGCGTTAAGACGGAATAAGACAGTGATAAATTATATTAATTTATAATATATAAATTCGTGAAATAGGGTGGAATATACCACTTCCTGAACAATGAATTGACATCCCTCCCAACCGAGTGGCGACATCGTGATTCGTGATCAGTCGTTATGAAGTTTCCGTGTCTAATTTCGAACAGTTTCGTGTTGATAAGCAGCATGCTGTTACTTACCACCGCAGATTGTGATGTGCAAAGATCTCTTAGCACAATTACAGTTTAAATGTGATTACTTATGATGTAGTTTGTTATACAATATCTGTTGATAAGAATATACATTTTTATCGCCATCGCTAAAATCGCTAACCCTAAATAGGTATCCCAACACAAAAGGAAAAGGTCACATATGAACGTGCTATTGGATGAGAAGTGTGTTTGAAGAACTTATCAGGTATGCTAAATGATATGGTTTCTATGACGAATTTCGACATCCATCATACTCTTTTTGACATCTCACATCTAACATACTTGACGGATTAACGGAATATGGTGTGGTAGAGGCGCAAAGAATGAAGGTGCGAAGGAGAAGGGACCTCCAACCAACAAACATCATCCTCACTTTTAGCTCCACTGACCTGCCATCGGCAGTGCAAGTAGGCTACATCAGAGTAAAAGCGCGAGTTTTCGTCCCAAACCCAATGAGGTGCTTCCAGTGCCAGCGATATGGCCATACAACTCGGTACTGCCGCGGCCGTCCTGCGTGCGGAAGATGTGGATCGACGGAGCACATTCTTGAAAAGTGCGAATCGCAGCATGTGTGGTGTGTGAATTGTGGTAGGACACAAGTGCCACACACCACCTCTGATCGATCATGTCCAGCGCACATAAAGGAACGAGAGATATTGTCGTTGAAGTGTACGAGGAATCTGTCCTTTCGGCAAGCCCGTGAGGCATACGAGGAAAACCACCCAAAAGTGTCCTATGCCGAGATGACTTGCGGTAGCCCGACCACCTTTGTACAACAGCAACCCACCAGCGCCACACAGTTGCTCTCCCAACTTAGCACTTTGTTACGTTCGTTTGGTATTGCGCATACACCCCCTTCCACGGGATCTGGGAGCAGTTGATGCGCCCTTGAGCCCAAATAAATAATGAATAAATCAATCAATAACGGGATCTGGGACAACAGAGCCGCAATACACAGGCCAACCAAGGCCGGAGCAGGCCAAGAAAAAGCCAACCCGAGAAAGACCGCGGTCTTCTGAGGTATTTGAGACAGAGGCACAGAAGAAAGGAGACAATTGGACCCTGGTGCAGCGTACCAAAAAACACACCAAACTCCCGAACACCCCATCCACCATACTCAACATTCCCACGTCCAAAGTATCCAGTTCCACTCCCGCATCCCCGCGATCAGTTCCTGCTCCTATCCCTCCTGCTCCTCCCCCTCCTCTCCTTACTCCCCCTCCCCCTCCTCTCCTTCATCCCCCTTCCCTCCAACGCTTCGCGGTCCATCATCGCGACGCATCCCTGTCGCGCCACCATCAGTGACGCGAAACCAGAAGGCCAGCGCTTGCCAAGTAGCCCTGGATCTGGGACCGGTAGGTCGGGCAAGTCGAAATGCGTCTCCGAGCGTGCAGCAGAGAGCCCATACCACCCAGCTGACAATTCAGCAAGCATCGTTATCTGGAGATTCCTCAGCTCCCGCTGAGACACCACCACTCCTCGTCCCACCACGTGGTGGCGATGCTCCGGCACCCTCATCCCCGATCAGAGACAGGAAGCGAGCTCCGCCTTGGCAGGTATCCCCTACGACAGAGCAAGTCCTAGGGGAAGGTCATGGACCCACTCCAGATCAACAATGCTGCAGTGATGGCCCTATTAGTCAATCTGTCGTCTTAGCTCGTTTTAACTGGCTCCTTTAATGGCTATTTTACAGTGGAATTGCCGGGGCCTCAAGACTTCCGTTCTTGATCTTGCGACCGTTTTACACCGGTACAACCCTGCAGCCATCTATCTTCAAGAGACGAAGCTAGCTCCAGAGGACGTAGGAAGACTCAAATGTTCAAAGTATACTGTAGAGATGTGCACCCCACAAACATCTCGCATGGATGCGTACTACTTGTCCATCACAGTATACCAGCGCTTGAGCTGCCTCTCCGAGCATCTTTGCAGGCAGTTGCAGCCCAGGTGACACTTGACCACCGTCGCATAAATTTTTGTTCCTTGTACCTGCCCCCAGGAAGAGTATTCCCTACCGCGGAGCTGAAACAGCTACTGGAGGAGCTTCCACCATTAGTACTGCTACTGGGAGACTTGAATGTCCACCACACCACTTTGGGGTGCTCAGCTATCTGTACACGGGGTCGAATCCTGGAGGCTTTAATATTGAACGACCACTCTGCCTCCTGCACACAGGTGCGCACACCCATCTGGCGCTGCCATCGGGCCAAACATCAGCACTAGACTTGAGCATAGTCAGCCCCGAACTGGCTCAGCGGTTCGAATGGTCAGTTCATGATGATTGCCTGTGGAGTGACCATTATCCGATATGGCTGGCATCGGAGAGGCGTAGTTCTGGGAGTACGGCCACCACGTTGGAACTTGAGGGCGGAGATTGGACTAGTTTTGAATCTATGGCACAGCTGGCTTTTACAACGGACGTTGAATATCACTGTACTAGTGTGGAAGATTTTACATCACGACTTCTCCAGTACGCCAATAGGTGCATTCCACGCACCCCTGGCAACCCTCGCCGTATTCCAGTTCCTTGGTGGAACGAGGAATGCAAACAGGCTATCTGCTCCCGCAAACGAGCTCTTAAGGAGTTCAGCAAGCACAGCACTATGGATAATATGATAGTGTTTAAAAAGGCCAGGGCACTGGCTCGACGAACCGTACATGCTGCGAAACGTTCCTCCTGGCGAGCATATATAAGGAAGATCAGCCGAACGACACCAACATCTGAAGTATGGTCGCGTATAAAAAGGATATCTGGTCAGTTTAATTCGGTCCCGTTGCCGGCCCTCAACATTAGAGTAATTATCACTATTGATCCAGGCGATGTAACAAGCCACATTGCTCACGCTATTGCGAATCGTAGCCAACATGCTGATTCAATTTTCCTGCAACACCGTGCCCGGCGCGAGAAGGATGAGATCAGTTTTAACGCATCTGAACAACTGTACTACAACCTGCCGTTTAGTCAGGCTGAACTTGCCTCCGCACTCAGCAATTTGAAGTGTGTCTGAAGGAACCGGACACAGTACACAATGAAATGCTACGGCACCTACCGAAGTGCGCAAAACATGTTCTCCTCACTATTTTCAACAGGCTATGGACCACTGGATGTTTCCCTTCCGCCTGGCGGAAAGCAATAATAATACCGATACTAAAGCCCGGTAAAAGCGGCGGTGATCCCTCCCACTACCGTCCGATATCGCTCACCTCATCACTGTGCAAGCTGATGGAGAGAATGGCTAGCCTTCGACTTACTTGGTTTTTGGGGACCCACAACATTTTAACAAACGACCTGGTGCGGCTTTCGGAAAAATCGCAGTACAGTAGACCACGTGCTAAGACTGGACACAGAAATTCGTATGGCTTTTGCGAAGAGTAAGCACCTTGGAGCAGTGCTTTTCGACATTGAGAGCGCCTTTGACACCGCCTGGAGACATGGGATCCTGCTGAAGATTCATCAGTATGGACTCCGCGGAGCTTTAAGCATGTTTCTCAAGAACTTCATGACAGACAGTTTTGTGTGCGTTTAGGCAACCAGACTTCAGGTTGGTTACGCCGAATCGAGGGAGTTCCTCAGGGAAGCGTATTGATCACAACTCTCTTCTCTTATAATAAACGACATTGGTGACTCACTCCGCTCATCAATCGGACGATCTCTGTTCTCTGACGACTTTGCTATCTGGTCGCACAGCTCGTCAACCCATCTTATGGAGCGACAACTGCAGCTTGCAATCTCGCGTCTTGAAAAATGGGGACATGCAAACGGCTTCAAGTTTTCTATAGTAAAGACATCTGCAGTACACTTCTGTCGACGTAGGCGTAACTTCCCGGACATGGCATTGAGATTGTACGGGCACGATGTGCCTACAACACCGGTGACTCGTTTTCTTGGTGTGCAGTTTGATCATCGTCTTACATACAGAGAACATATCAAAATGCTCAGAGACAAATGTTTTAATGCACTTGCGATATTGCAGTGTGTATCTCGTACGTCATACGGTGCTGATAAAAACACTACACCTGTTGTATCGTAGTCTGTTCCGCTCGAAGCTCGACTGCGCTTGTTTTATATACGATGGTGCATGTGCTACAGCAAAGCGAACGCTCGACCCAGTACATCATGCTGCGGTGCGAATAATTACAGGGGCATTTCGCACTTCTCCAACGGTTAGCGTGCTCGCTGATGCCCATGAGCCTCCATTGTCTATGATGCGCGACATGCTGGGTCTTTGATACGCCTGCAAAATGCGACAGTTCCCGACACACCCGTCATATCCAGCGTTGTTTTCTCATGACATACATGTAGTTCTTCGAAATTACATTAGGTGAGAAACTCCTTACTGTGTGCGAATGATGACACTCTTGGAGCGAATGAAAATACGACTACAAGAAATTCGACAATATGAAGAACTGTCTACTCCTTCGTGGGAGCGGATCTCCCCCTCTATCGATATATCCATCGCTGGCACGAGAAAGCGACATGTCACAAAAGAGGAGCTACACTTACGCTCGCTAGAGCATATATACACGACGTATTATAATCACCTCATCACTTACACGGATGGCTCCAAAATAAACACCGGAGTGGGTAATGCCTTCGTGAGAGGGTCCATCACAAGATCATTCTCACGGCCTCCACACGCCACGGCCTTCACTGCCGAGTTGATCGCCATCAAGAAAGCACTGGCATACATCGAGCTTGATGACGAGGTTTTACATGTTATTCTGACTGACTCCATCAGCGGTCTCATGACATTGCGTAGTTTCAATCCTCAAAACGTCATTGTACGAGATATTTTATTGCAACTCACTTCGCTCCATCGTAAGGGAATGCGGGTAGCACTTTGCTGGATCCCGGTACATGTAGGAATCCGTGGAAATGAGTTGACAGACTAGGCTGCAGGGTGTGCGGCACATTCGACATGCCGGCATGCGCTTCCACTTCCTGCCAGTGACCACTACCCAACAATATCATTTCTTCTCAGGCAGTGGCAGGAAAGCTGGGACCGAATAGAACCAAGCAAGTTCAAGCGAATCAAACCACTTTTGGCACTGCGGCCTATTATTATGCAAGCTTAACTAGCTAGGATGTGTGATATATCGACGTGTAAGTAAGCTGTGTCATGGGCGCTACATGACCAATGTAGTCGATGCGCCCTAAAGCCCTAATAACTAACTTGGCACTGCGGCTCTCGTCATTCAGTCGAACTAGAAGAGACGAAGTGGCCATCTATCGTCTCAGAATTGGTCACACGCTAGCAACTCAGATAATTACTGTGCGGGGACGACAGACCGAAATGTGTGAAGTGTAATGCTGCGCTGTCTGTGCACCATGTGCTGGTGACGTGCCCAGCATATGCAGAGAACGCGGGCTGCACTTCGGATATGATGCGAATACTCTGAGATTTACTAGGAAACGATTCCCGATTTATCTATAACAGAGCATTTTTTAGCTTCCTCGCGGAAATACGATTTCAAGTGACATATGCACCTACTTAGGTGATATGTCTCCATCTCCATTACTCCATCAGACATCTTTTATTCGAACGTGACAATCTGACGCATGTCTAAGTAAGTTTGTTATGGGTGCAATATAATCCACATGGATTGACGCACCCTAAAACCCCAATAATCATCACATCTCACATCTAACGAAAAACCAATATTTTTACACTGGTGTAAGACATCAAATAAAATAGGGATAGATGGGTCAAGGAGCCTCAGCACCTTCACGATACTTAAGTAATCCTTAATAAATAATACATAGAGGGTCCTCTAGCACTTCAATGAAACACAAAAACATTCAAAATGGCAATAAGCTCCGAGGAATACACAGACGGTTGTGCCGGAAGTGAGAAGCACTTTGTAACCGTATGCATCTCGAAGCTATCAGTTCTCTCATTATTTGTATGAAAGCGACGATTGTTGGATTGGAAACTTTCCTTAGCTTAGCTGCGCGTATTCCCAATCTCCGCCTGTACGACTCACGTGACAGCTTAGCTGTGCGTATTCCCATTATCCGCCTGTACGACTCACGTGACAGCTTGGCTGTGCGTATTCCCATTCTCCGCCTGTACGACACACGTGACAGCCTGGGTGCGCGTATTTCCATTTTCCACCTGTACTACACACGTAACAACCGCATGAGGTTCAGTCGCGTTTGAGCCGGAGTCCATGATGTAAGGAATATCCATTGCATCCGCTATTGAACATGACTTGTGATGATACATAGTTCGACCTCGAATAGGCTGCAATGTGGTATATGGCGATATTCGGTGGGATTAAATGCGATGTCCGTGTGATGTTTGATGTCAGTTTGTTCCCAAACTGCACGTACGCCCCTTTCCGGAGCGGCACTGTGGTAGGATTCTGCCGCGCGCTCCCATCTCCGGTCTGCCCTGGGTGGCCCCATTGTGTCTGCTGCTCCCGTCTCCGGTCTACCCTGGGTGGCCTCATTGTGTCTGCTGCTCTCATCTCCGGTCTGCCCTGGGTGGCCCCATTGTGTCTGCTGGCCTCGTCTCCGGTCTACCGTAGGTTGCCACATTGCGTCTGCTGCTCCCGTCTCCGGTCTACTCTGTGTGGCCTCATTGTGTCTGCTGCCCTCGTCTCCGGTCTACCCTGGGTTGCCACATTGTGCCTCCTGCTGGAGAACCCTGGGTTGCCACATTGCAGTCTGCTGCTCCCGTCTCCGGTCTACTCTGTGTGTCCTCATTGCGTCTGCTACTCCCGTCTCCGGTCTACTCTGGGTGGCCTCATTGTGCTTGCTACTCCCGTCTCCGGTCTACCCTGGGCGGCCTCATTGTGCCTGCTGCTCCCGTCTCCGGTCTACTCTGGGTGGCCACATTGCAGTCTGCTACTCCCATCTCCGGTCTACTCTGGGTGGCCTCATTGTGCCTGCTGCTCCCGTCTCCGGTCTACTCTGAGTGGCCACATTGTGTCTGCTGCTCCCGCCTCCGGTCTACTCTGGGCGGCCTCATTGTGCCTGCTGCTCCCGTCTCCGGTCTACCCTGGGCGGCCTCATTGTGCCTGCTGCTCCCGTCTCCGGTCTACTCTGGGTGGCCTCATTGTGCCTGCTACTCCCGTCTCCGGTCTACCCTGGGCGGCCTCATTGTGCCTGCTGCTCCCGTCTCCGGTCTACCCTGGGCGGCCTCATTGTGCCTGCTGCTCCCGTCTCCGGTCTACCCTGGGTTGCCACATTGTGCCTCCTGCTGGAGAACCCTGGGTTGCCACATTGCAGTCTGCTGCTCCAATCTCCGGTCTACTCTGTGTGGCCTCATTGTGCCTGCTGCTCCCGTCTCCGGTCTACTCTGGGTGGCCACATTGCAGTCTGCTACTCCAATCTCCGGTCTACCCTGGGCGGCCTCATTGTGTCTGCTGCTCCCGTCTCCGGTCTACCCTGGGTTGCCACATTGCAGTCTGCTGCTCCCATCTCCGGTCTACTCTGTGTGGCCTTATTGTGTCTGTTGCTCCCGTCTCCGGTCTACTCTGGGTGGCCTCATTGCGTCTGCTGGTGCCGTATTGGGTGTGGCCTCGTTGTGCCTGCTGCGCGGCCATCTGGCCGTAAATAGCTCAGGATGTGGTGAGGGTCGGATGGTGGGGGGGGGGGGGAGGACTCTCCTATATTGAGTCGTGACACCGAACAGCTTTACGTGTATGTGGCAGAGTGAGCCAGCGTGGCGGTGTCGCTGGCGGCGCTGCATGGTGAGGGACAGAGGGGCGTGGAGGTGACTCGCCTATGCCGAGTCGTGACGCGGGGCAGCTTTGCGTGTACGCGACAGAGCGCGAGCGTTGCTGCGTCGCTGGCGGCCGACATGTCCGGGGGCGCAGTAGTGAACGAAAGGTTACAGGGATCAGTCACAGACCACAGGCCGGCTATCGCCCGTGGCCCGTTCTGGGAAGCTGAGTGGAGTTGGCCACCATGCCCAGATTCAGCCGATATCGCCCCCCCCCCCACAGCGCCGGGTCACAAGTGGCGCTCAGCACTCGAAACATGTAAGCTTCGTTGACAAATATCGAATTCATGAAACGGGCGGCGGGACACAATTATGGGAAGAAGCAAGGATGCGGAGCCGGAGCCGCCGGAGCCGGAACATTTTGCCCGGAGCCTGAGCCGGAGTCGGAGCCGCCGGGACGTTTTACCCGGAGCCGGAGTCGGAGCCGGAGCCGTCAAAAGTAGGGCGGCTCCGACTCCGAAAGAGATATAAATTAAACAAAATTATCAAACGTGAAATGTACACATTATACCTAATATGGTATGGTATGGTATGAAAACGCATTTTTAAAAGCCAAAATGTTTAAATACGAGTAACATGTAAAAATATCATCAAATAATGGTAGAATAACCAATAACCATATTCTAGCCTCAGTAGTCAATGCAATAGTTCCATGTTTAGTTCAGTTACGTTCATTGTTTCCATCATCAACGGGTTGTTGTACCTTATTAGAGATGAGGTCAAATATTACAATTTACAACATTGGTGTTCCTTGGACCGTTCACGGAATGGGGAGTGTTGTTGATTCGAGTCTCCCCTCTTCTGATTGCCCCAATACGGCACGAAGCGAGCGTCAGTTAACGAGGGCATAACGCCGAAAAGTGATTTGGGCGAGGGCGGGTGTTTATTTAAAGATAGATACAGGGTTTATATGGGAAAGTTGCCTATAATTGTCTGAAGTTTGCGCCTCTGAATGGTCACGGGTAACTTTTTTTTACATCCCCTCTCTAGCTCTTACTTAATGGCTTGATCACGTTTTGGATGTACGGAGCCGGAGCCGGTACATTTTGCCCGGAGCCGGAGCCGGAGCCGCCGGGACATTTTACTCGGAGCCGGAGCCGGAGCCGGAGCCGGAGCCGTCCAACATTTTCACGGCTCCGCATCCCTGGGAGGAAGAGATGGGGGTGGGGGAGTAGTCGAGTGGTAAGGTGGCCGTCTCTTGACCAAGAAGTTGTTGGTCGGGTCCCACCTGTCGCTACTCTTCGCCCACGACCAATCGGCGCGGAAGATCAGCGACGCCATTTGACTCAATGCAGTCGACGCGTAAAAATACAGAATTGGAGGAAGAGATGTAGATCCCAAGCTGGGTAGTCCGTTTATGATAACGTTTGCACCATTTTTGGCTTGATATTGCCCCCTTCACCCCTTTATAAATGTTCTGGGGAGATGTGTCAGTGTAGATGAGTGACGAGCCTGCGCTGACCTCAGGTGACGACCCGGGTGGTGGCGTCTGCCAGTCCAGTGTTGTACTGGTTCGCCGCCCGCCTGCTGCATGGCCCGGCACCGCCGCAGGACAAGGCGTCGGCCGGACCACGACGCTCGCAGGTACTCCCGGCTGGCGCGCCCTCAAGCACACAACATAACCCCCCAGCTGTCTCCAGTACACAATCCATGAGCACGCAACACCTCGTGTTCTTCTTGTGCGGTGTTGCACGTCAGGAGATAGGCATCATCAATCCAATGACCTGGAATTGTGAAATTTACGTGGAAAACTACACCTGTCAATGACTGGTTTTGGCCTGCCGACGGACTTTGACTGCCTCCATTCATTCTCATGAAGCTTTACGACATACGACTCTTGTAGCGGTTAATAATTTTCACCATGCTGGATTCCTGGCATCTGTGGCATTACACCCTTACCAGTAGACGTGGTGTTCGTCTGGAAATATTATCCGTTGCACGCACTTTTTCCCAAACATTATTAAGTTGTTTCAACGTTGTCAGGGCTCTTGACGTTTTCATCTGCCACCCTATAT
The DNA here is from genome assembly GCA_034440575.1 of Imbricaverruca yamaguchii. NCBI lineage: Eukaryota > Metazoa > Arthropoda > Thecostraca > Neoverrucidae > Imbricaverruca > Imbricaverruca yamaguchii. Next base: position 307,740 of record JAOTOL010001181.1, read on the forward strand.
GAAAGTAATTATGCCCAGGGCACTGTGTTTTAGAGGGCCCGAATATTCTACCCGATGGCGGCTGGTCAACGTCCGGTAACAGCTTCAAAGTGGTCACGGATTTATGGCCAGGTAATCACATATGAAGTCAGAGTAAGGCAACGCGTATGGTGGATTGATGGAGGAATGTTAGCGGTTGTTGGGCAACTGTGAAAACACTAGGTTAGAATGTGTACTATTTTATGACAATAATGGGAGTAACCGCATAAATTATGGACCATTTGTTTCTACGATTGCCTTTCATAGCGAAGCCTTGCCCCAGCTGCGTTTTGGTGATGCAGTACAGTGACGGCATTGTGCGGGCTCGTTGTGTTGCGGCGTTTCGCTGCCGACCATTGACACCGACACACTGCACGCCCCGCTTCTGACCATTGACACCGACACCCTGCACTCCCAGCTGCCGACCATTGACACCGACACCCTGCACGCCCAGCTGCCGACCATTGACACCAACACACTGAACGCCCAGCTGCCGGCCATTGCCACCCACACACTGCACGCCCCGCTGCCGACCATTGACACCCACACACTGCACGCCCCGCTGCCGACCATTGACACCGACACACTGCACGCCCCGCTTATGACCATTGCCACCCACACACTGCACGCCCCGCTTCTGACCACTAACACCGACACACTGCACGCCCCGCTGCCGACCATTGACACCGACACACTGCATGCCGCATGGCACGTACCCATGGCGGCCTGAGGTTGAACTGATGTACCGCTGATGGCTTGTGCAACTGATTCCTGGCTGCCGGTGTTTGTGTATGCTTCCCATACCAGTTTGTACGAGATCATGAACATTTGCTGACATGCTTGGTTTGTTCGTGGCTGAAGTTTCAGCAATGTCGGAAGTCCTAGTCGTGCCCCGGACAGTAGTGACCAAATAATCACTTCTTGCATGCTACCATCCGATCAGCCTTTCGATCCATGCGATTGGGGAGCTCTGTGGTAGCCGGTCGGTGTTATTCAGTCTACCAGCTGATATCTTGCGAGAAGGGCCTATGTGTCCACTCGTCCTCTCCGGAGCTGAAACCCAGGACGGTCCGGTGTTCCAAGCGCTGCTCTGCGAACTGTAGGTGATCGGCTCTGGTGTGGAGCCCCGCGCCGCAGACCCGACATATCGCCTCTCCGACAGGTGGGCGGCGGCTCTGATGTGGAGCCCCGCGCCACAGACCCGACATATCGCCTCTCCGACAGGCGGGCGGCGGCTCTGGTGTGGAGCCGCGCCGCAGCCCGACATATCGCCTCTCCGACAGGCGGGCGGCGGCTCTGGTGTGGAGCCCCGCGCCGCAGACCCGACATATCGCCTCTCCGACAGGTGGGCAGCGGCTCTGGTGTGGAGCCCCGCGCCACAGACCCGACATATCGCCTCTCCGACAGGTGGGCAGCGGCTCTGGTGTGGAGCCCCGCGCCACAGACCCGACATATCGCCTCTCAGACAGGCGGGCGTCAGCTCTGGTGTGGAGCCCTGTGACACGGACCCGACATATCGCCTCTCAGACAGGCGGGCGGCGGCTCTGGTGTGGAGCCCTGTGACACGGACCCGATATATCGCCTCTCAGATAGGTGCGCGGCAGCTCTGGTGTGGAGCCCTGTGACACAGCTCCGACATATCGCCTCTCCCACAGGTGGGCGGCGGCTCTCGGTCGGTTCTCGGCTGGCTAGCGGAGCCGCCCGGTCGTGCCGGCGCCTGTGTGCAGCTGTACTTCCTGACGTACGCTGTGCTCGGCACCGTGCTCTTCTCCAACAACCTGCCGTGGACCTGAGCTGACGCGGCCCCGGCTTCCGGCGGAGTCAGCGATCGGCGAGCCCATCACGTCACCACTTCGTCGTCGTGTGTGCGAGCCCGGCGCAGCCGTTGATCGGGAAAGCTGTTTACGATCTCGTGCTCTAGGGACAGCCGAGTCCCCATAGTCGCATGGGATTCCATCCTCCAGACAGGAGTCTTACGCGAGCCGTGTTCAAAGGCTGTGAGCCAGTTTGTGGACATTCTTGGGGATATTAACTCCGCTGGTGGTCGAGTTCCAGGTCGGTGACCCCCCCGAGCTGTGTGTCAGGGCCGTGAGCCCTCCCGGATCCATGCTGCATGGATATGGGTATGTGCGAGTCCGAGCTGCAGAGGCACGATCCCCGTCGTGGTGGGCGCTCCAGGGACATGGGTGTGTTGTGCGGCTGACGCGACGCCGGCTGGCCGCGTCCGCGTCTCGCCCGCCAGCTCGCAGCTGGTGCGAGACGGCCGGACGGTGACGCTGGTGACGCCGGTGTTGCCCGATGTCTTCACACTGCGGAGAAGTGCGAGGCCCCGTCCATTCCCTGTCGTCCACTGTGGGGCCCCATTCTGGTCAGAGGCGTCACCGGAGCTTCACGTCCCGGCACGCGACTGGATTACAAGTGGTGCGAGCCGCAGTGTTGGCAGCACTGCTATGGACGCGTGCACAATTTGTGCTGTTCAATCGGATTGATTCGGAAGTATACCGTTCAATTATCTTCCCCTCACTATTGCTCAGTCTGTCTCGCTCTCTCCCTTTTCGCTTCTCTCGCTTTGTATCCCTCACTGACTCCCCCTACCCAACTTTTGTCTTTTCTCCCTGCTCGAACTTCATCTCCTTTAGACCCTCTCCCATCTCCTTCCTCCGCCATTAGCGTCCTTAGTTCTAGTCATCTGATATGCACCGCCAAGGCCCGTTGCATTGTCGAGGCTGTACGTTGTTTCTCTACCGTCCCAAGGTGCCGAACGTCCACATTGGCTTCGAAGACGGGCATTCTGCCGGCCGGTGTGAAACGTTGACTATAAAAGCATCTGAATTAGGTGTAACTTGTGATGTATCTCAGAGCTCAGGTAACCGCTCATCAAAATTATATCCGTGCATCGATTGCGGTGACACATGTGGCACTCATTCCGATATGTGGGGTCAACGGTTCCTGTTGGGTACACTCAAGATAATTGGGGCCATCGTGATGGTGGTCACACCTGTGCTTAATTTGGCGTCTGTGGTGGTCAGGATAATGTCGGTAATCCGATAATATCGGCCACGAGTACGATTTCCGACCATGGTCATCGCGTCCCGCGAATGTTTCAGCGGGATTGTGCGATTTCACGTTACCCGCTTCTTGTTTGCCTTTTTTCTGACGTCACCAGTTAACGTTGACGTTTTTTTGAGCTGCGCCTTGTTGATGATTTTATAATACAGATGTGAAGGTACGTGTCGTCTTGTTGAATACTTCGGTCGATACCTGCCAGTAACAGGACGTTGGTAAGTGGTGAAACTGAGTGGGTGTCGACCAGTGACTGGGGATTGGTATATTTGTGAAGCTGGGTGAGCACTGATTTGTGACCGGTTGTCTGTTGACCCATAAGGCTAGTGACGTCTGGCCGGTGGGGTGTAGCCGGCTCCCGTATGTTCGTCTGGCCGGTGGGGTGTAGCCGGCTCACGTATATTCGTCTGGCCGGTGGGGTGTAGCCGGCTCTCGTATGTTCGTCTGGCCGGTGGGGTGTAGCCGGCTCTCGTATGTTCGTCTGACCGATGGGGTGTAGCCGGCTCCCGTATGTTCGTCTGGCCGGTGGGGTGTAGCCGGCTCTCGTATGTTCGTCTGGCCGGTGGGGTATAGCGGGCTCTCGTATGTTCGTCTGACCGATGGGGTGTAGCCGGCTCCCGTATGTTCGTCTGGCCGGTGGGGTGTAGCCGGCTCTCGTATGTTCGTCTGGCCGATGGGGTGTAGCCGGCTCTCGTATGTTCGTCTGGCCGGTGGGGTATAGCGGGCTCTCGTATGTTCGTCTGACCGATGGGGTGTAGCCGGCTCCCGTATGTTCGTCTGGCCGGTGGGGTGTAGCCGGCTCTCGTATGTTCGTCTGGCCGATAGGGTGTAGCCGGCTCTCGTATGTTCGTCTGGCCGGTGGGGTATAGCGGGCTCTCGTATGTTCGTCTGACCGATGGGGTGTAGCCGGCTCCCGTATGTTCGTCTGGCCGGTGGGGTGTAGCCGGCTCTCGTATGTTCGTCTGGCCGATAGGGTATTGTCGGCTCTTGCTGCCGTTACCTATCTGATCGTCATGGATCGTGGAGCTGAGGGTGGTCAATGTCCGGCTTATCCCGTTATCTGATGGGACCTGATTAGGGTGAGAGGCTTTTGGTAAATTAAGCAATCGATACACTTCGGAGGATGATGTGCACGTCACGTTATGGAAGCAGCGCGAAAACAAGCGGAATTTGTATGCATTCGTTCAAGTCAAAGGAACGTGCATTCTGCATTAAGTATCGCAGCAAATCGACTTTGGAAAATATTGATAACGTCCCCATCCCTGAGGATAACTTCTGTATAAACCAGACGGGGAACGGTGCACGCGACTTCCCACATCTCACGGTGCCAAAAAGCCTCGTTTCGCCCATGCCGAGAGCATTTCTCGACTAGCCTGAACGAGTTCCAGCCGCTTGTTCTGTTCGTCGAGACGCTGCTCCTAGTTTACGCGTCACCCGTTGGCTGCATGGCACCCGATGTTGACGCGGACGCTGCTGGTACTACACCAATAAATATCGGTCAACACATTTAGAGTTATTTCGGGCAAGATAGCGTATGGAGAATGTGGGTGCGATGGAATTAGTAACTTTGGCTTAGTACTCCGAATTTTACTTATCTATGGGGAAAACGCAAATGCAGCGCTTGCTGGCGGGGTGTCGACGCTATCAACGTGTGTTGTCGACGTCTTATTGACACCCGACTAAATACGCCACCGGAAATGTGCATTTTTATTTTACTTGGCACCGGCAGTAGGCTCGTGCTGCATCTACTGCTGCTCTGAGCCCTGGACTCGCGTCACTTCGTTTCGTTTCTCTGAGCCCTGGACTCGCGTCACTTCAGAAGTGGCTTTGCAGAAGCAGCGTATTGTTTATAAACACGGTCTGCATGGTAGCCATGGTGGGCTGACCTCTATGGCCGTACTCAGCCACTGTAATGTCGGCGTGGTCTCCCGACCCGCGGAGGAGTAAATGCCAATATCTAGTGTGTAACTCTGGCCTCCGGAGACATGCGGTATGAAAGATGTCCGGGGTGTAGCTCCGGTTTCCGGACATATGCCGCAAGAGAGCTGTCTGTGATGCAGCCCTGGTATCCAGGGATGACTGTGGGAAGGGCACACCAGTGTGTCGGGTGTAGCTCTGGTATGAGAGATGTCCGGGATGTAGCTCCGATTTCCGGACATATGCCGTAAGAGAGCTGTCTGTGGTGCAGCCCTGGTATCCAGGGATGACTGTGGGAAGGACACAGCAGTGTGTCGGGTGTAGCTCTGGTATGAGAGATGTCTGGGATGTAGCTCTGGTTTCCGGACATATGCCGTAAGAGAGCTGTCTGTGATGCAGCCCTGGTATCCAGGGATGACTGTGGGAAGGGCACACCAGTGTGTCGGGTGTAGCTCTGGTATGGGAGACGTCTGGGATGTAGCTCCGGTTTCCGGACATATGCCGCAAGAGAGCTGTCTGTGGTGCAGCCCTGGTATCCAGGGATGACTGTGGGAAGGGCACACCAGTGTGTCGGGTGTAGCTCTGGTATGAGAGATGTCCGGGATGTAGCTCTGGTTTCCGGACATATGCCGCAAGAGAGCTGTCTGTGGTGCAGCCCTGGTATCCAGGGATGACTGTGGGAAGGACACAGCAGTGTGTCGGGTGTAGCTCTGGTATGAGAGATGTCTGGGATGTAGCTCTGGTTTCCGGACATATGCCGTAAGAGAGCTGTCTGTGATGCAGCCCTGGTATCCAGGGATGACTGTGGGAAGGGCACACCAGTGTGTCGGGTGTAGCTCTGGTATGAGAGATGTCTGGGATGTAGCTCTGGTTTCCGGACATATGCCGTAAGAGAGCTGTCTGTGATGTAGCCCTGGTATCCAGGGATGACTGTGGGAAGGGCGCACCAGTGTGTCGGGTGTAGCTCTGGTATGAGAGATGTCTGGGATGTAGCTCTGGTTCCGGCTGTAAGAGAGTCGTCTGTGGAGCCGCCTTTCCATACAGAGAAGAGTATGGGGGGGGTTGTTGGTGTTTGAGACGTTGTGTGCTCGGTTTCCGGACATATGCCGTAAGAGAGCTGTCTGTGGTGCAGCCCTGGTATCCAGGGATGACTGTGGGAAGGGCGCACCAGTGTGTCGGGTGTAGCTCTGGTCACCAGCAATATAGAGAGATGTCCGAGATGTACCTCCAACCTCCAGATTTACTGGGGGTATCTCAGTGAAATTGAGACTAATTGCTGAACCTACAATGGTCCAACAATAATACGTTTTCGGTGCATTAAGACTTGGTAGGCATGTATTGCGATGACACCGTCGTCGTAAAATCGAAAATAAGTGAGGAAATTTCAAGTATGTAATAAATAGCAATAAATAAATTCAAGTAATAAGATAGCGCTTGCGGAAGAAGTATTCGATTTCCCTTCTTTGTTCTATCTCCCCGGATCTGCCGGTGGGTTGGAGAGATGCACACTGATATTTGAAGGAGAGTCTTCGATCTCCCACGTGGGTGGTGTTCACGGCACATGTGCTCGGTGCTGGCCTTTATCGACACATGCCAGTGTCCGCTCACGCGCTTGCAATGTCCCACGAGAGCGACGTCATTGCAACGTCGAGGGCGACGACCTCGATTCGTGGCATAGACGACAGGATGTGTTTAAAAAGTGACTTGGGTGCTCAAAATTAATTATGGAGTATCCAATCATGAATGTAGGCACTTAGGGACAGGGATGCGAAATCGCATCCTGCTGGAAAGGAGCCCCACGCTGTTCGGAAGTGCGCGGACCTTCTCGCCGATGCGTGGTTTGGCGATCAGCATTCTCGGCTATCCTTGCCCGCCTGATCCGCCATCTTCTGCCACAATCCATTGACGTGGAGCATCGACGAGTCTAGGCTGTGGGGTCGAGCACAAAGAGACAGTAGCGGACAGTCGGCTGATGGGCCTGCATCAGAGGTGTACAGGGAAGCATGTGCCTCCCCAGAAAAAGGTGCTGCCCCTCCGGCCAGAAACGCGCTCCTTCAGCAGAGATTGAGCGCACTCCCTCACCTCGCCTACCAAACAGGTTGCTTCTCCAGCCGGACCTTCAGAAGAATTCCGGCCAAGGATCCGTTTCAAAATGCTCAAGTGCACCCCCGCCCTCTCCCCTGCTCAGCGATTTTTTTTCCGCCGAGGAAATGCATTCCTCCCCACAAACATTCCTGGATCCGCCCCTGGCCGGCATCAGGCCGCACGCGAACACCTGGCTTGTGACTGCGCGGCACGGGGTGCGACACAGCCGGCGCCTGCTATCAGGACCGCGCCCAGGGCCGGTTCAGAGGGAGCATCAGACAAACGTGGCCCCAGTGCCACGGCGGTTGGCCATAGGCAGGACCAACTGGCGCGGCACTACGCAGGTGATCGCACACGGACATCTAAGTCAACCCGGCCAAACTCTTTCGGTGGCGCCATGCACGTCAATAATACTCAACTCGGCTTTCCCATGCATCCCGAGCGCCTGCTGAGCAGCCCGCCGTATTATCGTGCAGTGTTGAGCTGATGAATGTCGGAAGGTCACCCGCTCCCGTCGAACTTATCGGGCATTTGATAGTCACAGCCCAACAGCCAACCGGACTGCACTCCGGAAGGTCAGGACGCAGGCGCGGCACAATTATCGATGAAAAATACAATTAGGACAAGTATAGGTCATTCTCTAAACAAATAATTGTTGAGCGTTAACCCACGCCGTCTTTCCGGTCAAATCCTCACACCCCGTCTCGGGGGAGGGGGCGGTTGAAGACCCCCTCTAAAATCGAAACTAAACATCGCACGAAAACGAAAGAGGTGTCATCGGAAAGCGCTCGACGAGTAGGGTCCGGGTTCACCCTCCAAAACAAATTCCCCCCAAAAGTGCCGTCACCATGGGGCTAGATTTTCACGACCGTTCACGACTTACATTGTTTTTGACTCTGGGGAGTCCATTTTGGGGATATATGAGAAAAAAAAAAAATTTATTTGGGATGAGATAAGGACAGCGAAATCGACCAGGGCTATATCTTTTTTTTGGGCCCCCATTTCTTTTAATTTCAAAACTTCAAGTTGTATTTAATTTTCCTTTTCCAATGGGTAGAGCAGACCGAGAAACGTCGGAAGTCAACTTGCCTTAATAATAAATGCTTACTTTAGCCAGAATCCTCGATTTTAACTGTAATTTGGCAGATACGCAAAATTTGTGATTAAAATTGAAAAAAATCCACTCGTACGTTTTGTTGATCCCTAAAGATAAGCAAACGTTGAAAGTTTTATAAAATATCTGTATCCGTTAAAGCGTGACGACTGGTTGAACTTTTTTGGAGGTGACCTCACTTGACCTTGACTAACTTGTTGACCATAGATGACCTGACTTCACAATTTCGAAACATCGTGCCAAATTGATGTGGGAAAAGGTATGCCAAATTTTGGCACGCTGCCGCGCGCCGTTCGTTCACTATCCGTGAAAAGCCTGGCGGTTGAAGACCCCCCCCCCCAGAGACGGGACGGGTTAAACTAGCATACACCCGACACACCCGGAACTCATATAATGAATCAATTTCTGAACTAGACAAATATGAATATCACATATACGTCGATCGCTTCTCCCGAAGCAGTGGACTTGATTTGAAAATTCCAACGCTTTGTGGTATCTGGCCGCGCCCCTGCCTGCAGTGCGGCGAGCGATAAATGGAGCACAGGTGTTCGGTTCCCGCCACATTGCGTGGTCAGCCATCACCACTGTTTTTTTCTCTCTCGCTTTCGGCACACCTCTTCAGTAACCCCTGCTTGATGTAGGGTAATAGACATACCGGCGCACAAAAAGTGCCAGACTCGTCATTCTTCAACACAGAGCTCCTTTACGTGATTTATCACACCCAGACTAGTGTCATAATATTGGTGTAGTTGATCCCGGATTATTCAAATATGGGTGGTTCTGTATGTTGGTTGGTTATTTAGGCTTAGAGGCGCATCGACTGCTTCGGTCATACAGCGCCCATTGGCTCTGTATGTTAAATGCCAACAAGTGGTCGAGTTTGATCCCCGAGCGGCGGTTCTACTACGAAGACTCCAACTCCCACGCAAGAATATGAAGTAACATTGGATCCCTGGGAGCTTCCGTTCGGGGGATTCTTGTTGTCCTACGGCAATGTGTCAGATTCCAGCGCCTTCGATGCGGATGCCTTCCTGCCACGTGACATGCGGCCAAACTTAACCACCGAGCACCTCCATTAAGGTCCCTGGTGCCGAGTGATACACGAAAATTTCGAAACACCTGTCCACAGAACGATACCGTTCCTGGCTGAACACGGCATCGGCGTCAACATACACCGACTGCGTAGTGTGGGCGCGGATCCCAGGCGAAGGGGCCACCGGGGGCCTTTGGGGGGCGTGAATTGTGATGACTCCCTGGGTTCTTAAGCCAAAGGCTCCGCTCCGATTGCGAAATGCGGCCCTCCCGGGATACCAAAGTACACTTACTTGGCATTTTCTAGGCATTTTCATCTTGGGCATTTTCAGTGGTACTCCTCCAAGAAAAAAATGACACCCCCTCAAAATTAAGACATCCCTTGGAGAGATGCAAAATTCTTCAGTAGTGCAGTTGCGTCTGATTAACTGTGAGAAACGCCGATTCGTATAAGGTTCTTGTCCTCAACAGCATCAGCAAACAAGGGTGCAGTTTTGTTGTTTTTAAATCCAGGTGTGTGCATGCTCGGCCACGACCGAACTTTTTTAGAAGACAGACAAAATCAGCAATCAGCAATTTTCGCGATCACTTCGTTCGTGTGCAAACAATGCTTGCGAGTGGATATATTTCAATGGTGAGCGCACGTGCATCCGCAAGATATAAAGCTGCACTCCATCTGCCAAGATATTTAAACAAAAGTATTTTTGTCCACCGATCGAGGTTTCCCCGCCCCGCATGGCCAAGGCATCGCACTGCTCATTACACCAACAGACACCCATCGTCAGTGGGGACACTCATGGTGGCCAGGATCTGCTCACCCCAGACGAAGGCTACCGGCTATGCCACTGACAGGTTTGTGTCAGATCCTCAGGTGTCATATGCCACTGACAGGTTTATGTCAGGTCCCCAGGTGCCAGGTGTCATGCGACACTAACAGGCTTGTCAGGTCCCTAGTTGCCAGGTGTTACGACACTGACAGGTTTGTCAGGTTCCCAGTTGCCAGTTGTCATATGACACTTGACAGGTTTGCGTCAGGTCCCCAGGTGACAGGTGTCATACGCCACTGACAGGTTTGTGTCAGATCCCCAAATGTCAGGTGTCATACGACACTGATAGGTTTGTGTAAGGTCACCATGTGTCATATGACACTGACATGTTTGTGTCAGGCCCCCAGGTACCAGGTGTCATGCCACTGACATATTTGTGTCAGATCCCCAGGTGACAGGTGTCATAGGACACTGATAGGTTTGTGTCAGGTCACCAGGTGTCATATGACACTGACATGCTTGTGTCAGGCCCCCCAAGTGCCAGGTGTCATGTCGCTGACAGGTGTGTCAGGTTCCCAGGTGCCAGGTGTCATATGCCGCTGACAGGCCGTGTACCTTGTGCACTAGCTCGATTTGCTAGATCGAGTTGAATCCAACGAATGGTTTTCATATTATTTGCGAGTCACAGATGGATTTTAGCCATTACAAGACTGAAATGTGTGACATAGATCGCATTATACATGTGACTGTTCTGATGAACATTCAAAGGCATGCAAATTTGGTCCGGGCCGCGGCGCGATACATTGACAAATGAATTGTCGCAAAGCGGCCATTGTGGCACGCAGGATAACTGAGCACGAGTCAGACAACAGTACCCTTGTGCTGCAGGTAGCCTGGGACATCGTTTCCGGCTCGGAACGGTGCGATTGCAGTCACACGTTTTCCCCCACGAAGTGACTGAACCGGAAACGACGCCATAAAACCCTTGTGAAGAAGGAATGCGGAACTTAGTAGCAATTCATTGTGATCGAAGTCAGTTCAAATCAAAATTTAAACAGCAATTATCTTTCTTCGCATATCTTCAAACGCCGTAAGAACCGTTCATTTGGTTTCAAACGCATTCAACATAAGGTGCCAAGCATAGACTCACTCGTATGAACTTTGCTATGCACACACAGTAGTACTCACCTGAACTTCGCCTTCACCCGTGGTCGATACAAGTATAGTCTCTTACCTAAGCAGCCCATAAAGGTAGCAAAGCCTTAATAAAAATCGTACGTGGTATATACCTAAGCTCTATAGCAAACAAACTGATCAGTTTCTACTACATGACAAGCTTAAGTTTTAGACATGGACACCGCCAGCGAGACTGAATAGAAAGGTTCCAATACTCTATAAATACTTCATATAAATAACTATATAGAAACAAACTACAACAAAACCTCAAAAATCCAATACTCCAATAATGAAGTTTAACATTTCATCCCTGAGCCTTGCATACAAATAATGGGCTGAATGTTGTAATTCTTAATACCCCGGTATCACCGGCGAAGCCATTGTCTGCAGGCTATCGGCGACCTCGCATTATTGTTATGATTAGTTATGTTATGGTATCATTGTATTCACCCAAGCCCTTTCACTTGCAGCTTTTCTATCCCTAACAAAACACAGGATTCAGTAACATATTCCTGTCCTCATTTCCTTACACTCCCCAGGCTCCCTCCACCGCTACAAATCCGTGCAGTACGGAAGTCCACTGCATGGAGCGTAACGTATCCACGCCGATGGATTTTGACATCGAAACCGGTTGAGGTAAGAAGGGCCCGAGAGACTCCCGCAAAAACTCCACATGCGCAGCTGGGTGAAGTTCTGCTGGACCATTGGCGAGCTGGAAGCGGCCAAACCGGTTTCAGCCCACATAAAAGCTGGTGGCGCCCGGTGCCCCGCCGAGGATGCCCGCCCGAGATGAGACTCCAGCCGAGTGGGAAGGTCCAACCACTGATCGTCCGTGAAAGTCGGTTGGCTCGGTAGATACATTTTCAGTGTCGGCACAGCTAGGACCTGATGTCAATTTAAAGTTGTGTGCATAGCTAAGCGATTACCGTCGAGTTGTAACCGCAGTGACGCGTTATCTCACCGAATCGTACGAAAATCTCAGTGAACCAAGTGTCTTGCCACTTGCCGGATTCACCTAAAAAAGAGAACAATACGCAAACCGCCTGCACAACTCGCATAGAAACATTCTGTCAGCCCTCGCTGGGACGACGGTTGAAGCATGCCGCCATATGCCATCGCTGTACAGGCCAGTCGTCGGTAACCGGCCGGGCACAAAGCAGGCGACACATCACGGCGGCGTGTATTGGGTGTCGGCTCGTGTCACGCGTACAGGGTGCACGTGACGGCCGCAGGCGGACAGGTCACCGGCGGCCCCGACCTCGTCCGGCCTGGTCCATGCGTCCTCAGGCGCGGGGCTCGGCCGCCGCCGCTCCTGGACAGTCCATCGGGTATCACATGGTCGGCTGCGAACACACAACACCAGTCAATGCTTCGACTGCGCGACGCGTGACGTCGTCATATTGCGTCATATTTTGCCGCAGGGTTCGGGACTGGGAACGATGCATGTGATGATGGCTCCAATAATATTTGTGTTACATTTTATATTGCGTCTGTAAAGGAGAACAAGGGGAAAAGAGAACGAAAAATATGACGTTTCGTAACTTTTATTTGCTGCGGCAATTTGCAGGTAAATGTGGCCGATGCGTTGCTCGCAAGCACCGAGTAATTGCAATTCGCCTGGGATCTCCCAAGACATTTAATTCATTATCAATTGTCGCATCCATCATCAGAGCAGAAGCAAATACCATACAACGTCGAAAATGTACAATACACACAGGCAATCCAAGGCACAATAGCTTAATTAGGCGCATTCAAACGCCACAGGGTAAGCAATGACTTTTTGGGTTTAGCTAGTAGAGTTTATCAGGTTAGACGTGATAAATTAGTTATTATCGCGCACTGGAAAGGGGATGAAGGTTGGAAACAGGCTGTTCTGGGCCTTTTGGCATCCAGAATATCCTCCTCTCCGGAAAAGTTTCTCTTCATTTTTCCATTTGGATGTTAAATAGTCCTATTCAACAATGAACTCTCTGAGTATCCAGGATTCACTGGAACGTGGAAAATGAGACTTGTCATAGGTTTGAAGAAAAAAACGTTCCCTCTGTATTCAGCTGTACAAATAATTCAACCATGAAGGGATATCGCCAACGCCTAAAGGATATCTCCATAAACGGGCAGTGACATTGTCCTGCAATCTTGTGACGCTGTTGTAAATTGGTAGCAGAATCCCCCCCGCTCGCCCGTCCTGGGTTCACGTTATGAGAGATGCCCTACTGTGGGCGTGTTAGTGGGAGACGCGTGGCGTGCAGTATAAGTCTGCAATCGCCTCTAACGCGTCCGAAATACTGCCAGCGGACCTCGGAAGTAGCCGGAGTTCGTTAGTTAGTTATTAGAGTTTAAGGGCGCATCGACTGCGTCGGTGATGCAGCGCCCATATAGCCGGAGCTCAGCAGACAGAGGACAGGGCCGGCGGACCCCGGAGGTAGCTGGAGATTAGCGGACAGAGGACTGGGCCGGCGGACCCCGGAGGTAGCCGGAGCTCAGCGGACAGAGGACGGGGCCGGCGGACCCCGGAGGTAGCCGGAGCTCAGCGGACAGAGGACGGGGCCGGCGGACCCCGGAGGTAGCCGGAGCTCAGCGGACAGAGGACTGGGCCGGCGGACCTCGGCGGTAGCTGGAGTTCAGCGGAGGACGGACCGGTGGCGCGGCGCACCTTCGCCGGGGGCGAAGCCAGCGCGATCCAGCCAGCATGCCGGTGGGTCAGGGGTGGATCCAGACATTCCTATTTTTATCTTTCCACACATTTTCTAGAAGGGGCGTGTTCGGAAGAAATATTACTTGAGTGCGGGGAGGATAGAGGTGGTACACTAGAGCGTACCGATGCCTTTTCGCGTCTCTTCCTCTGAAACATAATGCGTGGGGCAGGGTCTATCTGAGCCGTCCTTAATGGTGCTACCTCGGGGAGGGGGCGTGCTCCCTGTATCCGCCCATGCGGTGGGTGCCGCGATACATGTTTGAGGAATTATGAGGCATTTGGTGACAGTCTCCCTCAGTGGTCACCACAGATTATTGCTCTGACAGATGAAAACGGGTCCAAAAACCGCAATCAGGCACTAGGTTAGGTGCTCAGGTTCCACACCGCAGATTGAGAAATTGCATAATAAGTCCCCTGAGATAATTCAATCGGAACAAGAAAGGGAGAGGCAGGAAGAAGCAGCCTGGTCTTGGATTTCAGTCATCCGGAACATCATCTCATTCAGAAAATAATTATCTTACTGCTAGCTTGCATGTTTGATATATTTGATGTTTGCTATGACTGCTGTTCGACAATGGATGCGAACTATTACTGAAAACAGTTTGCCAAGCCCACTGAAAAGTGCAAAGGTAGAGTCAGATATCACAAACAGAAAGAAAATCATGTTCTCCAAATTTAATGTCCAGTCTTCTGAATAAAATCTTGAAATCTAGGAAAACAAAATAAAAATTAATCCCAATGGGAGGAGAGCGCTATAGTCAAATTCGACGTTGTCGGAAACAAATCAAGCATTGTTCTCGCGAGCGGTGAGGGACGCACTGGTGAATTCCAGGGGTCAAACAGGGTCATGCCCTCCCAAGAGACTGATGTTGCCGTAACTTTGCAATACAATTTTCTCTAAATTTAAGAACAATTTGTGACATAAAAATTATCTTAAACGGACCCGACGATTGTTAGCTCTTCAAATCCGGTGAGTTTCTGCAGATCTGATTTTGTATTTGGTCCCCAAGCCAGGCTTTTTGATCCGCCCCAAAAAGGACGCCGTCGAATTGCATTAGGAATATAAATTTAAGCAGGGCATTTACAGCCTAAAGCAGAAACTGAATGCTAGTTTCATCGGCCGAAGACTTAGGATAATAACTACCATGAGGAATACCCTGGACATGTGCTGGTTAAGAAAGACAAACTCATTACCATTAATTCGTGGTAAGCTGTACCGGTATGAGGTAAGTACCTGCGACATACCTACATACCTTAATATATGGTTGTGGTTTATTGAATGTGCCACTTCTTAGCTACGTGCCTAGATGAGCAATCCATGATACATCATACTAAACTGAAACAAACCAAGAACTGTAGGTGCATGTACCTTTTATGCTTTAAATTAAATGGTTGTAAGTCTGGTATGACAGACCTATGTTCTGTGTACAGACCCCGTAAGGTACCTAGGTATATTTTAGGCAAATGTCTATATTGTTCAGGATAGTGACGCAATTGCATGTGAAGAGGGACGTAATTTTAATATTTTGTTTCGAGGCTGATGTTACATTTATCGTATTCGATTTATCGTTAGATATCCTGTTTTATGTTGTATGTTTTCTTCATGCTTATGCACCAAGCTAGCATAGGCTAGAGGACTCCCCTGTCTGCATATGTGATCTGTAGTGAAATTGTGCTGGGGTGGTGATAATGAAAATTATAATCCACATGTCACATCAAATGTGCCAAATTAGTTGTTTTCCATTGTCTTGTCAGCCAAAATATTGTATCACATTGATGATCTATTTGTTATTCATTACTGCAACCATTTAACTATTCAACATTTTTTAAAGTGTTTTGAACAACGAATGGATCTATATCAGGCGCGGATATGGATGCGGATCTGATTGATTCATACGGATACCGATTGGACCTAATTTGAAAATGTAGATCAGTGTTGTGCTCTCATCTCGTCACTCGCGCCGCCACCGCAGGCCGTCCGAGCGGCCACGACAGCCAGCAGGCTCCGCCGACCTTCGCGGCTCCACTGAACAGGCGAGTGAATGCTCTGTAACCTTCGGCGGTTGATCGGCGGCGGCAGGTGAGACGACTGACTGCCACTCTGACCTTGAAGACGACAGCGCACCGTCGGCCGCGCCGGCACCCGGCGGTGCTCAGGTGCCAACACACGGCACCCACCGTGCTCAGGTCCCCCAACATGGATCACGGATAATTTACAACGCACACGTGTTCCACACACGAAGGAACAACAGTGCGAAGATATGTCACATACAGGACCGACGATGTCAAGATGCTCGGACATTGGGCGGTGGCATTGTTCCTCACGCTCGAAATTCGCAGTACGACGACGTTGCATATCCAGGATGCGCAGTGTGAATATACTCTACACAAAATACTTGTAGCGTGCAGATATTCTGCACATAGCACCCCAAGCCTGAATACGTTCAACACACAAGACACACAATATCAAGACGTTCCACACCGAGGGTCCGATGTGAGATTGCTCCATACACAGCAGCATATATACCATACAGGACCATACCCTGACGGTGACACACACACAGATCCAGGGGCTTTCAGATGTCCATCAGTGTGAACAAAAAAAAAGTTTCTCGCTAGGTGTAAAAAAATCAGTTGTTCATTATTTGGGTGCCATCAGTAAAATGACCCACATTGTTGCACCTTTCGACGCTTTCATACTTACTCAAAATGGGGCGTGAATACCAGTGGCGGAAAAACGCAAGACTTGGGAACAGGGAAGGGGCTGGTAAAATTTCCGATCCGCTATGCAAAGCACACAACATCCTTCGAGTTATGTTTTTCTTTCTTTTTGCCAAGCTGCTGTCATCCCAGTCCAAGGCGAAGCAAAAGCAAGCAACTAAGTTTAATTCTGTATTACCAAAATCTACTCACTTTTTGCACACATTTTGCTTGCCATTTGCAGGGCACTTGGGTACATTTGTGCATTAAGGTGTTTTATAATCTTTGGAATTGATTGTACCAGTGCAATGCTTATCAATGTGACTAGATGATCGGACCACTCATTTTCTGTACAAATGCTTACTTTTCAGGTTGTGAGCAAAACAACACCAAAAAGGGCTTTTAGTTAGGCAATGTAGCATAAAATTAAACATTAAAAAAGCAACATAATATGAGTTAACCCATCTTAACCTCTCTGGACACAATTTTTTCTTGGAAAAAAGTAAAGAAATATATTTTCTGCAAAATGTTGGCACCTATAAAAAAATTTAACCAAGCCTAACCTAGCCAACATCAGCTGCTTTTGAAGACAAAATAACAGTGTAAAATAATTGACCATGTGGCCTGGAAATTCACAGTTAATGGAATAGTGCTATTTCATCCTTGTCTTAGGCTTTTACCATTTGGCTACATGTGTGGGCTGTCATTATACATACAAATGCTAAAAAATGTGAAATGCATGAGACTGAAGTGAAAGGCATTCCGATTTTTAAATCCTGAAGTGGTGATCCTTTATTTTCTTCCAATCTTTCACTATTCCAAAGCAACTTCTTTCTTCATCCACACAGTTAATGGTGAAGTAATTTTAGGACACTGCAAAATAATCATATCAAAATGTTTATGACTTTTTTCAAGAACACCTAAAAAAAATTCAATGTAAAAACCAAACTAACCTAACATAACCAAACCTAACCCATTCATTTGCTTTATGGATGCCAATGTGTGCAAAAACCTGTTTTGTTACCACCTTAAACTACAATAGCACCAACATTTATGTGAGAAATGCTTAAGTGGTCACATATTTAATAAAGCTCATACATGTTGAATAAGATAAAAATGTAAAAATGCACAAGACCTCAAAACAAATTGACTGCAGTGCTTGCATCTCAAAAGATATCATTTCCCAAATAAATAAAGATTAAATTAATTCAGATCACACAAGAAAAAATAATTTCTCAATAAGAATTGGTCCAGAGGCCTCTTGTATATAGGTATTTATATCCTATATATACCTATTTACATACTCCATATGATGGGATCATTTATTTCCTGTGCAAATGCTTACTTTCCAATTGATGACAAAATAATACAAAAAAGGGCCTTGCATTAGCCAAAATAGCATAAAAAGTCATGCTTAAAAATGCAACACAGCCTAACCTAACCTTTGGAGAGCCAAAAAATCAAGATTATCCTCTGGAAATTTTCCAAATAAAACCAAATCAAACCTCACCTAACATCATGCATTTTGTAGGAAAAATAATTTCCAATTTTGCATTCTCTAAAATTGTTTTGAAATTTTTCAAACCTAAAAATTATATAACTAATCGGACCTAACCAAACCTAGCACATTTATTTCATATATGGAGGTAACATGTGTATATAACTTTTTTTCAATACTGTAAAGTGCAATAATCCCAATATCTACTTCGCATTGTAGGTTCAGGAAGTTTTGCTTACTGCACCGGGTCTCACCAGCTTTATTGAAATCCTTGTCACATCCAAATTAACTTTGCTACCTAGATAGGTAGGTAAACTTTGCTGGCGCAATACACAGATAACCTGTGTGTGTGTGTGATTGTGGTTTTAGGGCGCATCGACCATGGTTGGTCATTTAGCGCCCACACAGATAACCTGTAAAACTGTGATTTAACCATCATATTTTGCTAGAAAAACGTCCAATGTTTATGAATACCACCATCTTTTTGTTATTTAAGTGCTGCACATGAAGTGGTAGATATCCAAATGTAGGTGTTGATGAAACGTAATGTGTTCAGATACCGCCGCTTCCCCTACCTACCCAGGACCTAGGCACATGGAGAAAAATGGAAGGCTGATGCTGCAGAAAAGTAGGAAGCCACCAACCTCCAGTGGCATCAGCCTCAATTAGCACTTCTCTTTGGTGACAACTTCCGATTTGCTTCAGTGTTTTGTAGCTTGCTCACAAGTTTTCTGGTGTGACCACATGTATCGTTATGGTCATGATTCGTCGCGGCTTCGGCCTTCGAACGACCCTTACCGCCCTTGGTATTCAGAAATTTGTCCTGGTCATAATTGTAATGTTCGTACTCATCTACTGCGTTTGGGGCGGATGACATGGCTAAAGAGATCTCCAATAAAATTAAGAACAATGACCAAACTCTGAAGCACCGCGAACAACAACTAACACGGCTCCGCCTCCCACTTCCTACCACATACTGCCCTTGCGCATCCCGCGCCCCGCATACACCCAAACTGGAGAGGTCTAGAAAACATACACCATCTCACATACACAGTTTGACCGCACCATCTCGCAAACATGGCCGATCTCTGCAACCGCTGGCTCGATCTTCATGAAACTCACACCAAGCGATCGCCCGTGTGCCAGGGACGTGCGGTTTGAACTTTTGTGACCTTGGGTCAGGTGAAAGGTCACATAATTGCCGAAAAACACAATTTCGGACTTGCAGACATGGCCGATCTCGGCCACTGTTGCCTCCATCTTAATAAAGCCTTCACCAAACGAACGGCCGTATTCCAGAGGTGTGTGGTTTGGACTTTCGTGACCTTGGCTCGGGTCAAATGTCGCCAAATCGCAGAAAAAACACAATTTTAAGCTCACATACATGGTCGATCTCGGCAACCGCTGGCTCCATCCTAATGAAACCCTTGTGAAACGATCGGACGTGTGCCAGGAACGTGCGGGTTGGATATTCGTGACATTGGGTCAGGTCAAATGTCACCAAATCGTAGAAAAACACAATTTTTTACTCACAGACAGAGCCGATCTCGGCAACCGCTGGCTCGATCCTAATGAAACCTTCGCCAAACGATCGGCCGTGCGCCAGAGGCGCACGGTTTGGTCTTTGGTGACCTTGGGTCAGGTCAAAGGTCACCAAATCGCCGAAAAAACGTAATAATATTTCCTCGCAGACATGGCCGATCTCGATAACCACTAGAACAATATTAATGAAACTTTCACCAAACGATCGGCCGTGTGCTAGAGGCGTGCGGTTTGCACTTTTGTGGCCTTGGGTTAGGTCGAAGGTCACCAAATCGCCGAAAAACCAAAAGCAAGGCCCAAGGCAACGAAAGTGCAAATCGCACGCCTCTGGCACAAGGCCGATGGCTTGGTGAGATCGATCCAGCGGTTGGCGACATCGGTCATGTCTGCTAGGAAATATTTTTTGGTTTTTCGGCGATTTGGTGCCTTTCGACTTCACCCAAGGCCACGAAAGTACAAACCGCACGCCTCTGGCATATGGCTGATCTTTTGATGAATGTTTCATTAAGATCGAGCAAATGATTATCGAGATCGGCCATGTCTGGGAGGATTTTTTTCGGTGATTTGGTGACCTTTGACTTGACCCAAGGCCGCGAAAGTGCAAACCGCACGTCTTTGGCATACAACCGAGCGTTTGGTGAAGGTTTCATTAGGATCGAACTAGCGGTTGCCGAGATCGACCATGTCTGCGAGATTGTGTCGGCCAAACCATGTATGTGAGATGGTGTCTGTTTTTAGGCACTTCCGGAGAACTATTCCTGCCTTGATTATTATGGGCATCGCATCACTTTATGCCTTCATGAGGGGGACACCCTGATGAAGGCATGAAACCGAAATTTCTTTAGTGTTTTTTGTCTTCGTTGTCGTTTTTCTGTGTCTATTTTTTTCAATATATCATCTTGTGCCATTGCAATCTGTATTTTTGTTTCAAATTAACCAATAAGAAATGAAGGCTTACACGGATAATTATCAATAAGAAGAAAAATGTATGCATTTTGTAGAGTAACTTAGTACTTATGATTCATAAATCATAGGAAAAGTGATATCAATGTATACACTCAAGGGTAAGGAAGTAAAGAAGCAATGAATAAGTACATGGAGCAAATAGCAAACTGTGCCCACACCTTTGGTGGAAGCAATGGTCTGTTGCGATATATTTATTTTGGCTTGGAGATTTCAAGCATCATAAGGTTTTTAAATGGCTTTCCTAAGATTCACAGGGGAAGCAGACCACTGTGAGCGTTTTCCCGCAGCAAACGCCGTCAAGCACGCTAGCGAGAAAAGGACCCCCAGGGATCGCGTACCGCTCCCACGTCCATCTCGCACCAGGCAACGGACAGTCAGAAAAAAATGTCGAGCAAAACCAGACCAAGGTCAATGATTGGGTGCCACGGAACCTATCCAGGAGTCACTGAAAGGTCGGGCTGGTTGATGCCGTCGTAGCATGCTGATGCGGCCGCAGCGAGATGTCCGCTTTCCTCACTCAGTCAGGCACGCGTCAGGGGATGGCGGAACGGGTACCCTAATATTACCTAGAGAACGCGTTTAAGGGCCAAACGCCCTAGGATAAGCTTGCAATGTGGCGAATCAAGTTAAGTTAAAGCGTTGTGTCCAAGAGATTACCGCCTAAAGCCGTTTTTTGTGTTTCTAACAAAGACATTTCAGGGGAAAACCCAGGATGCACACATCAAACCTACACCTTCGATGTAGGTGTGAATCCTATCCCGGAAGTGCGCATCTATTGAACGCATATGGGATGAAAACCCTTGACAATATTGTAATGCAGACGAATATGTGACCACGATAGCGGAAGCCCGCTTTAAGACGTATTACGTTTCTTCTATTAACCGAGCTTGAATAATGAAATCAAGAACTATACTTTCCAGGTCTGGGTGGTTGTTGCCGAGTAGATTGGTAAGATTACCATCAAGGTTACTGGCTTGCAATTAGTTTGTTGCTATTTGCCTTTCCGTGCGACATGTTGGGCAGCTGATTAATATATGCTCTAATGTCAGGCGAATATGACACTCATAGCAGAGCGGAGACGAGGAACGATCGATAAGATGGTCATGAGTCAATCTCATATGGCCAAGCCGCAGTCGAGCGAGCGTCATCTCCAGTTCACAGCTGTTTTGCGACCTGCTGGACCATGGGGTCAGAGTCGATTTGACGTAAAAATGACAGGAGTACGCTGCTCTCCATTCAGTTTGAAATAATTTGTGAAGCACATTTTTCTTCTGTACAAAACATCGAAGAGTGCAAGGGGAATTTCTAGCGGCGTCGGTGAGAGAATTGATTCGTTCGCTAAGGCGTAATTTGCTGGATATTCCACAATGTCCAGAAAATAGAATCAACAAGAAAATAATGTTCTGCGAAGGAGGAAGAGGATGCTATATTTAGATCGGCTCGAACACATAGGTATGTTCGGTGTAGTAACATCTTTGTAGTGCCTGCAAGGAAGCTGTGGAGTTGGTACCAATAACTGCCTGAGCAATGCCGCATTATTTGATATTTGACAGAGCGATTTTCATTGCATGTACTTCAGGGGTGAAAACGATAGTAAACTAGGGTATCTCGTGCCAAAGTGGAAGTTCCGGCCCACAGCCGCTCCACTAGCCTTCTCGGCGTGACCAGAGCCGTCGGTGTAGAAAAACTAATAATTACTATGTACACCTTTGTACTTCATGAAAGGCGATCGCACATCAAATTGCTGAAGTGGAACATGCTGAAGTGGAAGAGATATTCGATAGGTAATGCCTCGTAAAGACGGAATGGAAACAGGGAGGATGCGTTGTCATGGTCAAATGTGGCATTCCCAACGTTACAGCAGCCACTTCACCGAACTTTGCCACGATGTTTAATGGTTTCAGGTACCTGCTGTAGCCTGGAACTAGACCCGATCTGAACACTGAACATGCTGGATGATTTCGTGTGCTCCTGACATGATACTTGTGTCGAATTATCGAAAACATTCGACGGTCCGATGAGGACGGAAGATTCAGATCCGCCAGCAGCGTCCATTCCCGTGTGGTTCTGAATGCTCCTCATATAATACGAAGCCACGATGATTGGATTGCTTCAAGACGTCCCCCAGAGAAGGCGCTGTCATCGAAGAAAAATTAAAAAGTTTTATTCCAATACCGATCTAATCAGTCCGATAACTTTGTACGTGTTTTTTTTTTGTCTGTCGGAACCACAGAATCGTCCTGTAAGGTATTGTGAAATGTCCAGTCGTAACAGACAACGGCTTCTTATATTCTCTACATGTTCGTGAAAAGTGAGACGGCTGCCTAGAGTGATTCCGAAACATTTGTGTGAGGATACTAGCGATATACTCGCTCGCAATAGTTAGGGCCGTATTTAAAGGTGCCGGATCTCGTGTAACGGTTATTGTAGCGGACTTCGGAGCTGATATGAAGAGGCCCCACTGCTTGCACCAGTGAGTAATGTCGTCCAGCACGACCTACAATAAAGCGCACGCCTGCGCGCAGATTGGCTGAACACGTCAAAGTGTCAAATCACCGGCAAGCATGGAATGTCTGATGTATAGGAGAATAAGCGGTAAGGCGCGGAAGATGTTATTTATGACGAAAAGAAACAGCGTGGAGAAACTACACTACCCTGTGGAAGTCCGTGATAATTCACATTCACACAAAGGTAATTCACATCTGACAGAGAGGAATGCAGTTTACTTTGAAGGAAAGTCGTTGGAGGAAGGTTCTTAAAAAGTGTGCCACTTGTCCGCCTACTTCAGCATCGTGGAGCCTGGTGAGATCAGTTTCTCAGTGAACGTTGCTGGAAGCCGACGCTATATCCAGGAACAACGCCATTGTTGCTTGCCGTGCAAGGAATTCATCTTGCGCCGAGGCGATAAGGCGTATTATAATTGGGGCTGTGCCTCTCGCGTCGAAAACCGGTCTAGAATGGGCAGATAATTGGTTTCTAAGAAATAACGCAATCGTGCACTTACCATTCTCTTAACCACTCTACACAAGCAGTTCGTGAGTGAGATTGAGCGATAGGAAGAAACCAACAGCTTGTCTTTTCTAGGTTTTAAAATAGGGATGATATTTGTTTCAAGCCACTTTTCCGGGAGTAGATGGTTTTCCCTGAGGTGATTTATTGCAAATAGCAAGCTACCTAAAGTCATTTCACATACATCGGTATGGAATCCATATGAGATATAATCAGCACCGCAAGACTTGTTGGTTGATTTGGCTTGGGAAATCTTAAGTTCTACCGATGTAAAAGGAGCAGCATATCACTCTAAATTGTGAGAATTAAAATCTAGGCGTTTCGAGATTCTTGCTATGTTGGGGTGAACGTTCCGCGAATAAATATCAGAAGGAGAAATCGATAAGAAACTGGAGACAAACGCATTTACCACGCCTCGTCATTGGGTAAGAATGCCATTCGTACCACGAAGCTGCGGAAACGTATCAGAGTGTGTGCATCGAGAGGCGACGGATTGAATACACAGACTGAATTCCAAACACTTATCATTGAGGTGAAACTGATACACGAATAGGCGGCCTCTCGTCATGCCTCCTGTTATTTTTTCATATTGCAATTTTTCGGAGCAGGCTTTGCGTGCCTCGGTATGCGGTTGGCTGTCATATTCACAAATTCTGCGCTGAAAAACATACGAGGCCCGCCTTCGCTTGGCTTTTGCCTGCTCACATCGTGGGCTCCACCAAATTGCGTTTTTACTACATAAATTGAAATTACAAGCAGGACGTTTGCGGCTCTGCAGGGAACAGTCGATGCTGCAGATTGAGCGATTCCAGAGGAAAACGTGATAATAGTGAGTTGTAGGTTATCGCTAAGATTTCTTGTCAGAGCATTGCTGATGGCTCTCCAGTCAACATCCGATAGCTCTATGAAAGGAGCTGGAGGTAGTGGAGGTCCACTGATGAGTGACATGTATAGGGAAGTGATCAGAGAACAGAGGGACGGTGGCTGCTGGCCAGTGGAAGTGGTGTGAGGTTTTCAGAGGCGAGAGATAGGACTAAGACAGAAGTAGTACGTTAACTACAGTTTAGGAACGTGTGGGATCCATCGTTAATATATGAGGGAGTGCTTTTCTTAATACTGTTCAATCATTCTTGCACGTGGTGAAATACGCTCGCTTTCCTATATTGGCTGTGGACGTTGGAATCGCCTAAAATGGGACATTTATACATTATTTCTTGCAACAAGCTATGCAAGTGTGTGCATGGGACATGTGGTGAGTGAGTAGGCAAGTAAAGTGTAATACTTACGAAAATCAAGTTGTTTTTCGTAAGTGTCATTTAATTTCAACATGGATTGCCACTGCGTTTGCAAGAGAGCAAAGCTGCGATTCCCGTTCATGTATACTATTTGATACGTACAGAATTGCACCACCCTGTCAAAAACTGGAATCTTGGCTGTTTTGATGGGATGTGTAGCCGGGTATTGAACAATTGCATTTGTCAAGGTCCCGAAGATTTATTTCTTGTAGGGCAGCCACTGCTGGCGCCTCATTCAGTATGGCTGTAATTCTCCATAGTTGAACAAAGGTCCAGACACACTTAATTGCAGAAAGAACATCACTGATCATTCGAGTTTTCGTGGGGAAAGGGCACTTTCTCCATACAGGCGCGGCGTTTCTTCGTGTCCGAGCTGGGGTTGTTGGGCTGAATGTGGCGCAACGAGGAGCCAGACGTGGTTGCGACGTTGAGGAGGGTTGTATGTGGACAGTCTACATAGAGTGTGATTCTGGGTGATAATTTCTAATTTCTGCGTCAAAGCCCCTGAAGTTTTCACTAGTTAGCGAGTCATCAGTCAGCCGGAGCCCATCTCGGTGTGACTGGCGGGGGTCTGCCTGGGTCATAAATGAACTGTGCCAAAGCGACACGTTTCCCGCATCCTGGCGGGAGAGCGTAGTCATACCATTACCAAAGCCGCACAAAGATTACTCAACTCCAAAAGGCTATAGACCCATCTCACTTACTAGCTGTGCTAGCAAGCTGGTCGAGCACATGGTCAACACAAGATTGAGGAAATTTCTGGAACACAACGACCTGCTCGACGAATCTCAATGCGGCTTCCAACGGCAAAAATCGACTGGAGACAATTTCATTAGATTAGTGCATGACATCAAAAGTGGTCTATACATTAAACACATAGCGATAGCTGCCTACCTAGGCATCACTTCCGCATTCGACCAAGTACACAAGTCAGCGCTGATACACACACTCCATAAAATAGACCTACGCGGACACATGGTACACTTCATTCTCAACTTCCTCAAAGATAGGACTCTTAGGGTCCGATGCGGCAGTGTCACATCAAACACCACAACTCAGGAGCAGGGCCTGGTTCAGGGGAGCGTGCTTTCACCGAGCATCTTCATCATCATGATCAACGACATACTTGCCGGCAACGGGGATACTTCACTTGAATACACACTTTTCGTGGACGACATAGCAATCTGGACAACATCACAATGCTTCCTTAAAGCTGAATAAAACATTCGAGCATAACTAGACCACATTGCAAAGTGGTGCAAAACTTGTGGCTTCATCCTGTCCGCAGAACAATCGGCCACTGTCACATACAGTCGTCTCCGTCCCACACCGAAAACGTTACTTAAAATCGATGTCAAAGCTATCCAGCAGGTGAAAAGTTTTGAAATTCCTAGGAGTGCATTTAGGCGAAAAACTCCGTTTCAACACCCATATCACCGACATCACGAAGCGAAGCGCGAAGCGCGTCAACATAATGCGTGAACTTGCAGGCACAGACTGGGGCGGAAACAGGAAAACACTTCTGCGACTGTATACATCAATCATACGACCCATCATAGAATATAACAGCATCATTTTTCCACAATTTCAGAAAGTCAAAGCCACCAATTAGAACTCATCCAAAACAGCTGCATCAGAGCAGCCATAGGCGCCCTTAGCGC
Organism: Imbricaverruca yamaguchii; assembly: GCA_034440575.1. NCBI lineage: Eukaryota > Metazoa > Arthropoda > Thecostraca > Neoverrucidae > Imbricaverruca > Imbricaverruca yamaguchii. Next base: position 334,278 of record JAOTOL010001181.1, read on the forward strand.
TACACCGATAGCTAGTCTTCTAGTAGACTGAAACACATCATCGCTCCACCACAGGAGGACACAACAGCTGTGCCGCTACCACATCAACATCAAATCCATTCAAAATTATCCGGCACAGTGCTGTCAGGTAGTTATTACCCTGGTCGTGGGTAGATTAGGAATGGACCTGCGCATTTTTACATCATCTCAAACAAACATTGTTATGATTGCTGAACTCGCGCGGCGCAGTAGCTATAGTGTATGCCGGACCGTGATTGGCCAGTCGAGGCAGCGGCCATTGTTTTGGGGGCGTGGCGGGGTCACAAGGTCCCATATACTTGCACCGAGCGGGTGGCGAGATTGGTTCCGTGCAGACGGAGGTGCGGTGAGGGCAGACTGTTGGCATAGCAACCCGCCAGGTTACGGAGCCCTTCCGGCCAGTAGCGGTCGTGTCAGGATATGTTAGGAATGCCACCTGGATGTTGCCACGTTCCCCGACGAGTTCATAGATATGTCTGTTCCGCCGTGTGCGGTGCGCCTTATCGACCGGATGCATTGTGGTAATTCCAGAGGCTCGATTTCTCCTATTATTCTGAACCTCGCTACAGCGCTGATTCATGCCTGACAGATATGACAAGAGCCGATTTGAGCGCAAACTTCCACCATATAGCATTCAAATTGCCACGGCTCTCACAGATCTTAACCTCACAATGCCATCCACTGCAGCTCGACCGCTCGCTAGGCCCTTCCGGACTTTCAGTCAACCAAAGGTCGAGTACTTACTCTCTGAGAAGAAAACCACTATCACATCGGCGGAGATTCTAGGCCTCTTTTAGAAGTTCGCCGATGACAACAATCACAAATCACTCGTATTCACGGATGGGTCGAAACACGAGGCTAAGGTAGGCATCAGCATCACTGGACCAGGTCTCAGACTTTCCAAACGTCTACCGGATAACTTTTCCAAAGTACTCCGCTGAAGCAATGGCTATTCTGGCCGCTATTTCCATTCTCATTAAGCGAAAAGTCAGAAACGTAGTGATTTGCTCAGACTCCAAATCCGTTCTACAGTCAATTAGCAACACCCACGCCTGTCCTCATCACATCATTGATCGAATCCAACAAATCGTGGCCCATAACGTAAACGTGAACTTTTGCCTCCTCTGAATTCCGGGCCACGCCAACATCCCAGGTAGCGAAGAAGCAGACCGGCTCGCAAAGCAAGCCTTAGCATCGAACACTTACCCCAACGTAGAATATTCGGTAGACGATTGCAAAGCAGTCCTACAGCACCGCATTCGCCAACACCAACAGAACACAAGGACACAACACAACTCAGCACAGCACAGATCCAACCACGCCCATGCAATACAACCAACTATAGGCACATGGAACACATCAAATCAGTCTCACCGACAAAAAGAGGTCATCCTCACTAGACTTAGAACCGGTTGCACAAAACGAACACAGCCTCGATTAGAGGATGACCAACACACAACACCTCACTGCGACACCTGCGACACCACGTTAAGCATAGGCCACACCCTGCTAGACTGCAGTGGCTTTAGCTCTCAGAGACAACCACTTAAGGCCTTCTGCCAGAGAGAGGGCATCACCCTATCACTTCCATCGCTTCTCGGTGACAAACACGCATAACTCATTCAATTGCTATGCTACGCAGACGGACGGAAGCACGCGAGGTTGTTGTTGCGCTGGAAGGAATGGCCAGGTTTCGCCCTCCCATGGGGCCACCAGCCGCGGAGCCCATTGCTGGGCTGAGTTAATCTGGTCCAGCCAGATTGGACAGGAATGGTCCGCCACCGAGTGGGGCCTTGGCAGGCCACACACCACAGAGGTGTGTGCCGTACACCTCTTCGTGGCGTGGAAATCGGCACAGCGCTCGTATCTCTGTGCCTTCGCCCTACACTGCCTACCTGTATGCTCATATCGCTGACAGTAACGGCAGCGACGGGGCAACGTCACATATGGACACACCTCGCATAGCATGTACCCAGCGTAGAAGTACGCGGGCAGGTCGGTTCTGGCGAAACGTACTCGGATAAGGGGATTGGGACGGCCATGCTTAAGAGGAAAACGGAACACCTCGGTCGTGTTTTGGTCGGCGCTTTGGTTGCCGTCCCTGATTTCCCCCTCGAACAAGCCGCCCAACTCTGGGGCATGCACCACTCCGTCGGCATGGTTCAGCTTGTCAGCCAGGGTGATGCCGACGGCATGTCCCAAGAAGCTGGGCCAGGTGACTACGGCGCTAGACTGCCTGACGTCGCACGCGTGTAGGAGCAGAGCGCCGCTTCGGATAGCTTTGGTGGACAGAACATGGGTGCTGTCTTCCAAAGCTCCATGGGTGCTCAGGTACTCCGCAATCTCGTTTCGATTTATGTAGGGACTTATAGCACAACAGGACATTGAGGGATCTTCAAATCTAACCAACACGAAGGCTGGACTTTCCGGTACTCAGGCCATTTTTCTAGCCGATACACGTTCTTGGTTACCTAGCAACGTTTACACAAAACAAAAGCGAAAATTGAACCATTTAATTAGCCAACGAGAAGAAAAGTAGTTTCTTACTAACGAATGTCACGACAGGAGATAGAAAGCAGGTATGATAAACAGGTCATTCACGCATGCCGCAAACACACCATCCCCCTCGCCGGGAGTAGAAAACACTCAGAGAAAGGAGCAACGTGGTGCCCCTGCTGACAATGCAACACCCACCAGGAACCTTAAACTAAGCTGAGCAAAGCAACTAAATTTAAAACTACGCACCGTACCTTATCGCAGTAACACTCACGCATTCAAACCACTCGAGTTACCGCTCAGGAACTCCGGAAACAATCAACAGCCAGCACTCCAAGGGAAGTATTTTCTCCGAAAATGACAGTTCACGCAATCTTCATGCCTGGAGAGATGAAATCGGATCACAGGGAGGTTTTGCAGATTTGCAGGAGTCTTTTTTGCCACCTTGTACCTTGGGTTCAGGAACAAGATAGTGCGATCAGACCTGGTATAATGATCATTATAAATTAGAAGCGACCAGTAATTGCAATTATCACAATGTTATTAATGCCAAAATAACCTCTAGTAGCGACGGTGCTGAGCTAGGAAGATTTAAACCTACGAATATCAGCAAATAACGCCAAGTTTGCCGGTCCACGTGGAAACTGCACTCAGTTCTACGAGCTCAATGCGTAGCTGCCATATGATAGCATTAGAGCTATGGTTAAATTAATGAGGATCTGGTTCAAGCTTTTCCACGGGAAGCAGCAAATGTAATGAACAAAGGCATACATGGTTCAGAAATGTCCGCGTTTCCTGGTGGGCAATCATTGTAGAGATATTAAAAACTAAGTTTATCTTCGACGACTTCAATGTTCTAAAAGTTGTTGTTCAATGTTGTGAAGCTATATTTTGACACTTCGGCCGTAGGCCATTGCCAAATAGTGCACTGGTTGCGATCGGCCGAACAGGTCGAAAATTCAGATTGCTGCAGGCACAAGAAAAACTGGGGAAAATTCATTCAGCACGTCAACTGCGATTAAAAAAAGTCAAGTGGGAAAAAAGATCACGCACACCCACAAACACCAAAAAAGAAAAGAAAAAGAAAGTACCTAACGTACACATGCTAGACCAGGACTGCAGCTGGGAGCCGTCGCGACACGAACGCGTCCACCTGGTTACAGAGGGTACGCAGTTGTGACATCAAGATTATACCGTCTACACACGTAAATATACAATTAATTGGTCTTTGTCTAAGAATAGTTCTCTAAGCCTCTATGTACGCAATACTTTCTCAGTCACACGCAAAATATGATTAAAACTGGTGTCAAACGGTACATGCCATGGCGATGGGTGGGAATTCATACTCGGTTGCAGCTCACGAGGAAAAAGGGATTCTGAGATTTTAAAGTCCGCACCGTCTTTCGTTATGCTTTGGATAACTATATTGAAGTTTTATTGGTTTCCGGACGGTTCATATTATAGTGATGGTTCGCCATGTGTTCGCCTAGGGGAGCGAAGGAACGCCAGCAGCGTTAAATGCAGCGAAAGTTAAAGAGCCCCACGGACCATTTTAAGACACGCAGATCGTCAAGTTCGCAACGCCAAGGCAGATGCATTAGCCATCTGTGCGACTGGCATGGTCCAATGGCCTCTTTGTGTTCCTCCACTGTTGGACTTAGGCATAAGCGCGCACGGTAGGGAAGTGTTCCTGCTCACGTTCCTGATACGCTCGGCTACTTGACAAAGAAATGTGAGACTGAAAACATTTCAAAGTGAGTCTGACACGAAATCTGTCTATCCATGTAATGTATTTTACGCCGATCCGCTACACACATACAGGTCATGCATGGCCACAGGCAGCACACCATGTCTTGTCAGGCATTTGCCATTTGTATGCGATTGCAGCTAGATGCAAGCTTTTGTACAAACAATAACTATACAACAAGCCGCGCAGCTGCGGCTGGTCAGTCCACACTCACCAGGCAATACCTACTGGTCAACAGTGTTACATTCACCGCTCATGGAGCACGCTCATCACCCATCGAGTACGGCTGAATCGGTGCTTAAATGCCAGTCAGCTGTCACACGCCACCGGAGTGTATTGCTCGCGGCAGCACGATACAGCTGGGGTATTGTGGCCGCCGCCGCACCCAACCACGCACGTCTGCAGTTGGCATAAGCAGCAACAAGTGCCTACGTGACGTGAAAATCGCCCTTGAGCAGGCGCAAGAATGTCTTTTTGAATTGCTGGTTGGCCATGGCATAGCAGATGGGGTTGATGGGGCTGTTGGCGTAGCACAGGAAGTAGGCCAGCATGTAGACGTGCCCGTTGATGCAGGTGGGACAGAAGCTGGCGATGATGGCGAATATGTGATATGGCGTCCAGCAGGCTACGAACGCGCCCATGATGATGGAGATGGTCTTGAGCGCCTTGTTGGCGCGGTTTTCCGACTTGGAGACGTGTCGTTTCTCTTTGACGCGTCGCCGAAGCCGGCGGCCGATGGCCGACACGAGCGAGCGCGGCTCCCGAGCCGGCTCGCCGGCCATCTCCGTCTCGATCTTCTCGTACGGCGGTGGCGTCGCCGACGCCGAGCCGGCGGCGCGCGACTCGCTGCCGCCTGGCGGCGCTGGCGTCGGCGTAACTGTAGGCGGCAGCACCGTCGCCGCTGGTGGCGGGGAAGCCGCCGCCGGTGCGGTCGCGCTGGGCGCGGGTGTGGGCGTTTTGGTGCCAGGCGAGGACACGGGCGTTTTGGTGCCAGGCGAGGACACAGGAGTTTTGGCGCCAGTCGCGGGCGCGGGCACCTGGGCGCCGGAGGCAGGCACCGATGCCGTGACAAACGAACACGACGCGACAGTGACCGCAGCAAGAGTGGCGAGCCCATTGCCCGTCCCCACGTGCGGGGTGGGCGCGGCGCCACCGTTCGTGCTCGCTGTACTCGGCTGCGCGACGGACAGCACCGCCGTGGGGGAGCACGGCGGGGTCCGGTGCACCGGCGGCAGGCCGGTGCCGTTCATCCGCCCGATGGTCTGTACGCCGACCGAGACGCACCGCGGCCCCGGCGACGCCAGCCGAGAGGCAGCCTCGTCTCCGGTGCTGTCCAGATCTGACTGCGCCGGCCGCGGCCGCGGCGGCGGACTGGCGCGCACTGGCGTGCTGGTGGCGAACGGCAGGTAGCCGGCGCCGGCCGCCGGCCGGCCCGGCGCGCTCTCGTCCGGCTCGGGCGGCAGCGGCGTCTGGCTGGGCGTGATGATGGCGTTGGGCGGCGGCGACGGCACGCCCGCCTCGAACGTCTTGGTCGGCGACACGGGCGACGACAGCGCGCCCGGGTACCAGAAGCCGGACGGCGGCGTCTCCGAGCCGGGCGACAGCAGCAGCGAGCTCTCGTCCATGAAACGCAGATCCGTGTCGAGCTCGACGTTGACGTCGTAGTGCAGCTGCAGACCGGCGGCGCCGCCGCCGGTGAACACCAGCCGACGCTGCTCGGCCGGCCGCTTAAGCAGCAGGTGGTCCGGTCGCAGCGGCTGGCCGTCGGCGAACATGGCGGGCGGCGGCAGCGGCGCCAGCGGCTGGCCCTCGCGGATCACGTCTAGCTCGGGCAGGAAGCCGGTCGGCCGCACCAGGCCGTTGAGCGGTGCCGCCGACCGCCAGCAGCCGCCGCCGCCGTCGGCGCTGGACGTGTCGTCGCTGACGTCGTGCGCGCTCGGCGGCGAGTCGCTGCCAGCCGACTCCGTCTGTGTGCCGACGAGCGCGGTGCACACCAGCGACAGCGGCCGGCCGGACACCGCCCAGCCGCCGCCTCTGCTGCCACCGTCACCGCCACTACCGTCACCGCCGTCGCCGCCACCATCACCGCTGCCACCGCCGCCGTCACCATCACCACTGCCACCGCCGCCGCCGCCGCCGCCACCGTTGCCACCGCCGCCGCCGCCACCACTGCCACCGCCGCCGCCGCCACCGCTGCCACCGCCGCCGTCGTCAGTGCCACCGTCACCGTCGCCGCCGCCACCATCACCGCTGCCACCGCCGCCGCAGCCGCCCCCGCCACCGCTGCCACCGCCGCCACAATCACAGCTCTGGGACCCCGCCGCCGCCGGCGAAGTGGCAGCACTCGCAGACGAAGCCAGCGCGCCAGCAGCGGCGTCGATCGGCGCTGCCGGGTCGCTTTGCGTCACTACTGACGCGTGGGCGGTGATGCCGTTTGAGGATGAGGCGGACGCAGCGGGCTCCGCCGCCATGCCGTTGGTGACGGCGGCCGGAGCCATGGCGGCCGAGTTCGGCACACCGGAGGTCGACGTCGAGTCGATGTGGCTGGCTGTCGCTGACGCCGCAGGTGCGGTGCACGAGCCAGGCTGGCCAGGGCCGACCGGAGCCGCTGACGTCGGCGCCGTGGAGGCCTCCGGCCGCTCGGGGATGATGGGCAGCACAACCACGGCCGACTTCTTGATCGCCGCCGGCGGCGGCTCCAGCTTGGGCACGCTCGCCGGGGCAGCGCTCCTGCCGGCCTGGCTCGACTTGAGGTCTGAAGCGCCCTCGTCCGAGTCGTAGCTACTCGACCTATCATCGGTTACCTTGGAGAAGCTCGTCTCGTCGGCGACCATGGTGCTCCTGCTCGAGTCCTTGCCGGAGTCTTGGTTCCCGTTGCCCTTGCTGGTGGCGTTGGCCACCGGCCGTACAGCGCCGGTCGCCGGCGTGCTCTTGGTGCTGAGACAGGAGCCGCCGCCGCCGGCTGCTGTTCTCTGTCCCGCCATTGCCTTCTTCAGCAGTTTCTGCTTGGCCGCCGTCTTCTTCTGCATCTGGTAGGCAGTCTGGTAGATGCCGGCGTACAGGATCATGAGCACGACGAGCGTCAGCCAGTAGTAGAAGACGATGAGCGCCGTATTGAATACCGGATCCTTTAGGAATTGCACCATGCACTCGCCCTCCTCGAGGTCGCGGTAGCCTACGAAGTGCTCCCAGCCGAAGATGGAGGTGAAGAAGAGCAGCGCCGGCACCACCCAGGTCATGATCACCATCCAGATGACCTTGTTCTTGGTGCGCCAGCTTCGGTAGCGGGCGGCGATCTTGACCTTGACGGAGCAGAAGCGGTCGATGGTGATGAGCAGCACGGTGTACTGCGACACCAGGCACACGGTGTAGTCCACCGACAACCACAGGTCGCACAGGATGGGACCCATGTTCCACGAGCCGCGCAGCACGTACACCGTGTAGAACGGCATCGACACACAGCCGATCAACACGTCCGTGATGGCCAGCGAGGCCAGGAAGTAGTTGGACGGCTGGCGAATGGTGCGCTCGCAGATGAACGCCAACAGCACCAGCAGGTTGCCGCCCACCGTCAGCACAATCAGTACCACCATGCAGAGGATGATGAAGATGGCAAATGGCAGCGGGAACACCAGGCCGTAGTCATCGTCGCCGTCGACGGGCAGCGTGGCGTTGGTCATGCCGCACATGTCGCTGGTGTCGTTGACGTCGCAGGCGAGCTCGTACTGGAAGTGCGTGGTGTTGAGCAGGTGCAACAGCGTGTCGCGATCGTCGCCCACCAGGCCGCTCAGCGGCACCGATCCGTTCAGTCCGAGTTTCCGCCTCTCGGCCAGCAGCTCCCGCCTGCAACATCAGACAGCGCCACGTCACACGGCGTCACACAGCGCCACGGCACCGCAGCGATACCACGCAACGTCACACAGCGCCACAGTGCCACACGGTACCGCGCAGTGCCACACAACATCAGACAGCGCCACAGTGCCACACGGCACCGCGCAATACCACAGCAACATCAGACAGCGCCACGTCACTCGGCGTCACACAGCGCCACACCGCACTGCGCAATACCACACAACATCAGACAGCGCCACAGTGCCACACGGCACCGGGCAGTGCCACACAACATCAGACAGCGCCACAGTGCCACACGGCACCGCGCAATATCACACAACGTCAGGCAGCGCCACAGTGTCACACGGCACCGCGCAGTGCCACACAACGTCAGACAGTAGCACACGGCACCGCGCAATATCACACAACGTCAGGCAGCGCCACAGTGTCACACGGCACCGCGCAGTGCCACACAACATCAGACAGCGCCACAATGCCACACGGCACCGCGCAATACCACACAACGTCAGATAGCGCCACAGTCACACGGCACCGCGCAGTGCCACACAACGTCAGACAGTAGCACACGGCACCGCGCAATATCACACAACGTCAGACAGCGCCACAGTGCCACACGGCACTGCGCAATACCACACAACGTCAGACAGCGCCACAGTGCCACACGGCACCGCGCAGTGCCACATGTCAGACAGCGCCACACGGCACTGCGCAATGCCACACAACGTCAGACACGCCGCCACGGCACCGCGCAGTGCCACATGTCGACAGCGCCATACGGCACCGCGCAATACCACACGTCAGGCAGCGCCACAGCGCCCCACGGCACCGCGCAATGCCACACAACGTCAGGCAGCGCCACAGCGCCACACGGCACCGCGCAATGTCACACAACGTCAGACACCGCCACAGTGCCACACGGCACCGCGCAGTGCCACATGTCAGACAGCGCCACACGGCACTGCGCAATACCATACAACGTCAGACAGCGCCACAGTGCCACACGGCACCGCGCAGTGCCACATGTCAGACAGCGCCACACGGCACTGCGCAATGCCACACGTCAGGCACCGCCACAGTGCCACACGGCACCGCGCAGTGCCACCAATGTTAGACAGCGCCACACGGCACTGCGCAATGCCACACAACGTCAGACAGCGTGCGGTGCCACACGGCACCGCGCAATGCCACACAACGTCAGACAGTATCACACGGCACCGCGCAATGTCACGCAACGTCAGACAGTATCACACGGCACCTGCGCAATGTCACATGTCAATCAGCGCCACACGGCACCGCGCAATGTCGCAACGTCAGACAGTATCACACGGCACCGCGCAATGTCACATGTCAATCAGCGCCACACGGCACCGCGCAATGCCACACAACATCAGACAGTGCCACAGTGCCACACGGCACCGCACAATGTGAAGAGCGCACACAGTCATCGTCCCAGACATCGATCAGCCCTCCCAGAATCATTGGTGCTGCCAAAGTCTGGTGTAAGCTGATTGTTCGTATTTTCGTGTGATGCAACGTCATGTCGCACATGTGCAAGGTGGAATCTTAGTGATCATTGGCGTGATGCTGGCAACATCAGATATACATGAAGTTCCAGACGTGAGAAAATTAATTACCCTTCATAGTTCTGGACAATTCTCCTCGTTTTACGTTTTGAGTATCTATGCTTGGCAAATTGTGTCGATCGCATCAACTGGATGGGTCCATTAGAAGTTGGTTCCAGGCATTAACATTTTATGGCAACACCAATTTCTTCATTACTGTTGCACTGACAATGCTAAATGTTTGCGACGCAGGTTAGCAGGGATGAACGCATGATCTACCAGGAATGGACATCAACTACGTCCGTGAAGTTGACAGGAGTTCGACATTCATATTCAAGAGAAATCGACGACCCTCTCGATTTCGCCCAAACTTGGTGACACGCTAGTCGCAAGGTCCCTGATCAACCATGCAGTCGCATTTTACGGGTCATCGAATGGTTTGACCTCCAGAAGTCAGTATAGGTCAACCATTCAATAATGGAGGAAGATCAACGATGTATAGACCATTCGATCCGCAACGACGTGCTGATGCTGAACCTGCTCTCAGGTATCCCGTAGCACAAGTAATCAGTTATCCAGTAGCACGGTTAATGAGTTATGACCAATTATGTTATTTTATTCTCAACAGCATTGCTTCCTAAACTTTCCAATGCATTATTCATATTCCCATTCGGGAATGCGTATGAAATACATATAGTTGTAACGCCAATAATGTGGCAGTCCAGCGGAGAGATTAAAATCATTGACGTCCGATTAATACCGGAGATATATCAAAATATGTTCCGATAAAATCAGTTTTGAACCCAATGGTATATTTGCTATAGGGTCTATAGGGCTTATTTATTTAGAAACTACGCGGTACTGGAAATCGCGGCCCCTTCGATTTTTCTTAAAATTGCCACAAACATATGTAACGCCAAAACACGTCGACAACTTACGCAGTTTCCCGAGGCATCGAAAGGTTATGACCTCCAGAGGTCGACGAGTTCCAGTTCAATATGATTCCAATGCCATCGTTGGACTGGTCACGTGATTGCTGTTCAAACTTTGTGTCTTTTATGCACATGTCATCATGTGAACGGTCTGATCTGACATGACCTCTGACATGGGAAGGTCACATGCCTCCTTGGCCGTTCAAATTTCGCTTCGGATTTGAAGCGTTATTGATTTGCTTTCTTCCATGACCACTTGAGCATTCCAACTAATGACACTCTTCACATATAGGTCAAAGTCGAATATCGAACTGGAACTCGTTGACCTATGGAGGTTACATCTTTCGATGCCCCGGGAAATGGCGTGAGTTTTCGATGTGTATTGGCATTACATATGTTTATGGCGATTTTAAGAACAATCGAAGGGGTCGCGATTTCCAGTCCCGCGTGGTCCCATGCTAAACCTATAGCAAATGAACCATTGGGTCCAAAACTGATTTCGTCGGAACACATTTTGATATATCTCCGGAATTAATCGGGCGTCAATTATTATAATGCCACCGTTGGACTGCCCACGTTACAACTGTGTGTAGTTCATACACATTCCCGAATTGGAATGTGAATAATGCATGGGAATGTGTGGGAAGCAATACTGTGGAGAATAAAATGACATAATTGATCATAACTCATTAACCGTGTTACGGGATAACTGATTACTTATGCTACGGGACAACTAAGAACAGTTTCGGAATCAACGTGTCGTTGCGGATCGAATGGTCTATACATCGTTGATATTTCTCCATTATTGCATGTTTGACCTATATTGACTTCCGGAGGTCAAACCATTCGATACCCCGTAAAATGCGTCTGCATGGTTGATCAGGGACCTTGCGTCTAACGTGTCACCGAGTTTGGGTAAAATTGAAGGGTTCGTCGATTTCTGCTGAATATGAATGTCGAACTCCTGCTAACTTCACGGATGACATCAACTGACAGAGGTAGAAGCCCCAAATGGTGCAGGTCCTGTACTCAAGTAATACCGATGCATGAAAAGTACCAAATAGTTATAACTGTTCTGAAGGGTCCTGTGAAGGTCAAAGGGTTCTCAAAGGCGCATGTCAGTGTCTTGAATGGCCGTTTTTCCTTTGCAAGAACCTCCACTTTGCAAAGGGATGCAATGTATGAATCTCTGTTATATATATATATATATATATATATATATATATATATATATATATGAACAATATGGACGAGTGAAATTGGCTGGACCACAATTTGCTTCGTTATCAACTTCACTGCTTTACTAGCTACGACCAATTTTAATATAAATCCTTGAAGGTTTCTTAAAAATTGGCAAGACCAAATTTTCCTAGAATAAGCCCTGCACGTTCGAACCTCAGAATCATCCACGTACGGTCACAAATACCGTTTTGCCTTTTTTATGGAGGGCTTCGCGATGGGATCACCCGTTAACGCAGTTCTCGCAAACCTATTTATGTAAACACTAGAGGGGGACCATTTCCATCAGGTGCTCGCCGATGAATGCTTCTGGGCTGGATATGTGGACGATTGCTTTATGGTTGTGCCGGAGCACACTGACATACAAGAAGAAATGCTAGGCAGAATGAACGACGTGCATAGGCGCGTTATACTATCTCTGAAGATAGAGAGGGACGGCTAACTGCCTTCCCTAGACATCTTGATCTCAAGAAATGAAGGAAGCTAACATTTGCAGTATATCGGAAGCCCGCTGCAAAAAAAACTGCCCACTTTTATTCAAGCCACCCCACGGACAAATGGTAGATAGCGCTTGGTTTATATCAACGGGCATACCAAATTTGTTCCCCTGAGCATCTCCAGGAGGGTTAACACACACAACACAGGCATTCAGAGGCCTTAAACTTCCATTGGAACAAGTATTTGACCTCAAAGCAAAAGCAAAAAAACATACACAATGAGGGACATAAAATCCGGGCTAAGAAAACCCAACTTCATCCCATTATAGTCCCCATACAACGCAATGCATTTTCCGTTATATGGGCGGCCTGGAAATAATAGTAGGGTCCACTGGGCTGAAGATTAGGGGCAGACTTCGTGCTCAGCATCCAAAATCCGACAGTCACAGCGAGTCGGCTGTATACAAGATACAGTGCGGATGTTGCGAAAAAGCATATATCGGTAGGACAAGTCGCTCCATTAGAGGAACAGATTTAGGAACCGGGGCGACTTGCGTAAACATAAGCTATCCAGTGAATGCATTGGATAGGCATCATACAAGCAGGGAAGGCCGCACCTCCCAGACTGGAACGAAGGAAACAAAATAGTTAAGACATAAATAAATTTAGGAGGAATGCAGTGGAAGCGATCAACATATTTACCGAAGTGCGCATCACCATATTTCTGGAATTAATCAAATTAGCCCACGTAATACCCTACTTAGTACACAGCAGCGTGCGTTATTTAGGGAGGTGTGACAAAAAACAGGGGATAGGGCGAGATAGGCACATCCATGCGGACACGCTACACAAATACACACATACGCGCACGCCCACACACACCAACGCAAATGCACATACACACACAAACACACGCACATAGAAACACACACACACACACACATATATATACACATATATATATATATATATATATATATATATATATATATATATATATATATATATATATACGCACACATATTCACAGTGCACTTCCACGCATACATATAGGTCATAAAAGCTACTAACGCCCTATATGAATGTTGCGCTGATGCCACATGTACATTTTCTTGTCGACTGCGAACCGGATGATGAGGTAAGGAATGTGATTACCCACCACTGATCAATCTTTTTTATATTTGTACACATGCGCTTTCGGATATTTCGTCTCTCTGTGTCTTCCGCCAGCCTGTAGTAGACCGTGATAGATCTATTGTCACGTATCAATTAGAGCAAATTGAAAACGCTCTGTTACGTACGATTTTAAAATTACTATTTGCTACCCTGAGGAAGGCATTAAGCCGACACGGTGGTGCACTTTCCCAAGGATATTGCATCTTGTGCCATTGTACTCTGTATTTAACTTGTCCAGTTGACTATTAACACGCTATGGCTTTCTCATTTGTGGTGCTCGAACTTCGACCTCCCGTAAAGACATCACATTAATTGTATGGTTCTTTGGCAGGTGTTTCTCTCCCACCCCGCTACCCCGCCGCCGCCTTTGAAGTCCACTCTCTGAACAGCGAGAACGACCGACTAGATCGCTCAACTCACGCACAGTGAAACGGAGATGGTGTCGTGTACATGAGAATGGTCGAGCGCACCAACGTACACGATAGCGCCAGCAGCTCCACGCAGTCGCGACTCGTCACCAGAGGCGCAAAAGGTACCCCTTACCCTCCATGGAGGGTAGCAGA